>CM035419.1:96098323-96698323 GCA_020310875.1 Ceratopteris richardii
CTTTGCTTTCAAAGCCTATTTTTGAAGCATTTTTAGGGTGTCTTTTGGATCCATTTTGGGGTACTTCCACACATAGTTCTCTTCACACAGCTCCTGTTGGAGATAGACGTCTGCGGAAGCACGCGAGCAGCACAAGGAAGAAGAAGAAGCTTGGAGCACAACACACAAGACTGAATGTATTACTAGAGAATGTACAAAGATAAGTAGCCCATTAGGGCAATAGGCGTATATACAAGCCGGGGAAAAAAACCTCCTAAAGAGGGAAAAAAGTGCCCCGGCGGTCCTAGAGTGTTCACACTCATCACTACCTAAATATATCAACAAATCCCCCCTGGAAGTGATGCGGTGAACAAGGAGCTGGCACTCATGTATAAGGAAGTGCCGAGCTATGTGGAAATCACTCCACAAAAGGAAGTAAGCCCAAAGCTTTGCGGAAAGCTTCAAACTTCTCCCTAGGCAGAGCCTTCGTGAAAAGGTCTGCAATGTTCTCCTACGTGGGCACATATGCCAAGCTGATCTCCCCAGCAGAGAACCTCTCCCTGACATAGTGATAATGCACCTCAATGTGCTTAGTGCGAGCATGGAACACAGGGTTCCTCGCAACTGCCAATGCGCTCTGACTGTCAGTGAAGATGGTGGTGGCAGAAGACTGGCCAACACCCAAATCAGCCATAAGGCGTCTGAGCCACACACACTCAACAGTCGCTGTGAAAGCTGCCCTATACTCAGCCTCACAACTGGAAGTGGCCACAGTAGGCTGCTTCTTGCTCAACCAAGATATACATGAGCTACCAAGCATGAAGCAAAAACCACTGGTGGACACACGAGTGTCATAGCAACCAGCCCAATCTGAGTCAGAAAAAGCATGAAAATCTGGCGGTGTGGAGGTGATCGCAATCCGGGTGGATCGGGTCCGGTCGTGGCACACACAGGGTGTATGAAGCTAATGAATGTTGGAAGGTTTAAAGATGTGAAGGTGAAATTAATGTTGAGTATGGAGAAGAGAGAGATGTTGAAATAATTATGGGAATGGGAATGTAGGTGTGCAAGTTAGATTGATGACATGAATGATAAGAATGAAAGAGAACCATACACACGAATCAAATTTGGAAGGAAGAATGGTCCATTGGAGGAGCTTCTTAAACACTTCCTAATTCTAATCCATATGTATAGCCTTCTTTGGATGATATGTATGCATGATGAGAATAGATGGAATCCTTATACATAAATCAGTTTCCAAAGGAAGAATGGTCCAATATTGGAGCTTCTTATACACTTTCAGAAACTAATAAATATGTATGGATTTGTATGGATTTTATGCATGCAAGTGAATTATGATGATGGATTTTACTCACAAGCTCAAAGAAACATCCTCACTGGTTCAACGCAATACTGCGGAGCCTTCTCACACATAGAAGAAATAGAAGACATGTAAAAATACTTAAGAGACTGAGAGAGGTGACAAGAGACAAGTGACAAGTGACATGAATTAAAAGAATTTGAATTAAGTTACATGTAAAAGATCGTTGTGTACGTCATGCTAAGCAGTCTACTGATCAAAGGTGGTTCCGACCCTCAAACCATGACAGTTCAACCGAATGTCACACGTAAGAAGGTGAGTTCCACTCCAGTGACCCTATGTCTGTCTAGGCTCGTAACGTCTAACTAAAGAAGTCTAAGACTCATTAAAATCAGCTCTAACTCACTCACACGCTCCACCGAGGGTGAGTCAAGATAGAGATGCTGGTTTCAAGAGCCTATCCTAAATTGGAGTTCTAACTTAAATTTGAAACTAGGTTCTATACTCATACTAGCTCACCTTGGATCCTCACTCGCTCAACCGAGGGTGATCGTCTCAAGGAAACCGTAAGCTAGCATGAGCCCTATGGATGCCTAACAATGATGCTCTAGGAGTTTGGAGGGGGGTTTATATAGTTTTTTGAATGAATTTGGGCCCTTGGATCTAGAGAAATCAACTCTCAACTCTAGGATCACTACTTTTGATTACAACCATTTGATTAATCAAATCAATGGCTTGGAATTGTTCTTTCTATCAAATCTAGTGTAAAGGAGTGAAATTTAGGCGCCCTCATTCTCCACCATTGGATCTGGGGATGATCTGGACCGTCGGATCAGTGCTGACATCAATTCGGATAAGATAAGCCACTATTTTTGGAGAAATGCTGCATTATTGATCTTTGATTGTAAAAAAGGTCTTCTTTTATGGAAAAAATTCGTGGATCCTCCTTCCTTTATGCTTTAGTGCATCTCCACCCTTGAATATGAGCTCATCTTGACCGTACAACATGGTTCAATCATATTTTGACATGTGGCAGACATTCAAGCCTTCAATTTTCTTATTCTAGAAAACTGCGGTGACCTTGAAAACTGGACTTTGTGCTCTTTGACCCTCCAAAAAGTCTTTGATGAAGATGAAACATTGTAGGACTATGTTTCCAAAGATCTCCTTCAGGAATATGCAGAAAAAACTCCCATCTGAATCTAACTTGTACAAGTTTGACTACATTTGGAAGCTTGCAAGGTGGCATTAAGGTGTCTAGGAAGCTCCGATAGCCTTGAAACTTTATACAAATATGTAGCCACATATGGTCTTTATACATGCCAAACCATATGGCTAAGATAAATTTCTATACAAGAATTTGTAGGGTCAAGCTAGAAAAAATACATTTTTACAAAATGAACATAGCATATCAATGTGCTACCAAATCCATTTTCTGCTGAAATTTGGGCTATAGACTGCCTTTGACAATCTTTACAAGTATATGGATTTTCATCTAATTTGGTGACAATGAAATTTTTGCCCTAATTTCCCAACTTTGACCAGCTTTGACCAACTTTGACCGCTACCATGGACTTTCTTGATTTCTTTGAAACTTTGTATGTGACCTTCCTTTGACATCCTTGATGCATCCTGGACTTCTCGGGGAATTCTGGCTACCTTCACCAAATATGTTTTTTTTGTAGGCCTTCACAAGTGAGAGAGGAGAGAAAATCTCGACGACATTCGCCCCCACTAAACCTGCGATTCCTCCGGAAGCGCCACTCTAGCATCTGTGAAAAACAAAATGTTCCAGGCATCAAATTCTTTTATAGGCAACATAAGAAACATGGAAGGAAAATTGATTATATGCATGAATAAGTAGGTAACGTGACATGAAGCAAAATTTGCATGAAAGAAATAATTGAAACAGGAAACATGAATATGCATGAACAAATAGGCAACATATATGCAAATGAACAAGCAACATTGGCAACAAGAAAGAAAAAAAACAAGCATCAATATGAAGTGGAAGTGGTTGTATTGAGTCGTTTTAAGCATCAGTTCCTCTCATCTTGAAGAAAATTTTGTACCTTTTTCATAAAGCAATCTACCTTAAATATGATTATAAACAAAGATTTAGGATTTTCAAGAGACATCTTTCATCTTTAGCTTATTTTAGATCAACTCCTTTCCTACATAAATATGAATATGCTCTTTCTCTAATAACATGCAAGGAAATCTAACTAAACTCCACTAATGCATAAATCTGCCTATATAGCCCGTGATTTATTCTACTATGCCTCTTTATCCTCCTTTGGCTTGTTCTTTTTTTTTTTTTTTTTTTTTTAATGATGATGATGATTCGGAAACTTTATGGTTACGATCACTTTTTTTTTTGGGGTGGAAGAAAGTGTAAACTTCTTGGTAACATGTAGCAACTTCTTTCTTTTTTATTATTTTTTTTTTATTTTTTATGACGGGGAAAAATTAAACCCCGATACAAGGTACAACCATTTTTTATGACGGAGAACAGTCGTTTAAACTCCGATACAAGTGCTGTGAGATGGACTAAGGATGTAGAAACATGCAGTAGCAGGAGCTAGGATTTCAACAATTATGCTTTCGATACACGATACATATGCATGTTTATATATGAAAGTCTTGTCACCAAAATAAACCTCCAAATCTACATGCCCTATCTTTCCACAATCCTAGATTATAAACAATTTCTTGGTAGATAAGTTACTACTTAAGATAAAATTTTACACAAGTAGAGAAATCATCATTTGCCTTTTTTGACTCAAGTGATGTGGATATGCAATGTGATGCAAAGACTGAAAAAAACATGCATGAAACAAGCATGGAAAAAAAATAGAATGAACTTGAAAAAAAACAAAGCAACATGAACTTGAAAAATTAATGATGTTTTTTTTTTTTATTATTTATTTTTTTTATTTTTTAATTTAATAATAACATGGATACTCCTGTTTATGAATCGGCCTCATTGTTGTCATCTTCTTCAATGTCCTCATCCAAAATGTACTCGTCATTATCACGCTTCTTGAATAACTTTATCCTTTTACCTGCAATGAAAGCTTTTAGTGCAACACCATTTAATTCACAAAGAGCATACGTACCATTGTTGTTGACTTTTGATACAATGTATGGCCCAAACCACCGTTGAGTGAGCTTTTTGCGTGCATCATATTGAGAGTCAAATGTACTATCATAAATGAGCACCCAATCTCCTACTTCAATTGGCTTAGGACGCAATCGATGAGTTTTATCAAAATAATGTTTGTTCTTCATTCTAGATTCTCTTAATTTTTCAACAGCATCATCAAGTCTTAATTTACCTTGTTCTAACTGTTTAATACGCAAACTCAAAAAATCATCAGTAGACATGTTTTCAGACCAAGGCAAATTTGACCATGCAGAAATATGAGACTGAATTGGAAACAATGGTTTTTGACAGTACATGAGTTCAGCAGGCATATATCCAGTAGTACGTGTGCATGTCATTCTATCTGCCCAAAGTGCAAAAGGTAAGAATTTAGGCCATTGTTTGATGTCACCGTTACATGCTTTAGATATGGCTTTCACAATAGGTGGATGCCCTCTCTCTATTTTACCATTGGCCTCTGGATTATATGCAGTAGTGAGAGACAAATGAATACCGTGACGGTCAAAGAACTCTTTAGCTTCTCTCGCATTTAACTCTCCACGATCGGCAACTACTTTCTCTATGTACCCAAAGCGACTTATGACATCTTCAAGCAAGAATTTGCAAACATTGTAAGTGGTCTTAGATCGTAGTGCACGTCCCTCTACATGATTAGTTAAGTCTTCTCTTGCAAGTACAATGTAACGCATTTTGTCGATACCTTTAGGCATAGTTACAAGATCTACTACCCACTTGTAGTGAATACAAGGTGGATACGGAGGATGCAATGGATCTCTATGTTTGACTGATGAATGAAGTTGACAAGTAGAACATGTAGAAACATAGCTACTAATATCAACATACATCCTAGGCCAATAATAGGGACTTCTAATTTTTTCATATGTTCCAAAAAATCCTTTATGACCTGCCCATAATGTCTCATGCATTTCCTTCATTACTTGCAATTGAAGACCTCTCTTTCCTAGGACTCGTTGTGGATTCTTAACCTTACCCTTAGCATGTCTCCAAAGATAACCATTACATAGGAAAAAGTTATAAGCTCGTTTCCTAATGTTACGGAATCTATTCGTAGTCCAGCTAGGTAATGGTTGTAGTGTACTGAGATACTTTCCTATGTCTCTCCATTCATCTTCGTACTCAGACTCATGAAATTTCTCATACTCATATATATGTGGAACATAGTCAACTAAATTCACATTCTTTATTAGATCACTTTCAAGATCATCATCAAATCTAGCTCTCGATAACATATCAGCAACTGAGTTTGACTTACCTGAAATATGAACTAACTCAGGATTTATGAACTTAATATATGAGATCCATCTAAGCACGGCTATATCAGGAGATGAACAATTGGCTATCATCCCAATGAGAGGCAAACAATCAGTCTCAACTTTGACATTTGCACCAATGAAATATTCTTTGTCTGTTTTCAAAGCTATTACCATACCCCATAGTTCTCGTTTGATCTGTGGATATTTTCGTTGTGTTTCATGTAGAATTTTGGCACCAAACCTAATTGCATATCTATTCCCTTCACTATCATCTTGACTTATGACCCAACCTATACCAATAGGACTAGTATCAACAGTCAATATAATAGGTTTGTTAGCAGAATAGTCTACACGCTTAAGGATGGGAGCTTCAAGCAATAATTTCTTCAATTTACGCATAGCTTGAGTGTGTTTGTCAGTCCAAATAAATTTTCGTTTCTTCCTCAACAAGTCATAAAGACAATCAGCAACATGAGCAAAGTGAGGGATCCAAATAACATAAAAGATGCAAGCACCAAGAAATCTACGTACCTCACTCACGTTGTTACATGTTTCAGAAATCTTGCTAATGGCATCAACTTTTTGTGGGTATGGCTTTCGACCATAATGGCCACATAAATGTCCAACAATAAGTACCTCGTTGACACCAAAAACAGATTTCTCTATGGAAAATGTGAGACCTACCTCTTCAAATCGTTGAAATATTCTTTCACAATCAGAGATATGGTCAAGAACAAATTTACGACATCCAGATGAATCTAAAGTAATGTCCTTTACACGTTCCTCACTCCCTTTAATTGGAATATCATCAATGAATGGCATAGTTATATGAGGGATAAAATCATGTAAGACCATATTCATAGCACTCATCATATGAGCCACAGAATTAGTCGCTCCTTGAGGTAAAGTACACATTCGCACTAAGCCTAAAGGAGTTTTCATTGTGGTTATGTCACGACTATCAATTGCTAATTGGAATTGGTCATATCCAGAATATAAATCACCCATTGAATAGATAGAATGTCCTGAAAATGATTCAGCAAACTCATCTACAATGGGTCCTGTTCCTACATTCCTTATGGTGACTTTATTGACGGGTTGGAGATCTTGAATAAAACGTAGTTTCCCATTCTTTTTAGGCACAGTGAACCATCTGTTTGAGTAAGGTGCAAAAGATGGCTCTAAAATTCTCATGTTTATCTTCTCCTTAAGTAGTTTCATTAGCTCAGGTAAGTGAGCCTTTGGAACAGGTATAGGACGAAGATTCCATGGAATATGTGGAATAGTAAAGATTATCATGGGTGCAACTAGCTTAGGATCTACACAACCAATCTCATGAGGATACATAGTAAAGGCTTTTCCATGGCTACGTAGGACTCTCTCAAATTTATCTCTCTCTGCTGGCAAAAGAAAGTCATCATCTCTACCAATTTTCACCTGTTTGATTGTCTCATCCGTGAATGTATGTCCTATGTTTTTTTTATCCCGAAGAATTGGATCATTTTTCACATCAATAATTTTTTCATTACTTCCTTGAGGTAATGGTTGAGCTATGGGTTTGATTTTTTTGTCTGCAGTTTTGTACTTTGTTTCAACTAAGGCATCATGTGTTTGGTTAAATTTCGAGCACTTGTCAACATTGAGAGCATACTCTTGGATTAGAGCATACTCATCAAGGGAAGAAAGAAGAATAATATGGGAATTAGAATTTTGAAGACATAACTCTAACTCCTCAAGAGTAGAGAAACAATGAGATGTTTCAATCACATGCTCAATGTTCTCATCATGTTCCATGATTTTGTTGTTTTTATAATTTTTTTGGGTTTTTTGGATAAAAGACTTGGACAATTGACTCTTATGAAGAAAATCTAATCTAGAATGTGGAAAACAAAGTGACAAACTATTGTACATGTTGGTTGGATGCGAGATGTCAAACCAATATCCACTGTTGTCCCGCTCAACAATGGATTCTATCCGAAATTTTGATCATATGTAGCTCCAAACATGAATCGAGGTGCACAATCACTACAAGCATGCTCATGACCCTGAGTAACAATAGGTTTCTTTCTAATTGACAATCGATTCCTAGGATGATTCACTCCTACTGTCATGACTTGAAGTGATTGCATTCCATCCTTAGACTTAAATCTAGCATAGGTAGACCCATCATCCATGGCTTTAGTTTCCATACGACTCTCACAAATAAAGGGTTGACCTAAGAGAACTTCATAGGAGCAATTATCTTGAATAAAAAAGTGAAACTCTTCTGTGATTCCTCCTATGGATATGGGCACACTAGCACAAGCTCCATACAGGGTACCTACACCATTATCTGCAGTTCTCATACGCCATCCACAATCTTTATCTATGGGCCATCGAAACTTATCATAGACTTCTCTTGAAATCACATTGATTTCGGAGCCGGAATCTACTAATGCATTTACAGTGATAGTGTTCTTATCATTTCCTATTTTAACATGCATCTCTGATGTACCTCTAGACCAAAATGTTCTTTTAAAGTGACTTTCAGGATTGTTTTCATGATTTTTATGGTCAGGTTGAATAGGTCCTAAGAAATTTTTATTAACATTTACTTCATCATCATCAAAGTTCTCTTCATCAGATTCATCAAAGTTTAAGGCTTCATTCATAGCTTGATCTTGATCTAGAGAATCTTGCATCTCAGTATCTAGATTAAGCGGAAACCTCTTCCTTTTAATTAGGCCGATAAAGTTATCTTTAAAAACAGGCTTTGCAATAGAGAAAACTTGTTCTAAAGACATAGTCACTTGACTCTTAAGCAAAATGTCATCTAAAATTTCCATAGGATCTATTTTTCTCTCAATTTCTGAAATCAAGATGGCTTTAGGTTTTCTCTTTGGTTTCTTTTGTTTTTGCTCAGGATCTTGTTTTTGTTCATGTTCTCGTGTTTGGTCTTCAGTTTGTTTTGATTGTTCTGGTTTATCTAAAGGCTTTGGTTCTGTTTTTCTTTGCTTTGTCTTCTTCCCTTTTTGTTTCTGCTCTTGTTTTTGTTCATTGGGTTCTGATTCTTGTTTTTTATCTTTAGATTGTGATGTTTCTCCTTGCTCTATGATTGTTTCTATTCCCTCTGAGGTTTGTTTCCGAGTCACTCTTCTTTCACTAGGCTCAGCTTCATCTCTTTTTCGTTTTTCTTCTACATTGGATATGTGAGAAATAAGAGATTGATCTTCTATCGGTGACTCCCAAGCCGTTATTCTCCTAATCTCATCCCGTGCTCTTACTAAAGCCTCTATGGAAAAATCACCTTCCTTTGTGGGTTTACTTGATTCTACTTGTTGTTCATCAAGAGCTTCTAGTTTCACTCCTCTAGTTCCTACGTCCATTATGGTTATATTTTCATAATGTTTTTTCATTCCTCCCTTACCATAATTTCCTTGCAAAGGTAGCCTAGATCGATAGTCACAGATTTTCTTGTCTATGTCTATTACTAGTCGTTGCTCCTTAGCATCCTTCAATAGTTCGCAATCTCTCAAAAAGTGCTCTAACGAATCACACCAAGGACACCTACGAGGGCCACGCACAAAACCATTTTGATTTTGAGGATTTTGATTAACTTGTGGTGGGAAATTTTGAAATTGAGGATTTTGTTGATAAGGTATTGTTTGAACAGGATAATTAGGATTTTGAAAATGCAATTGATGTATTTGAGGAGCTTGGGGAGCAACATGTGGTACTTGAGGTGCAAGAGGAGCTTCCATATTATACGGTTGATGATTTTGAAAATTTTGATTTTGAGGATTTTGAAAAGCTATTTGAGAAGCTTGAGGATACAGGTTTTGTTACATTTGAGGATTTTGCACATGAGGATGAGGATTTTGCATTGAAGGATTATGCATGGGAGGATTATGCATTGGAGGAACTTGATATGCTTGAGTAGGAGCTATTTGTGGATTTTGATTGGTAGCTATAACATGTTGATTAGGCTCTTGAAAAGTCATTGGGTTTATTTGATTTTGGAAAGTTTTGGTGTAATTAGATTGTAAAGCATCTATAGTCTTGGCCAAATTGGATTGTGTAGCAATAAGACTTTCCATTTCTTAGTGAGAATATCCACTTGAGATTGTTCAACTACACTTTTATTTGGCTCTACTTTAAAACCTTGAGTAGGCTCCATCATTTGAGGAATAGGAGTAGAGTCAAAAAG
Source organism: Ceratopteris richardii (assembly GCA_020310875.1). Lineage (NCBI taxonomy): Eukaryota > Viridiplantae > Streptophyta > Polypodiopsida > Polypodiales > Pteridaceae > Ceratopteris > Ceratopteris richardii. The sequence goes on from CM035419.1 coordinate 96,108,250, forward strand.
CATAGCATGGGATTGTTCTCTAAATTGCTCCTTAATTTGTGGAAGGCTAGCTTGAGGCAGACTAGTTTGCTCATAAAGCATGGATTGTCTTTGATGTCTATGGGCTACAGCCTCTACTACTTTACGCACTTTTTGCCAATTGTCAGTAAGACCATAGCGCTTATCTGGTTCTTCTAATCGCCGTTCAACTTCCCTACGAGTTTCAGGATGAAGAAGCTAAAGAAAATTGATCACAAGATCAGGTTCCAAAGTTATCTTATCCTCATCAGGAAGTTGTTCATAGCGTCTAATATACTCATTTTGTAAGTGAGTAATAGAGCTACTAGGCTTTGGAGAATTGACCCATCGTAAGAATCCATCTCGATTATGTTGGCTATAATCTTCAAGATAGAATTCTTTGAGCATCTCCTTTCTAAAATCACTCCAAGGAAGACTATCATATTGAGTGACACGGTTTATGATAGAGCTATCAACAATTCGTTCAAAGAATGATATCAAAAGATCTTCAGGAAGACCAAAAATCATAGCTTGCTCTTCAAACAAATCTAAGTAGCTTGTGATGTTGATGCCATTGAATTTTCCCTTCTCTCTCAACATAGAAGAGACTATTCTTTGGCCTTGTTCTCAACAATAAGGGATTTGAATCCTTCCTCCATCTTATGTGAATAAGCAAGTGATGCACGATGTTCTAGATCTCTCACAAATGTGTTTACTTCGCGACGAAGATGTGCACGATACTGTGAGAAATCCAGTGCAACACTCAAGAATGATGATGATGATATGATGAGGATGAAAAATATGAAACAAAGGATATGGATCACAACCTCCCAACAAGATCAGAAGCAAATACCACGAAGCGTTTCACGTCGGGTTCAAATGTGGAGGTGATCGCAATCCGGGTGGATCGGGTCCGGTCGTGGCACACACAGGGTGTATGAAGCTAATGAATGTTGGAAGGTTTAAAAAGATGTGAAGGTGAAATTAATGTTGAGTATGGAGAAGAGAGAGATGTTGAAATAATTATGGGAATGGGAATGTAGGTGTGCAAGTTAGATTGATGACATGAATGATAAGAATGAAAGAGAACCATACACACGAATCAAATTTGGAAGGAAGAATGGTCCATTGGAGGAGCTTCTTAAACACTTCCTAATTCTAATCCATATGTATAGCCTTCTTTGGATGATATGTAGGCATGATGAGAATAGATGGAATCCTTATACATAAATCAGTTTCGAAAGGAAGAATGGTCCAATATTGGAGCTTCTTATACACTTTTAGAAACTAATAAATATGTATGGATTTGTATGGATTTTATGCATGCAAGTGAATTATGATGATGGATTTTACTCACAAGCTCAAAGAAACATCCTCACTGGTTCAACGCAATACTGCGGAGCCTTCTCACACATAGAAGAAATAGAAGACATGTAAAAATACTTAAGAGACTGAGAGAGGTGACAAGAGACAAGTGACAAGTGACATGAATTAAAAGAATTTGAATTAAGTTACATGTAAAAGATCGTCGTGTACGTCATGCTAAGCAGTCTACTGATCAAAGGTGGTTCCGACCCTCAAACCATGACAGTTCAACCGAATGTCACACGTAAGAAGGTGAGTTCCACTCCAGTGACCCTATGTCTGTCTAGGCTCGTAACGTCTAACTCAAGAAGTCTAAGACTCATTAAAATCAGCTCTAACTCACACAAGTGTCTGACTTAGGGTCTTCCATAGCCTAAGGTTAGATGAGGGTTTGCTGATTATCAGTTTTAGACTGATCCTTCCTCTTTTTGTCACTCATATTCACTCTTGTACAACCTATTAGGTCACACATCTCATATATATTCAGATTTCTGTCCATACATCTGAATATGTTTATTACATTTGTATATACACTCTTCCATCTATTTCTGTTCACATAGAGTGGTTGAGAGTTCTGCTCCCAGATTGTAAATTGACATTTGTATATATGATAGTGTGAGTAAGCAGTGGCTTACGTAACACTTTACACATGTTGTCTAATCTTTCTCTATCTTTGTCTCATCATTTGTATGATTAAATATGGTATGTTCATGTTTTGTCAATATTGGAAGATTGCTAGAATATGTGTTGTAGATCCTGAACCTATGGAATCTTGGACATATGGAATTTATGTTGAAGATCATGGATACTTACGGGACCTGTGAGATTTGTTAGGGGCCTACCTCATTTCCAACATTTGGTGTCAAAGCTTTAGGGCTTTGGCATCAGAACATTCAGGCTCTCAGATTCCTAGGTTCCCAGACTTCTAAGTTTACAACATATGATTTAAGAGCATCTTCTAACATTTGACATTTGACATACACACTTAATCTTGATGAGTAGAGATTTGAGAATTAGACAATTCTGTTATATGTTTATTCATCGGTATGGAGTATGAAGTTGATGATTTGTTAGCAGCCGAATACTTTTGGAAGAGTATGCAATTACTTTACAGAAGTATTGTTTGAAGACCAAGGCTTGATGAAGAAAAGGCTACTTTAAATTCAAGGAAAAACAATGGTTTGGAGAAGATAAAGGAACTAGATCAACATCAAATCACAGGTATCAGTTTCTACTATCAGATTATCATTTGTAGGTCATATCTTAGAAGAGCAGTTATGAAGAGATTTCAAGAATTCTAGATACTAGTGTTAAGTCATCCAGGGGGTGATGAAACATGAAGACTTATTTTCAGCCATATGTAAAAGAACACAGAGTCATACCTTCAGATATTCCTATATTTCCTTTGTTAGGTTCTCTTTATGTTCCAGCTTTGAAAGAAGGAAGAAGGAGAATGTTTGGAGAAAGTTCATGTTAGGATGTTCCTGTTGAGGAGAAGGTTCCAAAGTTCTATTGAAGAGAAGCCTGATATTTCAAAGAGGTATGTTTTAGAGGTGCACACATATATGTTTATACCAGATTCTAAAGGAAAGAGGTATGAAGGATCTACAGATGAAGACATGATGACATCATAGATAGAATTTTTTATGAGATTGATGAGTTGATTTCAGTTGAGTTGACTTGACTTGACTAGAAGTACAGTCAGAGATGAACCAATAGTGTTCATAATACACTAAGTTGTGAGTTGTCAGTCACAAGTCCCAAGATTTAGTTCTTGATTTTTTTTAGTGTATTTACATGACACAGAAGAAGTATGTTGAGAAACCTTTCGTAAGGTAAATGCAAATCTGTGGATCCTAGTGTATGTTTTCAAGTTTAAGGAGGCAGGAGATAGCAGGTTCAGAGTCAGTACTTGCTACATTTGTTGTCAAGCAAGTGATTGCTTGATGAGTACACTATTGGATATTCAATTTACTTATTTTTTCAAGTATTATGGTTCATATTCAGCAAGTTCAGGTTTTTGAAGTTTGAAGAAAAGTCAAATTCAGTTTTGAAGAAGACTTTTTAAGAAAAGGTTTGAAGGTCAATTCGGGACTACAAGTTTGAAGATTATGAAGTTTGCAGATCCAGTCCAGGTTGTACCATTGTGACATTGAAGGGGGGGTTGTTGGAAAACAATGTCTCATGGTCAAGCTATAATGTCCTATTGGTCAAAATTGTTTAGAGTATCCAACATGTATAGTATTCTGTTTTACTCCTTGTACAACAAAAGCGTGTGCTGACTTGGTCTAAGAGAAACGTTGAAAAGCAAGCTCCAATCCACCCGAGATTGATTCCTAGATGGCACATCGCTCAGATCGCAAATAAATTTTGTGCTTTTGCTATGTTAGAAGACGGACAACGATGGAGCTTTTGCAATGGCGTTTTTGAAGATGTGGTGCTAGTTCAATGCTAGGTTTGGTACCTCAATAGAGGTGGTGCTCTTAGCACATGGGGCATCCATGGTGCTATTTTGGAGCATGTTGAGGAGTGGCTATGGAGTTCTTCTTGGAGAAGAAGAGTGTGCTAACACTCTTGCTTATGGAGAGGACTTATCTATTAGCAGCTTGGTGGTGTGGATCGGCCATCTAGGTAATGTATTTGAAGATTGTCTTCTACATGAACATTTCGGTTTACTTCAAAGACATTGGATGGTGGTTAACATAAGATTTGCATCTTATGTTAAGAATTCACGTACATGTTCTCTTTATGCACACAGGTACTATTTGAAGTATATGGAAGTGGCATCCATATTAGAAGGAGTCCTATTCGGCATAGGTACAAGAGAATCAGTACATGTATGCTTTATGCATATTTGGATGAGGTGTTCGAGAAGGTATGTTCATATGAGTTTGAGGATTTCTAGCAGCAAACTTGTTAGCATTCTTTGCTACTTTTGTAAGTATGTGATCTTTTCACACATGTGTCTAACTTAGGGTCTTCCATAGCCTAAGGTTAGATGATGGTTTTCTCATTAAAAGTTTTAGACTCATCCTTCCTCTTTCTATCACTCATATTCACTCTTCTACAACCTATTAGGTCACGCATCTCATATATATTCAGATTTCTGTCCATACATCTGAATATGTTTGTTACATTTGTATATACACTCTTCCATCTATTTCTGTTCACATAGAGTGATTGAGAGTTTTGCTCCCACACTGTAAATTGACATTTGTATATATGATAGTGTGAGTAAGCAGTGGCTTACGTAACACTTTACACATGTTGTCTAATCTTTCTCTATCTTTGTCTCATCATTTGTATGATTAAATGTAGTATGTTCATGATTTGTCAATATTGGAAGATTGCTAGAATATGTGTTGTAGATCTTGAACCTATGGAATCTTGGACCTATGGAATTTATGTTGAAGATCATGGATACTTATGGGACCTGTGAGATTTTTTATGGGCCTACCTCATTTCCAACATTTCTTAACTGGGAGACACCCAGATGTCGGGGTCTCTTTGGTGATGTAGGTGGAAGACTTACCCAGCCTCACCATAAGAGATGTATGATGGTTGTTCCTAGGTGCTTGATAAGCCTAGTTGGCTTCTATTGGGTATCTAATTATATGCAGTGGAGTCAGTGATTCACTATGAAGGAAAACATGTCCGTACTTTTAGTTTTATGATATTTTGACACTAGTCATATGCTTATTTTCCAAAGGATAATCTAGCAAAAGTTATCCATATTTTTTGTTTTGTCAACTACATAGTGGTCGATTTACTCCTTGATACACTTATTTGTTGGTGTTCGGACTCTTCTAGCTCCATTATCATTCTATTCAGTTCTCTACCATCATGGCATCAGAGGTCTCAGGCACATTCGGTGGATCAGGGTCTAGTGCTAGTTTTCTGAGGAGCTATAACTTGCAGGGCAAAGAAAATTTTGAGATCCGAAAATTTGATGGCACAAACTTTGCTCTATGGAAGAATCAGATTAAAGATGTGCTGATTCAAAGGAGGCAATGGAAGCCAGTAAATGGAATTTCAAAGAAGCCTGCTGACATGGATGAAGATGATTGGGATGAGTTAGATGCAATGGCTAGGTCTACCATTCGCTTGCATCTCACAGATAATGTTTACTTTATAGTATTAGACCGTGAAAGTGAAGAGGAGCTTTGGAAGAAGTTATGCAATACATATGAAAAAGAAACAGCATCAAATAAAGTCTATCTAATGAGAAAATTATATGACCTTCGTATGAAGGACACATATAGTCTTGCTGCTCATCTAAATGAGTTTGATGCTATATTCTCTTAGTTACAGGCTCAGAAAATGGATATGGATAATGAAATGAAAGTATTGTTGATGTTATGCACCTTGCCATCATCATGGGATACGTTTTGCACAGCTATTAGCAATAGTGCACCTTGTGGTAAACTCATCTATGATGACATATGTGGAGCACTCTTGAGTGAGGAGATTTGTAGAAAATCCGTGGTTAGCACTCAGAGTAGAGATGCATAAAATGTTCGTGATATTTACGAAGGAAAGAATCAACAACATGGGAGGAGCAAAAACAAGGAAGAGAATGGTCAACGGAATAAGAGTAGAAGTAAATCAAGGAAGAGGGATATCGAATGCCATTATTTTCATAAGAAAGGACACATGAAGAAAGAGTGGTATGCATTAAAGAATGCTAAAGGTAAAGGACAGAATGTTGATGGGCATGTTAAAGAGTTACCTGCACCATTTACTTCGACTGTGAAGACTGAAGAAATTAATGTTATTTCTGATGATGCTAACTTGTTGACACTTGAAAGTACTATGCCAACTGAGGCTCTTATGGCTGATTCTCTTTCCCACACATGGCTGTAGATTTTGGTGCTTCTTTCCATGTGACACCACACAGAGAATGGTTCTCTAATTATGCAGCAAAGTCTCTTGGTACAGTGAAACTTGGTGACTCTTACGAGTGTGATGTTGTGGGGATTGGAGATGTGGTTGTGTACTTCACTGATGGTTCAAAATTTACTATGCATAATGTATGCCATGTACCTCAATCACGCAGTTTGATGTCAATTGGTCAACTTGATGACCTTGGTTACAAGGTGGTCTTCTATGGTCAGTCCTTTTGCATATCAAAGGGAAATATGGTTATTGCAAAAGGAAGCAAAGTTGGTTCACTTTATCCTTTATTTGTATCACAGAAAGAATACCTGTTAGTTGTTACTAAACAGCCTATGGCTTGTATTTGGCATGGTTTTCTGGGCCATATATCGCATAGTGGAATGGAAAATCATTCTCATTTTGGCTACTTACATATGTTATATTTCTCTGATGCTTCATTTTGTGAGCATTGTCAATATGGAAAGCAAACTAAAAATGTGCATACAATGCACATTGACTCTTCAATTCAGCCTTTAGATCTCATTCATACAGATGTGTGTGGTCCTATGCCCACTAGGTCCTTGGGTGGTTCACTTTACTTCGTCACTTTCATAGATGATGCTACTAGAAAAGTTTGGGTATATCCTATCAAATCGAAGGATGAGGTATTCCCTACTTTCAGAAAATGGCTTGCTTCAGTTGAGACTGAAAAAGGAACTAATCTTAAGGCTTTACGTTCAGATAATGGGGGTGAGTATACCTCACATGAATTCAACTTTTTGTGTCAATCTAGAGGGATTCGTAGAGAGTTTACAGCTCCTTATACCCCAGTACAGAATGGTGTAGCTAAAAGGATGAATAGAACTATTCAAGATAGAGTAGTTTCTATGTTGCATCATGCAAACCTCTCAAAAGGCTTTTGGGCAGAAGCAGTATTGATTGCGGTTCATGTCATTAACCTTTCACCTAGTACTACCAAAGGTCTGAAAGTGTCACAAGAGTTATCGACACGGAAGCCACCACATTATGATCATCTTTGAGTTTTTGGGTGTGAAGCATATGTTCACATGCCCAAGAGTCTTAGACAAAAGCTGTACCATAAGTCAAAGAAATGCATTTTTCTTGGATAAGGTCGAGAAGGACAATTTGGATATCGCTTATGGGATCTTGAAACACAGTCAGTGATTAGAAGTAGTGATGTCATTTTCAATGAGTCTAAGATGCATAAACAACCCATTAAGGAGGTTGAAGTGAGAAGAGTGGTGTTTGAGGATACTAGTCCTCCAACTAGCATGGACAAAAATGTTGCACATAGGGATGTTCAAGAGAATGTCTGATTAGATCAGTCTACACATGTTCCTATTGAGCAACCATTGAGACTCTCTACACATGTCTCACATCCACCTGCTAGATATGTTCCAGGTCTAGATTTTGTTATGCTAACAGATGTCCGTGATCCTTCTTGCTACAAAGAGGCTATGCAGACAGAGGATCATGTCAAGTGGGAGAGTGCCATGAAGAGTGAGTTGGATTCTATTCACAAGAATGGTACTTGGGATTTAGTACCTTTGCCAAACGGCAAGAAAGCTTTACCATGTAAATGGGTATATAAGCTGAAATTCACATCAGATAGTGCTTCTCCAAAGTATACAGCACGACTTGTTGCAAAGGGTTTTAAGCAACAACATGGTGTTGATTTCGAGAAAATATTCTCTCTAGTGGTCAAGATGACTACCCTATGCATGTTGCTTGGATTCGTTGCAATCGAGGACTTAGAGTTAGTCCAAATGGATGTGAAAAATGCTTTCTTGCATGGAGATCTTACAGATGAGATCTATATGGAACAACTAGAGGGTTATGTAGTTCCTGGCAAGAAAAGTCTAGTTTGTAAGCTCAAGAAGAGCTTGTATGGACTTAAACAGTTCCCTAAACAATGGTACCAAAAGTTTGATGCTTTTATGAAGTCTCAAGGCCAGTCTCAAAGCGATGAGGATCATTGTCTCTACACAAAGAGATGCTCAGATGGAAGCTTGATATGTTTGATACTTTATGTTGATGATATGATGATTGCTGGGAGATCCTCTTATGACTTGTCAATTCTCAAAAAGAAGTTGAGTCAGACATTTGATATGAAGGCTTTGGGGGATGCCAAACATATTCTTAGCATGCGCATTACTCGTGATAGGAGTAAAAGATGCATATACCTGTCTCAAAGTGAGTACATATCCAAAGTACTTCACAGGTTCAATATGCAGGGTGGAAAGGCATTGAGTACACCTTTACCCACATGTGAAATTGAGCAAGGATGATTGCCCCAAATCAGATGAGAAAAGGAATTCATTACCAAAATTCCTTATCATTCTAATGTTGGTAGTCTCATGTATGCTATGGTTGCTACGAGACCAGACATTGCATTTGTAGTGGGAGTTGTGAGCAGATATTCCTTGTGTAGTTTGCATGCTTCCACAGACGTCTAACTCCAACAATTGGTATTAGAGCAGGTCGTCGCTTCATCTAGGGAATCGTCGACACCACTCCGGTTTCAGTCTTTTTGTGCCAAAGGTACATACCGATGTTGGTTCGTGAGTATAAGCGTCTCGAAGTCAACTACAGGTTTAGCAGAGTTCATCTAGGTAATTCTTTTCAACTTTTTGAGATACAGTCAGTTTTCTACATCAAGGTATTTTAGTCATCGGCCATGGCTGAAAGCACTGATGTATTTTGTATGTTGGCTATTGAGGATAAGCTAGATGGTACCAACTAGCCATTGTGGGCTTATATGATGCGACATGTATTGGTTGCAAAAGGATTGTGGAACATTGTGCAACCTGTTGAAAAACGTCCTATCAGACCTACAATTGTTACAACAATAGGTATTGAAGCTGATGCAGAAGGTGTCGAAGATGATGATATTGTGCATATTCATGTTTATGTTGCAGTTTCTACTACACCTACTATAGAGAAAAATTGTTTGGATGGCAGAGATGCCCAAGCACATGCATTGATAGCTTTGTTTGTCAAACATGCCATTATTCCTCACATTGGCTCTTGCAGGATAGCTAAGGATGTTTGGGATACACTTACCACATTGTACCAAGCTAGGAGCTTACCTCTGAAAACAGTTGGAGAGTGAGCACATGAATGAAGGTGATTCTATGGATAGTTTTCTGACAAAGATCAAAGACTTGAAGGAATATTTGATTTCTGTTGATGAGGTTATACCAGATAGCTCACTTGTGCAGACCGTTCTGAATGGTCTTCCTGATTCATATTAGAGTTTTGTTTCTACTCTTCGATTGATGATGAAAGGCAATCTAAATGCCTTGTCATTTGAGGAGTTAGTCTTTGTTTTGTTGCAAGATCAATGCAGGCAAAAAAAGGTCCATTATGTGTGTTGCAGATGAAGCTTTCTTGGCTAGTCAGAAGGGCAAAGGAAAATGGAGGTCTTCAACTAGTAAGCAGAAATCTGGTAATTCTACACAATCAAAGAGGGAAGACAAAGATGAAAAGAAATCAGAAAAGCAGAAATTGTTTTGCAAGTACTGTAAAGGAAGTGATCATATCGTAAAGAATTGTCCAAAAGTGGTTGCTAAAATGGCAAAGAAGAAAGAGGCTAGAATGGTTGTTGCAGAGGCCTCTACACCAAAAATAGAGTCTACTAATCTTGTGCACAAAGAAGAATGGGCGTTTACTACTGTTTGTAGTTTTGACCCATCTTCTCATGAGCAGTATATATCTGTAGTAGACTCAGATGTTTGGTCCTTTGAGAGTGGGGTGACCAAACATGTTACCTCGCAGTGCAGTTTCTTCTCTTCACTCGAGCCTGCCCCTATAGGGAATACTGTTACATGCACCAACAACTCCTCTTATTCTGTTATGGGAATTGGTAAGATCATTTTGACTACTACTGATGGTACTTCTTTCACTTTGTCAGATGCTTTGTTTGTGCCAGGGATCAAGAAAAATATGTTATCAGTTTCTGCATTAGCCAAGATTGGCTTGGTTGTGAAATTTGATGATGACAGATGTACAATTCATGATTTATCAAATGGTGACATGATTATTGCTAAATGGCGACGTGATTATTGTTTCTGGCATTTTATGTTGTGGGTTGTATAAGTTCATTGACTAATGAAAGATCTGTAAATGATTCGGCATGTGCAGTATATGATTCTCAGGATATGTTAGATGCAAATCTTTGGCATGCATGCTTTGGTCATCTCAATTTTGCTATTTTGCTACGCCTGTAGAAATCTGAAATTGTGTCTTCTTTGCCCAAACTTGAGGCACCTGGAAAACATGTTTGTGAAGGCTGTATTTTGGGCAAAATGTAGTGTTCCTCCTTTCCAAAAGATGGTTCAGTTCAGGCTACTCAGAAATTGCAGCTTGTACATAGTGATGTATGCGGTCCTATGCAGACACCTTCTTTTGGAAATTATCTTTACTTCGTGACTTTCATCGATGATTTTTCCAGGCATGCATGGGTATATCCATTGAAGGCAAATTCCGAAGTCTTTTAATTTTCATGCATTTCTATCTAAACATGGGATAAAACACCAATGTATAGTGTCGTATACACCTCAAAAAAATGGAGTTGTTGAACAAAAGAAAAGGTTCCTCATGGAGATGGTGAGGTGTATGGTCAAGAGTCAGGCTTTACCACATATTTTATGGCTTGAAGATGTCATGTGTGCAACATATATACTTAACATATGTCCCACTAAAGTGTTGCAGTCTATCACTCCATATGAGGCTTGGCATGACCGCAAGACATTTGGTGCTCAACTGCATGTTTTTAGTTGTTTGGCATATGCCTTAGTGCCTAAACACGTCGCAAAAAATAGATGATAAAGCAGTAAAATGTATTTTTGTTGGGTATAGTTCTAAAAGTAAAGGCTATCGTCTGTATCATCCATAGACTAAATGCATTCTAGTTAGCCGTGATGTTGTTTTTGTGGAAGATGCTATTCACCCATTGCTTTCATGTACTAAGGAGACATTTGTTAGCTCCAAAGACATGCATGATACTTTGTTGCCTCTTTTTACACGTGGTCAGTCTAGTGCTCGTCCTAATGAGGCAACTTCTTAGCATTTGCAGGCTTCATGTGATGATGCACATCATCCCATTTTTTATGCAGATTTACATGATGCACTTGTTGATGAGAGAGCTCATATTGAGGTGGAAAAAGCTATGCCAAAATGGCTAGTGCAGACTTTGCCTGACAGCAAATTACATGCACCTCTATCATGCCATACTCGATCAGGCTCTCATAGTGCCTCTTTTGCATGAGATTTCTCTTCTATGACTGCATCTAGTCTCTATGATGAAAATGAGCATGTTTCATTTGACGACGCACAAAATTCAAGAAATTGGATGGCTGTTATGCAATCTGAATATGATGCTATAATGAAGAATGGTACTTGGTCTTTATGTGACTTGCCTCCTGGCAAGAAGGCCATTAGCACTAAGTGGGTTTACAAGCTAAAGCATAAGCCTGATGGAACAGTTGATAGGTATAAGGCTAGGCTTGTTGCAAAGGATTATGCACAAGAAAGAGGCATTCATACTGATGAGACCTTTGCACCTACATGCCATATGACTAATGTTCGGAGCATCTGTGCACCTGCAGCCCATCATGGTTGGAATGTACATCAGTTGGACATTAAAACTGCATTTTTAGATGGTGACTTGCATGAAGAAGTGTATGTTTTTCAGCCTCCTGGCTTTGTGCAAAAAGGGCATGAAAATCAAGTGTGCAAGTTAAAGAAGGCATTGTACGGTTTAAAGCAAGCACCACGGGCTTGGTATGAGAAGATACATGCCTATCTAATTGCACATGGTTTTGAGAATATTCCATCTGAAAGCACCTTATATGTTAAGCGTGCTAATGATGTGCTTCTGATCATTGTTGTCTATGTTGATGACATGCTACTCACTAGTCCTATTAAGAAGCATATTGCTAATTTTAAGGCTGATTTGCATGGCTCATTTGAGATGTCTGATTTGGGGCATTTGCATCACTATTCAGGCATTCAATTTATGCAAGTTGATGGTGGAATGGCTTTGTGTCAAACGAAATATATTGATACATTATTGCAGCATTTTGGCCTTGAAGACTGTAAGCTTATTGCCAATCCTATGGAGACACGTTTACAATTGAGTCTTCATGATGATGGAGATGCATTTGATACTATCCTCTATCAGCAGGTTGTTGGATACCTGATTTACTTATGCATTACTTGGCTAGATATTCAATTTGTTGTCTCATAGATGAGCAGTTTTATGCATTGCCCAGGTGTCAAGTATTGGCAGGTGCTTAAGTGCATATTTCGCTACTTGAGTGGTACTCAGCTACTTGGGTTGTTTTATCCCAAGGGGGGATCACTACCGCTAGATTTTCATGCTTTTTTGATTCAGACTAGGCTGGTTTCTATGACGCTTGTGTGTCCACTAGTGGCTTTTGCTTCATGCTTGGTAGCTGATGTATATCTTGGTTGAGCAAGATGCAATATATTGTGGCCACTTCCAGTTCTGAGGTTGAGTATAGGGTAGCTTTCAGAGCAACTCTTGAGTGTGTGTGGCTCAGATGCCTTATGGCTGATTTGGGTGTTGCTTAGTCTTCTACCACCACCGTCTTCACTGACAATCAGAGCACATTGGCAGTTGAGGAACCCTGTGTTCCATTCTTGCACTAATTGAGGTGCATTATCATTATGTCTGGGAGAGGTTCTCTACTAGGGAGATCAGCTTGGCATATGTGCCCATGCAGGAGAACATTGTAGACCTTTTCACGAAGGCGCTGCCTAGGGAGACATTTGAAGTTTTCCACAAAGCTTTGGGCTTACTTCCTTTTGTGGAGTAATTTCCACATAGCTTGGCACTTCCTTATACATGAGTGCCAGCTACTTGTCCACCCCGTCACTCCTAAGGGGTATTTTTTGATATATTTAGGTAGTGATGTGTATGAACACTCTAGGAGCATCAGGGCACTTTCTCCCCTCTTTAGGAGATTTTTTTTCCCCTCATTTGTATATATGCCTATTGCCCTAATGGGCTACTTATCTTTGTACATTCTAGTGGTAATACATTCAGTATTGTGTGTTTTACTTTAAGCTTCTTCTTCTTCCTTGTGTTGTATGCATGCTTACACTATGGGCGCGGAAGTGACGGCAGGTGGATCAAGCCAAACGCTGGAATTACGGCGCACGCCGGGTGCTTGGAGCAATCTCAGGTAACAGCAAAGAACTCAAAGAGAAAATATTAGTAGCATATATATACAAACCGATTCATCATATGTGTTTTCAATATCATGTATAGATGAGTTTTAAAACATTCATAAGTTCTTGCCAAGTCAAGAATTTGATGTTTGTTAACAAACTTTATACGTTCTAGTCATCTTTATCAAAAACTTCAACGACTATTTGTAGAATTCGTGAGACTACACTTTCGGTCATATAAGGCATCTAAGAAGAATCCAACAAATCGAAATCAATGGAAATAACTTCTCTAATTGTTATGTTGATAGAAGTGAAGTTTAATCATTCTTTCATTCGTTATAAGAATGCATAAACCCGTTCGAAATAGTGAAACTTAATTATAGTTTAGTAATTAATTCTTGCTTAGTTATATTTTTTCTTTTGTTAAAGTTGATTTCAATGGCGCCATGACCAAACACATCATTGCAAGAGTAAGCACATAAAAGTACAAGCATAATCGAATGTTACAATCCTTTGATTTCACTACTTTGATGACCTCCAATTCTCCATGATATGATCCCAAGTTTATTAATCAATCATTCAATTCAAACGTTGCATCGTATGCATCAAATATGTTCATGTAGAAAGAGCACAAATTCTTTCATATTTAGCACCTAAGTATAAATGTTCTGTAACACTTCAAGTCAATATGGAGGATAGGTATGCCAAAACCATTACTATCTTAATGCAATTGTAAGAACACGAATTCATAACATGACTTACGTTTGTTTGTACAACAATTTAAATTAAAAATATATCTCTGAAGGAGTAAGCACAATGAATATAAACTAAAACATATCTCTGAAGTTTATTGCACTACAACACATTGAGGGTATACCAAGGCACCGAGGAAATTGAACCGGCATGATTTCTTCGCGACGTCGGTGTTACAGTCGGTATAGGCGTCGGAAAGAAAGCGTCGGTATAAGCGCCGGTATATGCGTCGGTATAAGCGCCGGTATAAGCGTCGGTATTTCCGATGTGCATACCGACGTCCATACCGACGTCCCACTGGTTGTACCGACGCATATACCAGCGACCATACTCGAGCTACCGACGGGTATACCGACGACCATACCTGCACAAATTTTTTTTGGGCAGAGTGTGTTGTCTTTTGCTACAGCATGATGTTGTTTAGCAAAAGACAATACACTCTGCCCAACTGCGTACATGTGTTATGTACTCTAATGGCAACCAAAACATAAACTTATATGAGAAAAAATGAACAATGATTCATGTACAAAAAGTCGTATATTCCATAAATGAAAAATGTACAAAAGTGTGGCAAAGCACTTCCATATAGGAATCGAATACAAAATTATGGTACATCATTGCCACATAGGAGTGTAATACAAAATTGTGGCAATGTGACAAAACACTTCCATATAGGAATCGAATACAAAATTATGGTTCATCATTGTCGTATGCGAGTGTGATACAAAATTGTGGCATTGATCAAAATATTTACACCTACAATCCTGCAACAAAACATATGTATAGAATAAGACCAATTAACATGACATTTATAAACAACAACTATAAACACGAAACCAAGATATAACTTTACCTAATCAAGAATATTCTCCCATGAGATGATTGCACCGCGTCCCTCTAAGTCTTGTAACAGTGCAGTCAGTCCATGTCGATATCCATATGATTCTTCAGTTCGTGTTGGAGGACGACCCACTGCAAACTCCTATAGTAAATATGCAAAATGTTAGATGAATATACATAATATACTTAACACAAACAACTTCAATAATTAGCATCATACTTACAAATTGGTAGCGCATACTGTCCTATCCGCCGCTACCTAAATGCGACATTCCAACCGTATCTAAACGTGTGGCCGCCGCATCTCTCTGTTGACGATACCAATCACGATTATGTTGATGCTCATCCTGAATCGATTCCCATTCGTCGGCATCTAGCCATACAGGCTTCGGTAAGCCTGCTTTGAAAGCATCGCGAGCTTCCGATCGTCGATGCGACATCACCTCGCGTGCTGTATGTTGAATCCAATCGGAACTCACAATAGGATTGCCAGGTGCTGGCCGGTACTCTTCATATATGCATTGTGTGATATGATTTTTAGAGTCTCTATCCTGTTCGTTCCATTTTAACATTACTGAATGACCGAATTCGATAGAGCAGAGTTGTCGTATACATTGACGCATTGACTTCCCCGCCGCATCCATAACTGGAGCTCCATTACGGATATGATATATCTTCGATTCGTCATGATCATGTGCACCCCAAGGTGTACGTGGAGATCCCATCTGATGCAATAAGAAGATCTCATCTCATCCAATGTATATATATGCATGCTTAAGCTTGTATACATATGCATTCATGTATACATATGCATATGCATTCATGTATGCATATGCTTGCTTGTATGCATATGCATGCTTAAGCTTGTATACATATGCATATGCTTGCTTGTATATGTATACATGTATACATATACATATACATATGCTTGCTTGTATGCATATGCATTCATGTATACATATGCATATGCATATGCATACATGTATACATATACATATGCATATGCTTGCTTGTATACATACATGTACATATACATACATGTACATATACATATGCATATGCATTCATGTATACATATGCATATGCATATACATACATGTATACATATACATATGCATATGCTTGCTTCTATACATACATGTACATATACATACATGTACATATACATACATGTACATATACATACATGTACATATACATACATGTACATATACATACATGTACATATACATATGCATATGATTGCTTGTATACATACATGTATGCATATGCATATCCCTCATGCATGCATGCATGCATGCATATGCATGCATGTATGCATATGCATTCATGTATACATATGCATATGCATTCATGTATGCATATGCATATGCATTCATGTATGCATATGCATATGTATATGTATACATATGCATATGCAAATCCTTCATGCATGCATGCATGCATATGCATGTATGCATATGCATGTATGCATATGCATGCATGTATATATGCATGCATATCCCTCATGCATGCATGTATGCATATCCCTCATGCATGCATGTATGCATAAGCATGCATGCATGTATGCATATGCATGCATGCATGTATGCATATGCATGCATGCATGTATGCATATTAGAAACCGAAAATATAAAGAAAGAAAACAAAAAATAAAAAACGATATTAGAAAATAAAAATATAAAAATTCATGTATGCATATGCATACATGCATGCATATGCATTCATGTATGCATATCCCTCATGCATGCATGTATGCATAAGCATGCATGCATGTATGCATAAGCATGCATGCATGTATGCATATTAGATGCATGCATGTATGCATATTAGATGCATGCATGTATGCATATGCATGCATGCATGTATGCATGTATGCATGTAAGCTTATGCCTACATGCATGCATGCATAAGCATGCATGCATGTATGCATAAGCATGCATGCATGTACGCATGTAAGCATGCATGCATGTATGCATATAAGCATGCATGCATGCATGCATGCATGCATGCATGTATGCATAATCATGCATGCATGCATGCATGTACGCATAAGCATGCATGCATGTATGCATATTAGATGCATGCATGTATGCATATGCATGCATGTATGCATATGCATGCATGCATGTATGCATGTAAGCATGCATGCATGTATGCATAAGCATGCATGCATATGCATGCATGTATGCATAAGCATGCATGCATGCATATGCATGCATGTATGCATATGCATTCATGTACGTATGCATATGCATGCATGCATGTATGCATGTATGCATATGCATGCATGTATATATGCATGCATATCCCTCATGCATGCATGTATGCATATCCCTTATGCATGCATGTATGCATAAGCATGCATGCATGTATGCATGCATGCATATGCATGCATGCATGTATGCATATTAGAAAACAAAAATATAAAGAAAAAAAACAAAAAATAAAAAAATATATTAGAAAACAAAAATATAAAAATTCATGTATGCATATGCATACATGTATGCATATGCATACATGCATGCATGCATGCATATGCATTCATGTATGCATATCCCTCATGCATGCATGTATGCATAAGCATGCATGCATGTATGCATATGCATGCATGCATGTATGCATATGCATGCATGCATGTATGCATGTATGCATAAGCATACATGCATGCATGTATGCATGTATGCTTATGCATACATGCATGCATGCTTATGCATACATGCATGCATGCTTATGCATGCATGCATGTAAGCATGCATGCATGTATGCATAAGCATGCATGCATGCATACATATGCATGCATATGCATGCATGTATGTATGCATATGCATGCATGCATGTATGCATATGCATGCATGCATGTATGCATATGCATGCATATCCCTCATGCATGCATGTATGCATATCCCTCATGCATGCATGTATGCATATCCCTCATGCATGCATGTATGTGCTTGCATGCATGTATGCATATGCATGCATGCATGTATGCATATGCATGCATGCATGTATGCATATTAGAAAACAAAAGTATAAAGAAAAAAACAAAAAATAAAAAAAGATATTAGAAAACAAAAATATAAAAATTCATGTATGCATATGCATACATGCATGCATGTATGCATAAGCATGCATGCATGTATGCATATTAGAAAACAGAAAATATAAAAAGATATGCATTCATGTATGCATATCCCTCATGCATGCATGTATGCATAAGCATGCATGCATGTATGCATATGCATATGCATGCATGTATGCATATGCATGCATGTATGCATATGCATGCATGTATGCATATGCATGCATGTATGTATGCATATGCATATCCTTCATGCATGCATACATGTATGCATATGCATATCCCTCATGCATGAATGCATGCATGCATATGCATATCCCTCATGCGTGCATGCATATGCATATCCTTCATGCATTTATACATGTATGCATATGCATATCCCTCATGCATGCATGCATGCATATGCATTCATGTATGCATATGCATGTATGTATGCATATGCATGTATGTATGCATATGCATGTATGTATGCATATGCATGTATGTATGCATATGCATTCATGTATGTATGCATATGCATGCATGCATTTATGCATATGCATGCATGCATTTATGCATATGCATGCATGCATGTATGCATGCATATGCATGCATGCATGTATGCATATGCATGCATGCATGTATACATATGCATGAATGTATGCATATGCATGAATGTATGTATGCATATGCATATCCCTCATGCATGCATATCCTTCATGTATGTATGTATGCATATGCATGCATGCATGCATGCATGCATATGCATGCATGAATGTATGCATATGCATATGCATGTATGCATATGCATATGCATATGCATGCATGCATGTATACATATGCATGCATGTATGCATATGCATGCATGTATGTATGCATATGCATGCATGTATGCATATGCATGCATGTATGCATATGCATATCCCTCTCTCTCTCTCTCAAACAAAAATAAAGAGAGAAGATATTAGAAAATAAAAATATAAAGAAAGATAGAAGAGTGATATATGTTTTACTTACATTGATGTAATTTTTGAATGAAGGTTGTGAAAATCCACTTGAAGTTCTCCTTCGTTAAATTTTCAATGATTTGATCTCAAAAATCTCTTGCAAAACTAAAGAGAGAAGATATTAGAAAAGCAAAAACATAAAAAAAGAAAACAGAGTGATACAATATGTGCGATCTTCTTACCAAAGCGTCAGATCTATAAAAATAGAGGTGTGTTTAGAGAGAGAGGGAAGGAGAGGGAAAGAGAGAGAGAGAATTGTTTGAATCACGGATATCAAAATCCACTTGAAGTTCTTCTTCGTCGAATTTCCAAAGATTTGATCCCAAAATCTCTTGCAAAACCAAACAAAGAACATATTAGTAAAGAAAAAAGAGTGCTACAATATGTACGATCTACTTACCAAAACTTGAGATCTATAAAGAGAGAGGTCTGTTTAAAGAGAGAGAGAGAGGGACAGAGAAAGAGGGAGAGAGAGGGAGAGAGAGTGAGAGAGAGAGAGGGAGAGAGAGAGATAGTGAGAGAGGGATGGAGAGAGAGGGAGGGAGAGAGAGAGAAAGAGAGGGAGAGAGAGAGAGAGGGAAGGGAGGGAGAGAGGGAGAGAGAGAGAGAGGATGACAAACAGAGATCTGCTGTTGGCGCGCGCAAACCCGAAAGCAGATGTTCTAGATTCAAAACTCTCAGAATGATAAATTTCGAGTTCGGGCCCGGTTAAAAAGAGAGCGTCGGTATACGTGTCAGTAATTCCAGCAACGTACTGACGCGTATACCGACGCTTATACCGACGCTGTGTTTCTGAGGCAAAGCGGCTTTCCCAAATTGTCTGAGGGGTATACTGACGCTGACAGTTGCCCGTCGGTACACTGACCGTCGGTATTCCCTCGATATGTTGTAGTGTTGAAGTCTAATGATCCAAAAGACATCAATTTGTGCACTATCAGCATAATGCAACGGTTACCTATTGGTTTTGGTCAGCCATAAGCTTGAAGAGAGAAATTGCTAGGATGAAACGACATGCTTACAATTTCAAAAGTTAACTAAATAAGATCTGAGTGCATTCAAAAGTCATATCAAATCAGATTTCTGGTAATCGTTTCTGTGTTTTTATCTTTAAAAATCAAAGAGCAAATCAGATACAAGAGAATGAATTAGTAGCTCAATCATATATCATATGACAAGCATACATCATATTTCCACTTAATTTGTAGATCATTACATCACATATCTTCAAATTCGTCACGTTTCTAGTTATTTGATGGGCCTCTCCTTGAGCTTACAAACTCAGGTTTTCTCTAATCTAGTATGTTCATTGTTTTCTTTATTACTTTATGTTCATTTTACTAGTCCAAAGTCAGCTCTAATCTTATATCGAATATTTTAAACTTGATATAACACTTTTAATCAATTCATATATTGTTTTGAGCAGCTTCAACAGCTTTTAATTATTGATCACTACTTTAGATATTCAAATTCTTTAGAATTAAAACGCAAGTCCTACCCAATATTAATCGTGACACAATCGAACAGATATATAAAGGTGAAATAAAAATTCTTCGAAACATTACATGCAAATGTGTGAAGACAACATATATTATTTTTCTTATCTTATTACAATGACATCCGTACATAATTAATTCTAATAGAACCTGATGAAAACACATGAATATCACAGCTAATTAAATCAAAACCACATTGTAAGAGTTCAAGGTTCATGGCTACAGCAGTTCGATCTATAAAAAAATCAGTCGACAGTCCATTATCGATTATTGGGTTGAACGTAAAAAAAAATCAAACTCATCGCCACAGCATATACGAATAGTTAACAAAGCATATGTTGTCTCCCCAAAGATTGTGCAAGAGGTTCTCTTCCTAAATTGAAGCTTCTTTTGTCAAAAGATTAGCAAAAGTTTTCCTTCAAACGTGTGCGTGGGTTTCTTCCCTCTGTTAATGCCGAGAAGAATCTTCGCTGCATTGGCCTCCTCTGATCAGCGTACCTCCATCTGCCAGATAACAAACAATGCATTGGCCTCCTTCTTCTCAGAAGTTGCACCTCCTTTATGTGTGCCTTTGCCGATGGCTGCGTGCACCTTCCACTCAACTTTTTCATGCAGAACTGAGAGTTAAAATCTATGTTTGACACCTTTCATCCTTCCTCCCCGAAGCCTTTCTTAAGTCAAGGTAGTAGTAGTAGTATGGTGTGAGTTCCAACGCCCACATGATCTCCCATAGATATAATGAATCAAGGAGAACTCCCTCCAAAACAGAACCATCAACATTTGAAATGCAAATATAAAACTGCCACCGTTCATCTAAATACTTATACGACTTAGGATCAATGACCTGCAAAACCAACCCAAGGTTTGACAGCTGCTTTTGTACTTCATTTGCTTGATCGGTACACCTGAAATTTTTCCCGCAAATGGTGCATCAATCTTTTGAAGCACCAAAAAGCATATACTTCGTTGTGAAATAAACCACCATTGGGGAGCAGAAATCACTCATGTCTTGAAAATATCCAATATCAAGATCTATCCAGGAATAGATAGCCAGAACATCCCAGAGCTTTGCAAGGTTTGATGGTTTCTCATAGAATTCAAGACTTCGATCAGTACGAACAACATCCAACCCTTCTTCAAAGATGAACTATCTTAGAATGTTATAGCTTCCTTTGAACTCTAAAATTTCCGTCATCCCTAATCAAATTAAGGAGAGGGAGCAAATAGATTTAGAGAAGACCTTGTAGGCAAAGCAATCCCCACAAAGGTTCTTCACCACTTTCCTATCATTCCACGAATTAAGAACATGTTTAGATGCAAATCTATAGCTGAGTTAATGTCATGGCATGCAAAGAGTAGGTCTATAGATTGTGTAATGCAAGTGCCTACTGACTCTGATGCTTGGAAATACATAGATAGTAAGTGGCCAGAGTTTGCTAGTGAGCCTCAAAACATACGTCTAAGCCTATCTATGGATGGAGTAAATCCATTTGGTTTACACAGTTATTCATGGAGCACATGACTTGTATGTTTGGTCAATTATAACATCACACCATGGCTGGCCACAAAGAAAGTTCATTTATGATTAGCTCTTATTGTGCTAGGTAAGTATAAGGTAAAAAAGAAGGATGTATACCTTGCACCACTTGTGGAAGAGCTACACATTTTATGGGATGGGATTACTGTGTGTGACATGTCTCAACCTATACGAAGAATAGATGTGTGAGTGCAATGCATACTTATGTGGATGATGCATGATTGGCCTATTTATGGGGAATGTTCAAGTTTGTCGACTTTGGGTTACCATGCTTGTCCATTATGTGGACCATGAATTGAAGCACGCTATTCCAAAGCATTGTGTAAAATTATCTATGAAGGACACCATAGATATTTTCCTGATGGACATGTTTTACGTGAAGGACAAATTGATCGACAACCGCAATGCCAAATGAAAGCTAGCAATTGGAAACAACTGTGGGATTCAAAAACTCCAGTCGTTGGCATGAAACGGTTGTGCATTTTTCATGAACTCCCTTATTGGAGCGAGTTATTGATCAATCATTTGGTAGACCCGATGCATATTTTTAAGAATGTGGGAGAGATTCTCTGGAAGACTTTGATCGGAAAGAAAGAAAGCAAAGCACAAAGAGAGGACTTAGAAGAGTGAGGTCATATGCAAGAGTTGTGGGCAATTACTAAGCCCAATGGAATAGTATCGTTACCAAGATCTTTTTTGATGCTTTGCAGGATGGAACAGCAACAAGTGAAGAAAATAATTTCAGAGTTTTGGACACCTACTAGATGCATGAGGTGTCTAAAGACTACTCTCATGCAAAACGATAATCTTGGAGGGCTCAAGTCTCATGATTGGCACAAGTTTTTATAGTTTGTGCTCCCTGTAGCTTTAAAAGATTGTCTTTCAGAGGATGTGCGAACAACCATTTATAAAATTAGTTCCTTAGTAGAGTGGATCTCTTCTAAAGAGAGAAATAGAGATTGTCTTTCAGAGGATGTGCGAACAACCATTTATAAAATTAGTTCGTTAGTACGGTGAATCTCTTCTAAAGAGATAAATAGAGATATCATAGAGATAAAATAGATGTTGGTCTCGTAGGCGATGAACCGCAAGGTAAAGGGTTGCAAAGAAAAATGGATGCAGCTTTCAGAGAGAAGGCAATGAAGTTTTGCATAGTCAACTCTCAGCCTATGCAGAAGTGATTAGAAAAGTATGAGCTTTACAGCAAGACAAATGCAAAGGAAAGAGCTCAGTTTCGAAGGAATCGTTCCACTCGATTTTTTCCCCTTCCAGAAAGTCTTTGACATCTTCCACCCTTTTCAATGAGGAGATGGCTAGATACAGCAGTTTCGCAAGCAAAGGCAATGGGTGAAGATATCTCTAAAGAAGAAGAACTTGCAAAGGGATGTGATTGGGAGTATTCTAAACATGATGCACTATGGTCTCATGGATGACACTTTCGGATCACACGAATCGATAAAAATAGGTCTACTTTTGATATTGGGGTGATGGTGAACTTTTTGCAAAAAGGTAGAGCAAGTGCAAAAGATGATAATGCTCAAGAAGGCCAGCTAGATTATTATGGAGTGATTCAAGATATCTTGAAACTATCCTTTAGGAAGCTTGATTGCTTTGTTTTTTATGTGAAATGGTTCAAAGTACTCACCTCTGGAAGAAATTCAATAGTGAGGTGGGATAAAAGTGATTTGCTTCAGGTCGACTCCACAAATTATGGACGGATGAAAGAGATACATTTGTACTTCTCAAACACTATGAGCAAGTTGTTTCTATTCCAGATTTGAAAGAACTAGAGTGGCTATCCATTTTACAAGCTGCCCCACATAGTAGACAAATTTGTGAGAACATAGATGTAGAAGAAAGTCCATCTGTAGTGGACTGTGAGATTCATTCGATAGTCGAGGAAGAAGAGATCAGTCTTCGAGAAGAAGAGATCCTTGAAGAAGATGAGATACAAGATAAAGCAATAGATGATGATCAAGAAGAAGCTAGCATACCAAGTGATTTAAAAGTCGCCAATATAGAGATAGATATTCTCTGTGCATCGGATCTCCAAGAGGATGCTAGAATAGAGGAGTTTTGAATCAAACACTTGTACGTAGCTTTTTTCTTTTTTGCTATGTTCTTTTGTACACTACCATTTCTGTATATTACTTTTATTATCATATGCTAATTATTTGAGTTCTTTTGTTACAGAGCAGGATGGGAGACAGTCCTCCAGTCACTTTACATTCCATGACAAAGGAGCAGTTCTTAGAGTTCATATCTCAGGTACCTCCTGCATATATGGCCACTGCATCAGAGTATTGGATCGCTCATGGTAGCACTCCCCCCGGCCTCACTCTTATCGGCCTCACTCCTACCGGTCTCACTCTTGTCGGCCTCACTCTCGCCAGTGTCACTCCTTCCGGTCTCACTCCTACCGGCATCACTCTTGTGGGTGGTGCTACTCTCGTCAGAGGTATGTCTCCTAGATTTATCACTCCACCATGACCATCTTTTCAGCCATCCCATACTGGCTCTAGTAGTAGACATGTGCGTTCCACACCTCAACGCAATACAAGTGGTGGCCCATCTCATAGGTGGAGGTCACGCTCTGGAGCAGGAGGTTCTAGGAGTGGATCTGGAGGAGGCGGTTGTTGTGGAGGCAGTGTGACACATGTTGTGTCGCCCACTTCTACTCCTAGAGCGAGTACCTCATATGTAGGTATGCCACGTGGTACACCACGTGGAACACCACGTACACCTTGAGGTGCTCATGATCATGATGATTCCAAGGTGTATAGTATCCATGATGGAGCTCCGATGATGGATGCGACCAAAAAGGCCATGCGTGCATGTTTATGACAGCTTTGCTCCATACAATTTGGACAATCTATCACGTTGAAATGGAGTGAACAAGATAAAGATAGGAAAAAATATATCAGAGAGACAATTTATCACGAGCTCTTGCTAGCACATGGGCCATCTTTTGTCAGTTCAGAGTGGATTCTGCACAGCGCACGTGAAGTTATGTCGCATCGATTATCCAAGGCTCGTTATGCTTTTAGAGCAGGCTTACCAAACCCTGTATGGTTAGACACTGAGGAGTGGGATACGATTTGTGACGAGCAGCAGCAAACTCCTGACCGATATCGCCAACAATGAGATGTTGCAGCCACACATTTAGATACGATTGGATTGTCACATTTGGGTAGAGCGGATATGACAGGATGCATCACGAGTTTGTAAGTACCATTTGGTTTCTCCATTTCAACATTTGTAGTTCTCTAAGTAATACCATCTAGAAGCACTTCATGTAGAGCCATAGTCTCCCCCTCTCCTCGAGACAAGGAGCTCGAGATAAGGACCTGTTAATAGAGAACCCTGTTGACTGCTCAAAACTAACTCGCCCTATGGGGACTCCTCAAGTTCTGCATGTAGTGTATGGGTGGTGAGAAACCCTAGGCAGACAGAACCCTTCGCTCAGCTTCTCTTCTAGCTTCAAATCTACCAAAATATTCTAAATGGAGGATCTTTGCACCCAAAGGGTGAAGTATTCTATTCGTGTCATTGAGACAACCAAGGAACTCAGTGGCACAATCTAAATGGCTCTATCAGCTTTAGGAGTGGTTGGGGGCACTTTAGGAGTGGTTGGGGGTTCATCTCTTAGGTCCAATCGAGAGATGATCGCACAATACAGCCCATTGAGTGTCATGATAGTGCATATAACAGGGGCCTTCAATACTTGAAGTGATGGCAAAGGAGACTTTTGTGTCTCTAGAGTCTTAAGGCCTTCCGTTCATTCAGAAGCACATCCATCATGACCCCTCTAGTGTGTCGTGCCTGAGGCAAAGATGTTTCTATTCCTTATGATTATAAGAAAAGGAACGGAAAAAAGATATGTCCTTAAAACCCATGGCTCTAGTTAGATTTTCTTCAAAGGAATGAAAAGAAAAAAGTAAAGTTGAAAAAGAAGAAATAGAGAAGTTATTTCTTTTTCTCTCACATATGCTATAATAGCCTTTTGAGGTTTGCTATGATAGCCTTTAGCAATGAGGTTGAGGTTTTTCAAATCATCAAAGAAAAAAAAATATAAAGCAAGAAAAAAATGAAAAAAACAATAAAAAAAATACTTCCATAAAAAGAGATAGGAAATAGAAAAAAAAGGGGAAAAAGGAAAAAAGAGAGAAAACATTAAAATTTTATTAAAAAAAGGAAAAATATATAAAAGTTCATAGTTTTGCCCTTGCTTCCTCAATCTCTCTCCGTCTCATTCTTTTCTCCCTCTTTCTCTGCCCTCTCTCTCTCTCTCTCTCTCTCTCTCTCTCTCTCTCTCTCTCTCTCTCTCTCTCTCTCTCTCTCTCTCTCTCTCTCTCTCTCTCTCTCTCTCTCTCTCTCCCTCTCCCTCTCCCTCTCCCTCTCCCTCTCCCTCTCCCTCTCCCTCTCCCTCTCCCTCTCCCTCTCCCTCTCCCTCTCCCTCTCCCTCTCCCTCTCCCTCTCCCCCTCCCCCTCCCTCTCCCTCTCCCTCTCTCTCTCTCTCTCTCTCTCTCTCTCTCTCTCTCTCTCTCTCTCTCTCTCTCTCTCTCTCTCTCTCTCTCTCTCTCTCTCTCTCTCTCTCTCTCTCTCTCTCTCTCTCTCTCTCTCTCTCTCTCTCTCTCTCTCTCTCTCTCTCTCTCTCTCTCTCTCTCTCTCTCTCTCTCTCTCTCTCTCTCTCTCTCTCTCTCTCTCTCTCTCTCTCTCTCTCTCTCTCTCTCTCTCTCCTCTCTCTCCCTCTCTCCCTCTCTCCCTCTCTCCCTCTCTCCCTCTCTCCCTCTCTCCCTCTCTCCCTCTCTCTCTCTCTCTCTCTCTCTCTCTCTCTCTCTCTCTCTCTCTCTCTCTCTCTCTCTCTCTCTCTCTCTCTCTCTCTCTCTCTCTCTCTCTCTCTCTCTCTCTCTCTCTCTCTCTCTCTCTCTCTCTCTCTCTCTCTCTCTCTCTCTCTCTCTCTCTCTCTCTCTCTCTCTCTCTCTCTCTCTCTCTCTCTCTCTCTCTCTCTCTCTCTCTCTCTCCCCCCCCCCTCTCTCTCTCTCTCTCTCTCTCTCTCTCTCTCTCTATTCTAGGAGTATGTAGACCATATGTATATAAGTCAATTTGAGTTAAAAACGTAGGAGAGAACTTGATTTGTAAGTCTTGAGTGAGTAGAGAAAAAGTCGGGTTTTCTCTAAGAGAGATGTTGAGGAAAAGCTACTCAGAATCGGAGAGTTTTCCATGGCTATGAGCAGAATGAAGCCAAGCCATTTTGTACACATATCTCTAATAGATAACACATGTTCTTATAGAAGGATTTGATCTAATTCATCTTGTGTAAAGAATTCTAAGTGTTTTCATATTAGTGTGAAGTTAGTTGACAGTTACGAGTTTTCTGGCACATATTTTCCTAATCTTCTAAAGGTCAAATCTCACAATATAGTGTAACGTTTTTCATGAATGATAGCTCATTTTGAAGCTACTACCTTCAACTACAATCTACTAAAAATCTTTGCAAAACGGGATGTGTACTCAGAGAACTGAGTCTAACAGTGAAGGTATGTCAAATCGATGAAGTCATTTTTCAGAATTCAAACATAGTTCAAATGTTGAAGTGAATTCAAGAGATTCTAAAGTTATTACTTGAAAGTTTCTCTTGGAATGTATTACTTAACATTAGAAAGAAATTTTATTAGCAAGTGATCAAAAGAATTTACAAGAATCAAGCTGATACATATCAGATTTGAAGTTAGAAGAAAAGGTGCAGATTTCTAGAAAGTGAATTTTTGGAGTTCACTAAGTTTGGTGATAAAGTTTTCAAATTTGGAGTGTTGCTAAGCTAATGATGGTTATGGAGGAATTCTAATATCACTTTCTTGTGGTGTTACATACACCAACAAGTGGTATTAGAGCAGAAAGGTCCTCAAGAGTGAAAGGTGGTGCAGATACAAGAGGAGTTGAAGAGTTCTTCATTGAAAAGGAAAAAGCAAAGGTGTCCAACAACAAAAGGCATCAGAGGAACACTTCGAAGTTATTCTCAAGGGTAAAGATCTACAAAAGGTAACATACTTTAACCTTATATCACAGGTTGCAACATAAGCAAGATGACTATGGCAGATCATCTATCTATTGACAAATTGGATAGAGATAATTATCTTTCTTGGGTAATGAGAATGGAAGCCCTACTTATGAGTAAAGATATAATGGTATATGTGACAGATGAAGAAGAGAAGCCTACATTTGAAGATGATATTCAACCAAAGAAAGAAGAATTAGAAGCTTTGAAGCTTTGAAGCTATGATAGAAGAAAGATGCAAGTGCAAGAGCTTATATATACAACACTATCACAGATCATTTATTACCACATATCAGAGGTTTAGAAATAGCTGAAGACATATGGAATGCTTTGGAAGATCACTTGCAAAACATTAATAAAGCTAGGAAGGCTATCTTATGGTCAGATTTTACCACATTTAAGATCAAGCAAACCCAGAGCATTAGTGATTATGTCACTAAGATGAAGGACTTGGCAGATACCCTTGGATCTATTGATGAGGATATTGAAGATCATAGGTTGATAGCACAATTGCTTGCAAGATTGAGAGGAGATGAAAGGTGGAAACCTTCTGTACTTTCAACTGAACTTTCATTAAATCATTTTGTACCAGAATTGAATCAATTGCCTGGATTGATGCTTACATTTGAGCAAGATTTGAAGTCAGATGGAGATAAAGGACATAGCTCTGCTATGTATGCAAAAAATAAGAAGAAATATGATAAAGGTAAAGCAAATGATGAAGAAGATTTGACTACTCAAGCAAATTATGCAAGAGGAAGAAGTATTGGCATCATCAATAAAACTATGATACTTATTATTTGACTCAAAAAAACTATGCTTACATGGTTAGGAAGATGAAGAACCTCAAAGTTATGATGAAGCAAAGGGTAAGAAACAATGGGAAGAGTTCAATGCACTTGAAGAGAACAAGACTTGGGAGCTTGTTTCAAAACCTAATGGTAAGAAAATGATTGGAAATAAATGGGTTTACAAAGTTAAGAAGCTTGCAGATGGAAGAATAGCCAAATACAAGGCTATATTGGTGGTCAAAGGCTATGCTCAAACTTATGGCATAGATTATGATGAGACATTGAGTCCTGTAGCAAAGATGTCAACCATAAGGACAATCATTGCTATTGCGGCATCAAAAGGATGGACATTGAGTCAATTGGATAAAGAATGCATTCTTAAATGAATATATATCAGATGAAGTGTACATGGAGCAACCTCAAGGGTTTGCAAATTTCAGGTATCCAAATTATGTTTGCAGATTGAGAAGAGCTCTTTATGGATTAAAGCAAGCTCTAAGATCTTGGAGTTATAGGCTTGTGAAGTATCTCAATGATCTTGGATATCAAAGTTCAAAGGCAGATGCAAGTTTACTTATCAAGAGAACAAATGAAGGTATGACCTACATTTGTATTTATGTAGATGATATTATAATCACAGGTACTTCAAATGATGGAATCAAAAAGGTGAAGGGGTTACTTGAAAAGGAATTCAAGATAAGTGATCTACGAAAATTGTCATATTTTCTTGGAATGGAAATCACTTATGCAGATCATGGCATATATGTATCACAAGAGAGGTATCTTCTAGACCTTTTGAAGAAGTTTAGCATGGAGAATTGCAGAGAGGCATCACAACCACTTGAGGTCAATCATAAACTCAATAAATATGATGGTGCACAGTTCAAGGCTATGAGGAAGTATCAATCTTTAGTGCGAAGTTTGATTTATGATACACTAACAAAACCTGATCTTAGTTATGCAGTTGGAGTTCTTTCACAATTCATGCATTGTCCAAAGGACCCACATTGGATTGCAGGTCAAAGAGTTCTTAAACACATCAAAGGAACTTTAAAAGAAGGATTATATTATCCTTTTACTTCATATATAAATTTGAGAGCATATAGTGACTCAGATTGGGTAGGAAGTCAAGATGATAGAAGGTCAACACATGGGTATATGATATACATAGGAGATAAACTTATGAGTTGGTGTTCAAAGAAGAAACTACAATGGCTTTATCATCAACTAAAGCTGAGTACAAAGGACTTGTGGAAGCAGCTAAAGAAGTGATATGGATCCAGGCCTTGTTCAAAAACTTGGACATTGATCAAGGTATACCTATCATACATGGATATAATATGAGTTCATTGTATCTTGCAGCAAATCCTGTATTTCATGCAACAACAAATCACATAGAGATTCAATCTCATTTTTTGAGAGAAAAGGTAATGGAGAAGGAGCTTGAAGTGGTTACACTTCTACAAAAGATTAGATTGCAAATATTATGACAAAGAGCTTGATGGAGTGAAGACAAGTAGATTCAAAGAAATGGCTTAAATAAAAGAGAAGAAAGATATATGAAGAAGACAAAGAATTCTAATTAGTGATTGAGGGGGAGTTTTTGGGGCTTCAATCACTAATTATACATAAATACATGAAGGCATATGAAGGAAGGAGAAAGACAAATAGAAGTGAAAGCGAAACACTTAGAAAATCAAGCCTACGTGAAGGGATAAATTCACACTTGTAATATAGTGCAAAATTAGAGTTTAGTCTTGGCATAGAACTTCTAGAATTACAAGTTTTGAGTCTAGGAGAATGTAGACCATATGTATATAAGTCAATTTGAGTTAAAAACATACGAGAGAACTTGAATTGTAAGTCTTGAGTGAGTAGAGAAAAAGTTGGGTTTTCTCTGAGAGAGATGTTGTGGAAAAGCAACTCAAAATAGGAGAGTTTTCCATGGCTATGAGCAGAATGAAGCCAAGCCATTTTGTACACATCTTCTCTAATAGATAACACATGTTTGTGTAGAAGGATTTGATATAATTCCTCTTGTGTAAAGAATTCTAAGTGTTTTCATATCAATGTGAAGTAAATTGATAGTTAGGAGTTTTCGAGCGCATATTTCCTTGATCTTCTAAAGGTCAAATCCAATAGTATAGTGTAAAGCTTTTCATGTGTGATAGCTCATTTTGAATCTACTACCTTCAATTAAAATCGACCAAAAGATCTTTGCAAAAAGGGATGTGTACTCATAGAACTGAGTCTAACAATGAAGGTATGTCAAATCAATGAAGTCATTTTTTGAATTTCAGACATAGTTCAAATGTTGAAGGGAATTCAGGAGATTTTGGAGTTACTACTTGAAAGTTTTGCTTGAAATGTGTTACTTAACATTAGTAAGAACTTCTATTAGCAAGTGACCAGAAGAATTTACAAGAATCAAGCTAATACAGATCACAAATGAAGTTAGAAGAAAAGGGGTAGATTTTTGGAAAGTGAATTTTTGGATTTCACTAAGTTTGGTGATAAATTTTTCAAATTTGGAGTGTTGCTAAGTTAAAGATGTTTATGGAGGAATTCTAATATCACTTTAGATTAGTTCTTTGTGGTGTTACATACACCAATAGTGATTTTCAAGAACCTCCCTATTGTTTGTTTGTTTTCTCGTATTCAAGGCACATAATTAGAAATTATTCCTTAACCAGAAACCAAGAGGCTGAATCATGAAGCTACATTATTGATTGAACCAATTGTTTTGACTGACCCAAATGTTGGGAATCCTAGCCTAAGAGAATCTCCATTAGGTACAAAGAGGGTTTAAGAGACCCCACTTTCAAAACTCGATTTTGACACTTTCATTTAGCTCCATTGCAAGAGTAGAAGAATTCCTAAAGGCTCTTTGGGGGTTGAGCCTTCTTGAAGTAGTCCTAAATTCTGTCTCAAAGAGGTCTCTTCTCACTACAACTCTAGATTGGAAATCAATAGGTTCAAAGGGCAAGAGAAATAAGTTAACCTCTTGGTTTACCCAAGAGGCATGATTGAAATCAAAGAATCTAAAAAGCATAAGATGACAGGAGGGTTATACCATAGGTAAGGAGGAAATCTAAGAGGAATACTCCATTATGAAGGAAGGAAATCTCAATAGGGAGATCTGGATTATTGTATACACAGTCTCCTTCCCATACAAAGATAAGTACACTCTCCAAAACATGGACTCCATCTAGAGTTCTCATGGTAGATCCTGATAAAAGGAGACTCTCCCCCCCATCATTGTGCTGAAAATTGGAAGAAAACAAAAGAGGAAAGGAACAAAAAGTTGAGGAAAATTTCCCTTTTCATAACGAGATACAAATTTCTCAATGACAATGCCTTCCTTCAATGTCCAGGGTCTTATTGACTCAAGAGCATCTACTATTAACTAGTGGCCTTGAGATAAAAAGATTTATCCGAACATCACTTATGTTTAGGAGGAAAAATTGATGGTGAGGAGTTTCTAAACAGTCCCCATATTATTTTAAAATGAACTCTTGGACCATGATACCTCACCCCTAGATTCATGGTGGCACTTGTATTGGCACTAATACTCCATGGCCTTTGTTTTTTGTCTCTATAGAAGACCTACACTAGAGTTGCATTATAGCTTCTTTCAAAAGACTAGATCCTTTTAATGATTCGATTGAGTGTATTTCCCAAATCAAAAACATGAGAGAACTAAAACTTGGTTGTGTATTAACTTTGTTCCCTAATATGTTATTATTTGTGGGGATTTTAACATGGTTGAAGATTTCGCAAATAGATGGGAGAAGAAGAATCATATTATTGAGTATACACAAACACTTTATGGGGATCAAATGAACCTTAATCATGATTGTCTTGAATTCCACAATGACTCTCATTGTTCTCTTGATCAAATCTTCATTCTAGCTTTTATATGCATAAGCTAGGCTTGATAAAGCATACATCAAGCATTTCTTCATTGATAATTTGGGGCTCCCTTCCCCCTCTCAACACGTGGATATTGTTGTGTTGGATCATTATCCAATTATTTTGAAATTAAAACCTTATGAGAAGTTGGGGAAATCTCCTTGGTTCTATGTGGATCCCTTGGTCTTTTCTCTCCCTTGAGTTCAAAACGAAATCTCACAAGCTTGGAGACATGCACTAAAGGATCATTCCTCAACGAGCAAAAGTTGGGTTATCATTTTTAATCAAAACCATACCATTTTGAGACTTCTAAGAGGAGTAGAAGGGAGAAACGTGATAGAATACTTCTAAGACTTGAGATTGAAGTCAACAAAGAAAACACTCACCTTCAAAATGGTTTAATAAAAATAAAGAGTATTCTTTAGTATGAAGAACAGATCATGCGAGAAACTTGAGATGTATTTTTAATATTGGTGGACAAGCAACGCTTATAAGACAACTAAAGCAATGTAGGATCTCCAAAAGAAGGTACAAAATAGAGAATCTCTCCCTCAAATGATTGACAAAAATGGAATCATTGCTTATTCCTACCCTAGTACCCCTTAGAACTCATATCCCCTATGCTCTTTGTTGAAAGGATGGAACAAAATGAAGCTCTTATGTATCATCAACAATGACCCCAATGGGCTCCATGTATTAGACAACATGATTCTATTTGATTCTAGATTTTTGGTACTACTAAATTAGAACTTGATCATCTCTAGAGGGCTAGGAGATCATGAGCTAGTGGTTCCATTAATGGTTCTTGAATTTCATAAAATTCGTCATCTCACCTTTTAAATAATTGTTATACTTTATGGAGTAATGGAATGTCAAATGGATTTTAATGCCTTGAGGTTTTTAATGTGTTTTGTGTTTTGATTTAGTAGTCAAGATTCATGAGGGTGTGAATGCACATGGGCTTATTTTGATATTTTTTGAAGTTATTTAGAAGAATATTTAGAAGATAGTATTTTTAGTCATTTTTGTAAAAATAATATATCGCTTTAGAAAGTGATGTTTTTGTAAAAATAGAAAATCATGATTTTGTAAATGAAGCAGACTTTTGTGAAAAGCTCGCGTTTTGAAGCATCACCCGCATGTATCTTCTATTTAGGACGTAATAAGAAATACGTATAAATACACATGCTCTGATAGACCCCTCCATTAGAGTATGTGAGGGGACATTGTACCCAATCTGGTGTAAGTTTCTTGTCTCTTTCTATTCTCTGAGTACCTTTGTGTTATTTTGTTTCTGTACTATCCTCTGAATACATGTGTCTATGGGATCCAAAGGTAAACAATGGTATCATAGCCAAGGCACATCTGTGGAGGTGTATGTATTGGTGTTCGATCAGGATTCATGGCATCCACTCATTAATGGGCAATTGTTTTAACCATCTAGTCCAGGTTTTTTTTTATCAAGTTTGTTTGTTTTGGTTCATCGGTTAGTTTTTTTGAATTTTTTCAAATTTGGTAGTGTGCATTGTGCTCACTGTCACGCTACACTGTCACAATGTAACCATGTGCATCGATGCCATGAATTGATCACGATTCATAGCATCCACTCATTAATGGGAAACTTTTTTAACCATCTAGTCCAGGTTTTTATTTATCAAGTTTGTTTGTTTTGGTTCATCGATTAGTTTTTTTGAATTTTTTCAAATTTGGTAGTGTGCATTGTGCTCACTGTCACGCTACAATGTCACAATGTACCCCTGTGCTCACTATCACATTGTACCTCCTATGCTCACTATGCTCATTGTACCCATTGTACTCAGTGTGTGCATTGTACTCTCTGTACCCCCTGCGCTCATTGTGCTCACTATTCACTGTTCGAGTTTCGTTATAAAATTTGGTTATCAAGTTCCTTTATCAAAGTTCGCATCAATTTGGTTATCATTTGATTATTCCAAGGCGTCAACTAAGGCATAGAACTATGGAATAACTTTTGCATCTTTGGCTTATCTAGCAATCATGGTACTCTTGGTTCACTTTAGTTCCCTTTGGTTCTATTAGCTACACGCAAACCAATTCTAACATATGAGTGGCAGTAAGGGCTTAGTTATTTCCCTAGTTAGCTTACTTATTTCTTTTGTTAGCCTACATAGTTCCTTATTTAGCATGTAGGGGATTTGAACTCACAACCTCATACTTCCAAGAGATAAGCCTTATCCACTAGCCTATTTTCTCTTTTTGATACTCCATTCCTTTTAATTAATATTTAACATAATTTCTAACACTCTTTTCACCTTATTTATTTATTTATTCATTCATTCATTTATTTAAACACTCTCTTTTGTTTATTCATTTATTTATTTATTTATTTATTTATTTATTTATTTATCAAAGCACTCTCATTTATTTATTTTATTTATTTATTTATTATTATTATTACTATTATTATATTTGTTTTTAACATACACTATTGTGAAAAAATTCTTTTGCCATGCTTAGACCTAGGTTTTGGTTCTTTACATAAGGCCATGGACCCTAGCCATACTCCTGACGATTTTGGTTCATTACCCCTACCAGAGATACCAATCAAGCAACAATTAGAGCTTTTGTAGTATGAACTCCAACATGCCCAAAACAAAATTAAGGAATGTGATGTTGTACTCCAACAACTGCAAAGTGATGACAATAATCTAGTTACGGTGGAGAAGGCCATTATTACTGCCCAAGAACAAGGCATACATTCCAAGATTGGTGCTAAAAATTTCCAATTTTCACAATTCGATGGATGAAAAGATGGCCAATTTGTTCTTCCATGGCTTTCTCAATTTGATGATTTTTATTCAAATGAATCATATTCTGAAAGTGAAAAAGTGATACTTGTTACTAATTATTTGGTGGATAAGGCCCATTTATGGTGGAATGTTTTGCACCATAGCATTGATCACCCCATCACATAGAAAGCATTTCAAGAAAAGATCAAGGAGTCCTTCCTTCCTCCTCAATTCCACTTACATGCTCATCGATCATGGAGAACATTTGGATGGAAAGATGGAGATACTATATCTACCTATATTGAGTGTTTTTGGCAATGGCTATTACTTATTCATTTGCTTGAAACAATTCCTGAAGATACCTTGCAAAGAAAGTATGAATATTGTTTGGAGATGGGAATCCAAGCCAAACTCAACACTCTATGTCTTGCAACTCTTTATGAAGCTATTTCTTTTGCACATGATGCTAAAAAGTAGTTTCAATCCATCACCAACTCCGTTCCCTTACAACAAACGTGTCAACAATCCCAACCAATCAAGCCCAGTTTTCCCTTCAAGCATCCTTTTTCTTCTCCTACTTTTCGATGCTCACCTACGTTTTAGTGCCCACCTACTTTTCAACACCCTTCTCAATCCAATTTCTCACTAGTACCCAAGAAAAACCCCTTACAACCCTACAAAACCTCCCACTCTTCAAACTATGACGATGGATGCTCAACAAAAGAGGACTCGATCACTTGTAGGCATTGTGGTAAGTTTGTTCATACTAAAGTTAAATGTAGGTTTCAAACTAATTACATGAAGCTTGTCAGAGTCGAAGTACACAACATGGAGGTGGTTCCTAAAGACATTCAACCTAATTGGACCAAAGAAGCATTGGAAGAGGATCTAAGTACCTTGGGTAACACAATCTCTATCCATTCTTTCCTTTGTATGCAAGCTACTATTAATGGTACAGCTTTTTAATTTTTTATATGATGATGGTAGTTCACATGATTTAATTTCTCATACACTAGTGCAAAGTCTCCAATTAAACCCACTTCCTTCTATGTATAAACTTAAGGTTGGATTTCAAGGGAATGACAAAATGTTACACATTCGGATTTGTATAGGTTCATATGTAGATGAACACACATTTTTAATTGCTACTTTGCAATCCAATGAGGTTATACTTGGTATGCATTTTCATCATCATTATAACCCATGCATTGATTATCATACATGCACCATGAGTTTTAAGTTTAAGAATCAAGATATTTTTTTTGTCTGCAATGCATGACTTCCAACCATTTCCATTAATTATTCATACTCAAGTAAAACGTGCATTTAGTAAAGGTTATGATTCATGTATTGTTTTTGTCAATAATATAGTTGGTTACACACATACACTTCTTGATGCACATAAATCATTTATGGCTTCCTATAAGGATTGTTTTATGGCTGATTTTCCTTCTAAGTCAACAAGAAATAGCTAATCAAGTTAAGGATTTACTTCACAAAGGACTTATAAGACCTAGTTCTTCTCCCTTTGGAGCACCTCTTCTTTTAGTAGAGAAGAAGAACAAGACTTATAGGATGTGCATTGACTGTAGAGCACTCACTAAGTTCACAATTAAGAATATATATCCTATTTAGAACTCAAACTAGTCATTTTGAATTCATGGTAATGCCTCTTGGACTCACCAATGCACGTGCTACATTTGCACATATGATGAATAACATTTTTCTTGAGCACCAAGCTTTTGTTCTTGTTTTCTTTCATGATATACTTATCTATAGTGAGAATTTGATGACCCTGCAAATCATTTAGCAACCGTCTTTAATTTTTTAGGCAAAAAACAAACTTTATGCCAATCATGAAAAGAGTTATTTCTTTCAAAAAGAATATATTGTGTCTAGTCAAGGTGTTCATGTAGATCCAAAGGAAATTAAAGTAATTGAAGAATGGCATGTACCTCAATCTATGAATGATGTATGCTCTTTTATAGGATTAGCTAGTTCTTATAGAAAGTTTGTATAAGGTTTCTCTTATTTAGCACTCCTACTCACATAATAACATTTCCATGTAGTTACAGATGCTAGTGGTTTAGGTATGGGTGCTATATTAATCCAAAATGATCATCCCATTTCATTTGAAAGTAGGAAGCTTAAACCTTCTAAAAAGAACTCTAGTACATATGACAAGGAATGTTTCGCTATTGTGCATGCTTTAAAAATTTGGAAATGTTACCTTATGGGTTTTGAAGTTGTAATCAAAACAGATCAACTGGCTATTAAACATTTATTAAATCAACCATTGATTTTTGATAGACACATTAAATGGGCTTCATTTGTACAAAATTTTCATCCTATGATTCAATATCAACCTAGAAAAGTTAATGTTGTAGCTGATGCCCTTAGTCGTTTCCCATCCCTACAAAAAAATATTTTTTCAATCAATAATATTTCTATTGTTCATATTCATTCATATCATGACATGATTCCTACTTATGCATTTGATTTGTATTTTTCACAAACATGGAATGCTTTGAAGAATTCTTCAACATTTAGTGAGGGTCACTATACTTTTCATAATGGATTCCTATATTTCCAACACAAGCTATGCATCACACAAGGTTTTAAAGAATTTTTTATGAAAGATATGCATGCACCCCCGTAGATGGGTCAAAGGGGCATACAATGTACTATTTCTAAGTGTAAAGAAATTTTCTTTTGGCCCAATATGGAAAATGATATTGCACAATAGGTTTCCCATTGCATTGTGTCAACGTGTGAAATGACATCATGGTAAAGCATTTGGATTATTAATTCCACTTCACATACCTAATGGACCATGGGAACAAATTTGAATGGATTTTCTTTCTGGTCTTCCTAAAACTACATTACACAATGTTATGATTTTGACAATTGTTGACAGATTTAGTAAACAAGTGTATTTCATTCCTTGTAAAGAGTCTCTTTTTGCACCTCAAGCTGCTAAGTTATTCATTGAATGTATTTTTCCATAGCATGGTTTCCCAAAAGTTATTCTTTCAGATCGAGATGTTTGTTTATGTAATCACTTTCATGTTGCATTATTTCAAAATTTAGGTTCCAAAATAGACTTTAGCTATGCATTTCATCCTGAAAGAAATGGGCAAAGTGAAGTTATGAATGGTACTATTTTGGATTCATTACATTGTTATTCTTTAGATAATCCAAGTAAGAGAAACTTCCTTTACTACAATTTTCATATAATAACACAACACATAGCACTACTAGACGTGCATCATATGAAATTGTGTAGTAAAAAGCTTCCCACTCCCATGTCTATCACTCAAATTGACATACCTATGGCTGATTATTTTGCACAAGATCATATTTCTACACTTCATGAAGTTCATGAGCACATTAAAAAAGAGTCAAGAATGTTACATGCATAATGATAACAAGAAATGAGTAGCTAAAGAATTTAATGAAAATGACTTTGTATGGCTATAAATAATTAAAGGACATTTGAGAAATATTTCACAATATCCTACGGTTAAACTTGCAACATGTTATTATGGACCTTTTCATATTATTCAAAAAATTAATGAGAATGCTTTTAGATAGACATACCATCTCATCGGAAGATATATAATTCTTTTTATATTAGTTTATTGAAATTGTTTAAAGGAACTATACCACTCACTCCTATTTTAGATGATCCTCCTTTGTTAGAAGAGGATGCTTAAATTTTAATTGCAGAGAAAATACTTGATTATGATGTTACTACTACACGCACTACTACACGCACAGGTAACCAATATCATAGATATTTAGTTAAATATAAAAATCATTCACTTGAAGAATCTCTATGGATTCATAATGTTGGGTGTGTCTAGAAGTGTGAGAGACACACGAGAAGCACACACAAGGAGCA
The DNA here is from genome assembly GCA_020310875.1 of Ceratopteris richardii. Taxonomy (NCBI): domain Eukaryota; kingdom Viridiplantae; phylum Streptophyta; class Polypodiopsida; order Polypodiales; family Pteridaceae; genus Ceratopteris; species Ceratopteris richardii. The sequence continues at coordinate 96,147,829 of CM035419.1, forward strand.
CAAACGCAGCAAGACACATGAAGAAGACGATGGCTGGAATAGCTCTCTCTAATGACGATGAACTGAACTAAAGTAAGAGTTGAATAATATCCCTAAGTACAAAGTACCACCACATATGAGAGTAGCAAGTATGTGGTAACATGGGGAAAAAACCTCTAGCCAGCACTAGAGTAAAAAGTGCCCATGTATAGGGAAAAGGTTCACATCAAAGCTACTGGAGGAACACATAAGTGTAACAAACCCCCCTGGAATGAATGATGTGAACACATACAGGGAGTGAAAGATCAGCCCCCACAAGGCAATAATCCTAAGCTTTGCGAAAAGCTTCAAACTTTTCCCGTGGAAGAGCTTTGGTGAATATATATGCCACATTATCTTGTGTAGGCACATATACCAAATCAATATCTCCTGCATGAAGGCGCTCTCTCACATAGTGATAATGCACTTCAATATGTTTGGTCAATGCATGAAACATTGGGTTTCGTGCAACAACCAAAGCACTCTAACTATCAGTGAGAATATGTGTAGCAGCATCAATCTCCATGCAAAGATCCATCAATAGGCATCTCAGCCATATACACTCCACTGTAGCTGTAAAAGTTGCCCTATACTCAGCTTCACAACTCGATGTCACCACTGTGGGTTGCTTCTTACTCAACCAAGATATGCATGAGTCTCTGAGGAAAAAGCAATTACCCTAGTGGACATGCGAGTATCATAACAACCATCCCAATCACTATCTATAAAAGCATGCAAGCATGGATGAATATCTCTACCATAAAAGAGACCTAAGCTCAAAGTGCCTCAGAGATATCTAAGAACACGTTTCACCGCATGCCAATGCTTAATGCCAGGGCTATGCGTGAATAGATTCAACTGGGAAACTGCATACTCTATATCCGGTCTTGTGTTGCATGCATATATGAGACATCCCACAACTTGCTGATAAAGAGAAGTGTCGAATGCATCACTGGAATCCTCAACTGAGGACCTGAATCTTGTCTCAACTAGTGTGGAAATTGGCTTGCAATCCTCAAAGTCAAAACATTGAAGTATTTTTTCAACATACTTTGCTTGATGCATAACATTTCCCCCCTCAACGGATACAAACTTGATGCCAAGATAGTAGCTCAAAAGACCAACATAAGTGACATCAAAAGTATGCTGCAAATCAGCCATAAGAATGTCAAGTTTTGCATCACATGACCCAGTCAAGAGTATGTCATCGACATAAAGAACAAGCACTATAAGATCAGCGCCTTTTTGCGTACATAGAGTGTGTTGTCAATCGGACTACATGTGAAGCCAAGAGCAATCAAGTCCAAATGGATTTTGTCATACCATGCACGTGGAGCTTGCTTCAGACCATACAAGGCTTTATGCAAGCGACAAACCATATGTTCTTTCCCTTTCATAGAAAATCCAAGAGGTTGCTTCACATAGACCTCTTCTTGCAAATCACCATTCAAGAAGGCTGTTTTTATGTCCAACTGATGCATTTTCCAACCTCGATGGCCAGCCAATGCAACCACGATACAAATGGTAGTCATCCCTAAAGTAGGTGCAAAAGTTTCCTCATAGTCAATGCCATATTGTTGCACATATCCTTCGGCAACCAATCTAGCTTTGTAGCGATCAATGCTATCATCAGATTTTCTCTTAATCTTATAAACCCACTTTGTACCAATGGCATTCTTTCCTTTTGTCAATTCACATAACTCCCAAGTACCATTCCTATGTATGGAATCCATTTCTAATTACATAGCACTCATCCATTGTGGATCGTCACATGCATCTTCAAAAGAAAGTGCCTCTTCATCACATGTTGTAGCAATAAGAGAATAATCCACAAAATTACTTGATGCATGGTGAGAGCTTGATCTTGTTCTACCAAGTAAAGGTGCACTCAATTTGCTGTCCTGCAAAGTTTGTTTCAATCACTTTGGCATAGATTGTGCACTCTTGATAGACATGCGTTCATTATGTAATACATCTTTAACATGTACATCATGTGTGGGCTAAATTTCATGCTCACTTTCAGCCATATTTTGATGCAAATGTTCAGCCATATATGGTTGGAAATTTCCAACAGTTTGGATATTTTTTGGCTGAAATTTTTCAGCCATGTTTGGTTGGAAATTCTTTTTTCAGCCCTATTTGGCTGGAATTTTTCAGCCCTTTGAGCCTCAGTTGGCTGGTCTACATGGCCATAGTCAAGTGCACCATTTTGGAACAAAGGAATGAGTGTATCAAACACATTGTATGAGCTAATTATTGGCTGTTTTTTGCATTCAAGTAGAGGGAAAACTGAATTTTCAGCAAGTACCACATCTCGACTCACAATAATTGTGTTCGTCAATGGATGGTACAAACAATATCCCTTACTTTCAGCACTATAACCAACAAATATACATTTCTTTGCCTTGTAATCAAGTTTGTGACATTTTTGAGATGGCACATGAGCATATGCCAAACAACCAAACACATGCATATGACTAATCATAGGCTTATGACCATTCCAAGCCTCATAAGGAGTGATGACTCTCAATGCTTTTGTAGGGTAGCGATTCAACACATAGTTTGCACACATGACCGCTTCCATCCAAAATTTATCACAAAGATGCTTTCCTTTAACCATACATCATGCCATTTCAAGTAGAGTTCTATTTTTATGCTCGGAAACACCATTTTGTTGAGGTGTATATGGCACTATACATTGTTGTGAAAAACCTCTTTCACGAAGAAAAGCATTAAACTCATGTGACATGTATTCACCACCACGATCCGTGCGTAGAGTCAAAAGCTTTTGTGAAGAAAAATTGTTAGCCATAGCTAAAAATGCTTTGAAGCAAGAAAATACCTCATTCTTTGCTTTCATAGGATATACCCATGTATGGCAAGTAGCATCATCAATGAAGGTAACAAAATATACATGCTTCCCAAAAGATGGAGTCTTGATGGGACCACATACATCACTATGAACAATTTGCAATTTTCTTGTAGTGTGTGTATGACTATCTTTTGGAAAAGAAGCACGATGCATTTTTTCGAGAATGCAACCTTCACATGCATGCTTTTCAATGGAATCAAGTGTAAAGTGTAATAACCATGTCCTTCTTTTGCAAGTAAAGCAAACCATTGAAGTTCAAGTGACCAAAACGAGCATGCCAAAGCTCCATTTCAGCCATGGAAGAAGTATGAGCAACCAAGGCATTCGACGCAGCTCTCTTGTATGTATCCATGCCATACAAACCATTACATAATGTACCAAACATCATGATAACATCACCATTGCTGAAATTATGAACCATACACTTATCATCAACAAAGTGTACATGAAGTCCAGCTTTGGCAGTCAAGGGAACTGAAATTAAGTTCTTCTTGATATCGGGCACATAAAATGCATTTTTCAAGAGAATCACACCTCCATTTGCAGCCGTAAGCTCAATTTCTCCTACTCCAATGATAGGATATTGTTTGCACAGACCACATGTCCTCCTTTGGGTGGACCTTTCAAAGAGGCAAAAAATCTTTTGCATGATGTTATGTGCTTTGAAGCACCACTATCAAAGAACCAATCCGAATCAGCCTCACTCACAACCATACATTTAGAATGCAAAGAAGCATCATAATGACATGTAACAACACATGCCCAAAAATCTTGAGCCATGTTAGCTTCATCATTATTTACATTTGCTGAATTTCAAGCAATAGACATGCCGGATTCCTTCTTCTTTTCATTGCATTTAGCAAGCTTTCTACACTCATCAATAGTATGACCAGCCTTCCAGCAATATTTGCATCTCTGTTTCTTTTGTAAATTGGCATCATTAGAGGAATGAGTGGAAGAGGAAGCTTGAGGCTTTGGTTTTGATGAACCCAAAGCTGAACCATACTTGCTTTTCCCCTTTTGTTAGATAGCAAGTGCTTGTGTTCCCTCAATCAAACCACTCCTATTCACTCTAGATTGCTCTTCTTGCAAAAGAAGAGACACAACCTCATCAAATGCATACATATTAGGATTTCCTTTTGCAACCAAACGGAGTGTAGTAGCGAAGCTTTGAAAAGATTCCGATAATCCTTTCAACAATGTAGAAATGAGTGATGCATCCGGAATAATCTCATCTATGTTTGCCAATTGATCTTTCAAGTCCTTGATGCATGTGACATACACATCCACCGACTCATTTTGAGCCATACATACATCCTCAAGTTGCTTCCTCAAGTATGCAACACATGCTTCATTACACACGGCATACAAAGAAGCAAGAGTGTCCCATGCATGTCGTGATGTAGAACATGACCGAATGTGTGGAACTATATGATGCTTCACAAAAAGCGCAATCAAAGCATGAGATTGAGCATCTTTTCCATCCTATCTAAGTTGTTCCTATGTAGGTGGAGTAGGAGAAACCACTGTACTTGACGAAGAAGCTCCATCTGTGACAGTAGACTGTGAAGTAGAAGAACCTATGGGTCTTCGATCTACATCTGCCACTACATTCCAAAGTTGTTTAGCAACAAGAACATGCTTCATCATGTAAGACCACATCGGATAGTTGGTCGCATCAAGCTTATCTTCAGCTTAAAGCATGCCAAACAAGTCATTGATGCCCGCCATTTCATAAAGGAACAAGAATGTGACAAAATCTTCACTTTGACGAAAGTTGAAATGAATGCTGACATTTCAGCTCACAAACTATCACTCTGATGGCAATTCTGACTGCATGAATGGCTTTGAAATGGGGGTAAAACCCCAGCACACCTGATGGAAATGTTTTTTGGCTACTGAAATTCACAGTTTTATGCTTTGAAGTTGATTTGCACTGTTAAAAGTGCACGTGCGTCGCGACGCGAAAAACCGAAACTTGAGAAGGAGCTAAACCTACTTTGATACCACTGTTGGGTGTGTGTAGAAGTTCGAGAGACACACGAGAATCATACACAAGGAGCACAAATGCAGCTAGACACATGAAGAAGACAATGGTTGGAATAGCTCTCTCTATTGATGATGAAATGAATTGAAGTAAGAGCTGAATAATATCCCTAAGTACAAAGTACCACCACATATGAGAGTATCGAGTATGTGGTAACATGGGGAAAAAACCTCTAGCCAACACTAGAGTAAAACGTGCCCATGTATAGGGAAAAGTTCACATCAAAGCTACTCGAGGAACACATAAGTGTAATACATAAGACATCACTAACTCCACATTATGACCATTTGATTTTTGCTTATCATTCACAATCATATTAAGTTCTAGTTTTCTAGTTCCATGCATGTGTTTTTACATGGAACAAGCTTATGATTGTTCAATGATGGGACATGTGACTGGCCATCCATTTCTATTTTATTTTTATCAACTGAGGTTAGTTTCTCATTAACTAGGTTTATGGAATAATGGAATGCTAAATGTATTTTAATGCCTTGGGTTTTTTAATGTGTTTTGTGTTTTGATTTGGCATGTGAAAATTCATGCGGGTGTGAATGTGGGTGGACTTATTTAGATATTTTTTGAAGCTATTTAGAAGAATATTTAGAAGAAATTATTTTCAATTATTTTTTGTAAAAATAATAGATCGCTTTAGAAAGCGACATTTTTGTAAAAATAGAAAATCATGTTTTTGTAAATAAAGAAGATTTCTGTAAAAAGCATGCCTTGTGAAGTGCCACCCTCATGTATCTTCTATTCACGATGTTATAATAAATACCTATAAATACACATGCTCTAATAGACCTGTTGTTAGCCCCAAAAATGGGTGATTTTTATGCACTAATGCGGTTCTATTTGGCAGGAAAATATGCTTGATTTCAGGTACTTGGAGAATGACTTTGATAATTGACGAGAAGCTTGTGGAGTGTGCAAATATTCAAAAAGGTGATATTGTTCTAGAGATTGGACCAGGGACAGGTTCTCTTACAAATTCTCTGGTAGAAGCAGGCGCTCATGTCATCGCAGTGGAAAAAGATCCAGCCATGGCAGAGCTGATCATGGAAAGGTTTCAAGATAGTGGTTTGGTTGAGGTTGTCAATGAAGATTTTATGAAGTGGCGCATCAGAAGCTCCATTGAATATTTTAGAACCCATTATTCAGCAAAAGGGATACCCTTCAAGCAGATAAAGGTGGTTTCCAACTTACCATTCAACATAACAACACCTGTAGTGAAACGCATCCTTCCAATGGGGGATATTTTTTTCCTCGATGGTTCTTTTATTACAGGATGAAGCAGCATATCGATTGATTGACATGTCTCCACAAGCCAGCAACTATCGGTCCATTAGCTTATTTGTTCAGTTCTTTTCAGTTGCTCAATATGAAATGGAAACTTTTTCAATTCATTCGAGGACGATTTCGATGACTCTGACATCGCTTAACTTTTATAGTGCTGCATCAGAGAAAGATGTTTTAAACTTTTCAGAGACTTCCCCCCTCCTTTTCCATTTTTTGCCAGATAAGGGGGGTAGATCGTTTTTTTTACGAAAAAAACCAGAAAGCGGGAGGTTGTGGGTTCTCTTGGTCGTCAGAGGTCCGTTTTTCTCGGCAGACTGACAAGCAAAACGTTTTTTGGTTTTTTTGAAAAGCCTGGCAGGCAGGCGGTGATGGCAGGTCTTTTTGGGCCCATCCTCTGACGCGTGAAGAGGGGAGGATAAGGCATATGCAAAAAGAGATCGAAGGGGGGGTTGAACTCTTATCAGACGATCAGAGAGAGCTTGAAGACAAAAAGCTCCGTTTTTCTGCAGACAAGTGCAGTGGGAGAGAAAGGGACGAGCGGAGAGGAGTGTGCAGGTGTGCACGGATAGAAGCAAAAGCACGATAGAGGGAGAAAAGAAGAAAATGGGGATATTTCTTTTTGGGGACGGCAGTCTGGGGAAGGCGGGAGTCGCATTCGGTTGACTTGGGGGTTTTTTTCGGGGGTGAGCAGTTTTGAGGAGGGCAGTTCGGGAAGCCTCATTCAGTGTTTTTTGTGTGGTTGAGGAGAGAAGTAAAGGGACAGCAGCAGATCGAGAGGGAGAAGGTTTACCCCCGTTTTGAGGAGGTTGCTTGGTCAGACTCTCTCGCTCCCTCTTCAGCTCTTTTGTGGGTAAGGAGCTACCTGTAGCTGGAGGAGGCATACCAGAAGAATCAGAGGGGAGACAGTGGGGATGTCATGGAAGCGGTGCACTGCATAAAGGACATTCTCTTTTTTAATAGTCCATCATCGGATCACAAGGAGGAAAAAAATAGCGAGGGGAGGAACAGAAGCTCCAAAACAAGTGAAGCATTCGGGCAGTGTCTGTAGGTCTGTGGTGGGGAGCTTCGAAGTTTGTGGGCTGCTTCGTGTTTTTTGGTCTCCCTCAGGAGCTGAGAGGTCAACAGAGAACAAGGAGAACGGGGCATCCGACAGGGGGAGGCCTCAGGCAAAAGGAGAGTGTGGGCTTGGAGGGAGGAAGGGAGTTCTCCCTGTGCTCATATGGCTGAAGAGGGCTGGGGATTTCGTCACCTCTCGGCAACAGCAGCTGGTACGCACGGGAAACAGTGAGACGAAGGGGAGAGCTGCGGGGATTGGCATATTTTTTTCTTCTGTGGAGAGTATGAGTTAGATCCCATGCAGAGATCAGTACACAAGCGAGGAGAAAGGAAGCAGCAGCAGATAGAAAAGCTTAGTTTGTCGTTCCCGAAAGCTTAGCTCAAGAAGGGGAGAGGATCAATTGAATACAGCGAAGAAGAAATGGGCAACTACTGAAGACAAGGACGAAAAGGTCTATTCATCGAGGGCGACATACACTCCCACTCAAGCTCTCACATCTTTTGGTAAGGCATCTGTTCTATCGTGCAGGGGATTTGAGCAGAGTGCAGCGGTGAGTTTATCTATATATTTCCACATACTTGTGTACGTTCAGTTCTGTGCAAGTGGACCTCCTTTCTATTGTGCACACCCAGTGAGATAACTCTTTAAGCTGTGTGCTGAACATTCAGACCACTGCTCCATTTAATACGATGCACAGTGCAGTCTAAATATGTTGCATGTGAGAGCTTGAGATCACTTGCAGTATGGAAGGTGTAGCATGGTTTTGTACGCATTAAGAATAGGAAAGGGTTGTTGTTAAAATTCATTTGGCATCTGTGCTTGCTTTGTTCTCATGGTGTATTCCAAGGAAAATAGGTGAATGCATCAACACTCATGTGTTTGACGAATGAAACCGCTTGTATGATGATTTCGATGCAATCTGTTATGGATGATAGTGACCTTTTGAGCGTTGTGTTCAATCCTCATGTGAATGATGGTGGTGTTGGAAGGGTTTGGACAGATGTGAAAGATTCGAGGGGGACCGTTTTCTGAGGTAAAAGTATATATGGCGCAATTGTTTCTGAGTTCAACGATCAAAGAAAAGGCTTAAACAACGTTCAGACCATACATAACTTTGTGTGCATTCCAAAGATATAAATCTGATGTTTGCGTCACATGTCCCATGAAAATCGAAATTAATTGGTTTGGTGCACTGGTTCGAGGCCCACAAATAATGATAGTGCTTTTGTTATCTCCCTTGTGCTTGCAATTATCGCGGTACAGAATAGAAGTTGACATTTTATTTGCCCAAACACCAAACATGGATTACACCTATTAAGTGGAGACTCTAGCCTACCATGAACAAACTACCCTTCCCAAGAAGGGAATACATGTTTAGAGTACGAGTACATGTTCCACAAATTCTTCGTATGTGCACTTGAGCGTATGACTCATTTGTACCTTTCAATATACCCGAGCAACATGCGTATATGAAAACCCTTTACAAGTTGATAGTCCATATATTAATGCTTCAAATCGAGGATCAAGCTAGGATGGATATAATGTTGAAGAGAGTGTCAGTGTGTGCATGAGTACTAGAGGGGTGGTGAGGACGGGGAAAAGGAAGGAGGTAGAAGAGGGTAAGCAAGAAGGTGCGTCGGGTTGCTAGGTGTGCATGAGTGTGTGACAAAATAAGGGAGTGATAGGAAGGGGAGTGAGAAGGAAAAAGAAAAGGAGGATGTGTGTGAGTATCCACATGGGAAGTGCTGGAGTAAAAGGGACAAAGCTAGAGGGGGGGGGAAAGAAACATAAAGTGAAGTAAAGGAGAATTGTGAAGAAGAAAGGAAAGTGGGGGCGAGTAATAGCATGTGAGTACGTATGTGTTTGTATGAGAGTGTTTCCGGATATAGGTGTGTGGGGGTGTGCGAGAGTGCATGCAAGTATATGTGCAAACGGGTGTGTGCGTGTGAGTGCCTAAGAGCACATGTATGTGTAGGAGTGAGAGAGAGAGTGGGAAGTGAAATTGTGAGAAGTGATCCTTGTAGATTGGATCCTTGTGTGTGTGAATATTCCGGTCCCCATTTCTCCCACTTCACAACTATATTTAGATGGAATAGTGGATTTAAAGTGAGAAAAGGGACAGAGCACAAATAAATTTGGCAAGGTATAGGTACGTGTAAGACATTGTCTCGTGGGGTATAAAACCTAAACATTTTGGTGCGTTTGCCGGGAACTTATGAGCTAGTGCATAGCCATAAGAAAAATCCATTTCGAGATAATTGCGGGCTCTAAGTAATCCAATTAGACCAATTGCGAGGGATTTGAGCAAAATAAAGTCTCGGATAATCATTTGTTCTGGGGGCTTAGGAACTAAACATTTTGGTGCGTTTGCCGGGAATTTGCTTGGTACGTCTCTATAAGAGAGTGCCATAGGTTCGCCTAGCGCCACAGGTTGGCCGAGCTTGCGGACCCCAAGGTCTAGTACATGAGCGAGGGGAGCTCATCGTCAGGAGCAACACAAACGCAAAGAGAGGAACGCGCTCAGAGAAGAGCCCTTGAAAGAGAAAGAAGAAGGTGGGAACCGCCAGGTGAGTGGACCTCGATTGGATCGAAGAAATCGGCCAAAAACGTGTACTCCCGTAGGAGGGTCGCGAATCAAGTGCGAAAGTTTGAAGGAGGGATCCTGAGGCCACGTGCATTAAATTTTTGGGATCGAAGTGATATCGACATCACACCTCTGTTCGAAATGGCTCAGCGGATTTCGGTTCACTTGGGGGACTTCACCAAGTTCTCTACTTGGGACGAAGATCCAGATAGTTTTATCCAGTTGTTCGAGGTTACCTGTGAGGCCAATGATGTAGTTGACCAAGATCAAAGGTTGAGGATTTTTCCGGCTATTCTCCGTGATGAGGCAGCCAATTGGTATGGGAATCTGACACCACAAGAACGTGGAACTTATCAGATGCTTAAGGAAGCCTTCTTGGCAAAGTTTCGACGACAAGGCTTCCAAGACAGATTGGCCCAACAAATGGATTATTTGCGACAAGGAGTAAACGAGAGCATCGATAACTACATTCAGAGAATGGAAACATTAGTAAGAAAGATGGGCGTGAATGCCCCGAATGATGAGACATTGAAACGAAGATTCATTTCGGGATTGAGAGATCCTACGGCACAACAGCATATCAGTCTGACAAGACCTGCAACTTTAATGGACGCTAAGGAACAAGCAAGGCTTTGGGAGGAAGTCCAATTATGCCAACAAAGAAAGATGGAGCTCTTATACGAGCCTATGGGAGGCCCAGGAAACATACCGATGAAAGATCCTGGCCAAGGAAGTCCCGCATTGACGACCCCAGCTTTTGTAGCTGCCACTAGCACGCCAGGCGAGGTAAAGCCTGCGCTAACCGAAGAACGAATATTAGAATTGGTCACGCAAGCTATTAAAGCTGCCACGGTAACTCAAGAGACATACACAGTAAAACCAGAGGTTACAACAAACCCAAATCAAGTGTTTCGATCAAATACATGGTGTGGGAAGTGCCATGGTTACGGCCATTTGGCTTCAGAATGCCCTACAGTCTCGAGAGTATTCACAGATAGGTCGCCACCTAGGATGCGTTGTACTTTTTGTGGAAGAACAAATCACACGGAGGACCGATGTTACAACAAGAGAGCCTATGAAGAGAGGACCATGAAATCAGGAGATACAAGAGAAAGACCTTACACGGGATTGCCCGCTCAAAGTGTACCACCTACATCTCGTTGGGAAAACAGACCGACTTATGGATATGGTGCTCAGGGTCAAGGAGGAGACTATCCAAGAGGAGCCACGCGCGATCAAAGGAGAGATGGTCCAATCCAGTGCTGGAGATGCCATGGCTTTGGCCATACTCAATCTAGATGTCCAAACGAAAAGAAACCAATTGATTACACTCCACTATGTAGGTACTGTAGTGGAGAGGGCCACTTTGATGAAGATTGTCCAAAACGAAGAGCTGCTGCCGGCAAGGAAAAAGGACCAGTAGGGTCCTCGAATTATGTTGATACTCAGATGCATTCCACATCGAGAGCTCAAGAGCATGTTCCTACAATCGGAGTAGTGTTCAAGACACCGAAACCTCAAGAAGGCTCTAGCTCGTCAATGCACTTTGTGGATGCTTACGAGGCTAAGAAACCACACAAAGAACCAACTGTGGCAGTAGTCACAAGAACTCAAGAGTATTCGAAGACGAACCAAGGAGGTCAAGGTGAAGACGGGAGTCAAGAGAAGATCGCTGAGCGTGAAGAGGTAGAAAACCAAGTTGGAGGATTTGCTGAGCAGCAAGAGCTTGAGGATGGGGAAGAAATTGAGATTCTTCCACCAGTGACTAAGGAGTTTGTGCCAGGCATAGCACCATTCCCTGAGAGATTGAAAGCTCCTAAGATTAGAAAGGAAAGACAAAGTTCGGAAGAAGTGAATATTGTAAAGTTGCTCGCTGACACGGAAGTCACGCTGGACATTGGCACATTGCTAAAATGTTCACCTGTTTATAGGAAACAATTCTACAATGAATATATTAAGAAGCCGAGGAAAGCTCGAGATAAAAATAGACAAGATAGGGATGTCCAAGGGATCATTCAAAGTATTACGACGCAAATCGACTCGAATGCTCCAGCTGTGACGGTCGAGATTAAAGGATATGCAGTCCCCGGTGCTCAGTTAGATAGTGGAGCCGCAGTCAACCTTATGACTGAGTTCATGATGAAAGCCTTGGGCCTCAACCACATGGAAGAAACGCCGATGTCTCTGAGAATGGCGGATCAAACACAAGTGAAGCCTGCGGGTCTTTTGAAGAATGTAAGTACAGTTGTGGGCGGTCTAGAGTTTAAAGTCGATTATCTGATAGTAAGACCAAGGATCTCGGAGGCTACCTTCTCAATCCTACTGGGACGGCCATGGCTGGTGCAAGCCGAATGTGTGCATGACTGGCGCACAGGTTTTATTTCAATAGGGCCAAAATCTGATCGGATTCAGTTGCAAGTATCCCCACCCACGAACAACAAGAAGAAGACAATAATAGTCGATGAGATGGAAAAGAAAGAAAAGGAGAAAGCAAGGCACGAGAGTGCACGAGCTAGGTTTTCTTTGAATACGGACACCTACAAGAATCTGCTTCAAGACGGGTTCAACTTGCAACTCTTTAAGAATCAAGACACAAAGATGGGAGAGTATAAAAATCCATTGCTCTATAACGACGATTCCGACCAGGAGTTGCTAGGATGGTTGACGCATACAAGTGAATTTGATTGTTACATGTTGAGTATAGACTCAAGTAAAAACAAAGCTACTCAATCCCTGGAGAAGGGAACTTCAAAAGAAGAATTGAAACTAGAGTTAGCTCCGACAATGGAAGTGCAACAATTGAGAGAAAGAGTTAGAATGCTAGAAGTAGAGATTCTTAAGAGAAGGCGGGAATTGGAAAAAGAAGTGAAGAGCAAGTCTAGAGTGTCGGAAGCCATTGCAAAAGCTGAATTAAAGAAATTGGGTTCAATCGAAAGAGAACAAAACGATGATTTATTGGCTAACCATGCACGCGTGATCGGAGAGCACATTCCAATCACAGTGTCATCGAGGAATAAGGAATACTCGCGAGAAGCTCAATTGGAAAGATGGGAAGTTTTTCCAGAAAAGTTCTTGAGTATAGGGTCCGAGCTACCAGAGGGAGTACGAGATTGTATTAAGTTGACACTTAAAAATTTCGGCAAGGCCTTTGCATGGTCATACAGTGATTTGAGAGGAATTGATCCCCGAATCTGTCAACATTATATAGACTTGGAAGAGGGCACACGACCAATATGTCAACGACTTAGGCGGACAAATCCAGTCTACTCGGAATTGATCAAGTTGGAATTGACTAAGTTATTGGAAGCAGGATTCATATATCCTGTCGCATCCAGTGAATGGGTATCACCAATTATAATTGTTCCGAAGAAAAATAAGAAAATCCGTATTTGCATAGATTATCGAAAGTTGAACGAGCGCACGAAGAAAGATCACTTCCCCTTGCCGTTTACTGATCAAATCTTGGATAGAGTGGCTGGCCATAAATTGTACTCATTTTTGGATGGTTTCAGTGGGTACAACCAGATCCAAATTCATGAAGAGGATCAATCCAAAACTACTTTCACGACAGAATGGGGTACGTATGCATATCGGGTGATGCCATTTGGATTATGCAACGCACCGGCCACATTCCAAAGAGCAATGATAGCTGCATATCAAGACTACCTGCAAGATTGGATGGAGATATTTCTTGATGACTTTGCAATCAGAGGCGACGATGAGAACATGATAGAGAGGATCGAAGCAATTCTAAGAAGAAGCATCGAAAAAGGCATCGCATTGAATCCTGAAAAGTCTACATTTGGAGTACGAAGAGGATTGCTTTTGGGACATGTTATTTCCGAAAAAGGGATTGCGGTTGATGAGGATAAAGTGGAAAAGATCGGACAACTTCCACCTCCGCAAAATTTGCGACAACTTAGAGGATTTTTGGGCCATGCAAATTATTATCGACGTTTTATATTAAACTTTGCATCCATAGCGGCGCCACTGACGACTATTTTAAGGAAGGACCAACAATACCAGTGGACTGGAGAGTGTCAAGTTGCATTCGACTCGATCAAGGAGAGGTTGATAAATGCACCGATTTTGGTAGCACCTGACTGGACGAAGGAATTTCATGTGCATACCGACGCTTCTCATACTGCGGTTGGAGCCGTACTATGCCAAGCCGACGAAAAGAAGTTGGACCATCCTATTTACTATGCAAGTCGCAATTTGAATAGCATTGAGAGGAACTACACGACTACAAAAAAGGAATGTCTCTCAATGATCTTTGCGGTGAACAAATATCGGCATTACTTGATGGGAAAGCATTTCACTTTTTATGTGGATCATGAAGCCCTTAAGTATATCATTAACAAACCCGAGCTATCAGGGCGACTGATGAGGTGGATGCTACTTCTCCAAGAATTTCAGTTCACAGTAGTGACCAGACCAGGCAAAGCGCATATATTGGCTGACCATTTATCTCGAATTGTTAATGAGGAGCCAATCTCTGGTGTGCCCGACGATGCTCCGGATGGGCATCTATTCCAGGTTGATGCTAAAATACCTTGGTATGCGGACTTGGTGAATTTCTTGTGCACTACTAAATATCCGCCAGGAGCAAGCAAGAGGGAGAAGCAAAAACTGTTAGCATTGGCGAAGCACCATAGCATCATTGGGGGGCAACTCTATCGATATTTTGTTCATGAGAGCATTTATCGGAGGTGTCCCGAGGAAGAAGAGGCAAATCTAGTGTTGAGGGCTTTGCATGACGAACCTTGCGGTGGACATTTTGCTGGTGAATTGACGGCAAGAAAGATTTTATTAGCAGGGTATTGGTGGCCAACATTATTCAAGGACTCACACACATACTGTAAGAAGTGTGACAAATGCCAACGAATGGGCAAACCCACATTATCACATGCTGCTCCTCTTACGCCGGTGTTGGCTCTTAAGCCGTTTGAGAAATGGGGAATTGATTTTGTGGGGCCTATTGATCCTCCCTCACGACGAAGATCCAATAGGTATATCTTGGTCTGTACTGATTATGTTACCAAGTGGGTGGAAGCCAAAGCTCTGAAAACTGACCGAGCTGTTGATGTAGCGAAATTTCTGTACGAGCAAATTATCACTCGATTTGGATGCCCATTGGAAATAGTAAGTGATAGAGGGACACATTTTGTCAACGAACTGATCGATGAATTAATGGAATTATACAAGATCAAACATAGAAAAAGCACCCCATATTACCCGAGAGCAAATGGACAAGTGGAGGTCACCAACAAGGTGCTAGAACAGATTCTGACAAAGACGGTAGCTGTGCATAGGAGAGATTGGGATGAAAGACTTTTGGAAGCTTTGTGGGCATATCGAACATCCTATCGAGTGACGACTAAGAGCACTCCATTCTCCCTAGTATATGGCGAGGAAGCCATCTTTCCCATCGAAAAAGAAGTGCCGACATTAAGAGTGGCCATCGAAGCCAGATTGGGCGAGGAAGAGTCATTAAATGAGAGGTACATACAACTGGTCAAGTTGGAAGAAAAGAGACTTATCGCACAACAAAGTTTGGAAGCTATTCAGAAGAGACGTAAGGAAAGGCATGATAAGAATCTAAAGACCTATGTGATTCAAGAAGGGGATTTGGTACTAGTCTATGATAGTAAATATTATAAATTCCCAGGAAAGTTGCAGACAAGATGGGCGGGACCGTTTAAGGTGGTGGAACTCAATTCCAATGGTTCCATGCAAATTCAAGATTTAGGAGAAGAATATGCTCCCGTGAAGGTTAACGCGCTTCGAGTTAAACCATATTTCAAGTGATGTTAGGTTGGGACAAGCCAGACGAGACCCAAACGAAGTGACGAAGTAGACTCCTTGTACATACATGTATAGTATTATATATATATGCGCATATGTAATCTATGATTTGTGTGTCATAAATATTATCCCTTGCTAGCTCAAGCATTTGGACTTCTAATATTTTTTGTGTTATGCAGAGACTGTTAGGAGTTAAGTAACAAAATGGCAGATCAGATAACGCAACTCTACTTGTACGAGCTGAGGATATACTTCTCGGACCAAACGTTCGCTCGCATGGACATAGATGTCGACGACTTGGATACGGAATACGATGTTGAGGAAGCGCATTGGCTGGTATGCTTTATAAACCAGGATTTGGGTGTTGCATTTTATATTGAGTGTTTTGAGGAATACCTAGCTCGACATGTAGGATGGGCGGGAGATCGATACTACTATTTTGATCCCGCGAGGGAAATGCCTAACGAGGAAAACGATATCACATGGGTTTGGGCAGATGTGCTAACGCTAGGAAGTGATGATGGAGCTCCCGAAGTTGAGCCTGACTCGCGTTAGAGGAGTTGTCGGGATTCGAGTACGATGTGAGACTACATGAGACATTCCGGGGACTCACATTCTGGGACACCTAGGGATAGGTGTACGAGGGACTAAGGCATAGCTGGCTGTAGTTACCAAGTGAAAAGTCGAATCGATGAATACGTATGTAGTGTCTGTAATTGAGAGAATGTAGTGAAGAGGTGGTTGATCTGTCAAAGGCTAGAGTGTATTTGTTTTGCATGTACGTGTGGGAACGGTGGGTAAAGTCCCTTTCTTCCTCTCCCTAATTCTCAGGACCTGGGTGAACTAATTTACTATGAAAAGAAAAACGAAAAAAAAAAAAGGAAAGAAAAAGAAAATGTGTTGTGTGATCGTACCAATGCGCTATGGTGGGCTAGTAGGTGGGTGGATTTATCCTCGCCGGGGGGTTAGGACCACGAGCCGCAGCTAGTTTCGCTATAGGCTTGGGAGGTATATGTTTGTGTCTTAGCTACGCGCCATAACGGGTTGGTAGGTAGGTGGAGCCATCGTGGCTGGGTAGTCACGACCACGAGCCGTATCCAGCTTCATTATAGGCTAGCTGATATATGTTATGTGTTATCATTGTGTGTTTGTGTGTTGTGCGCTGCATTGCATTGGTAGATGGGTGGAATCAACCTGATCGGGTGGTCAGGTCCACGAATCGCATCCAGTGACAACGTAGGCCAACGTGTGAATATAAATAAAATCTACCTATGAAGTGATTCCCCATTCCTGAGGGGGAGAGAGAGAGAGGAGAGGGCGATGATCGCCTGGAAGGGAACGTTATTTGCTCGTGTGATTGGTATGTGTTGGCTTGCGACAGATCAGCTCACTTTGGATCAACATTCTTGAAGGCACGGAGACTCTATATGTACTTATGGACGAGGCTTTAACGAGGTAATGCAACTGTCTTGCTTTACAACTTGTGTGCTCTATCTAAGGGTTTTTTCTAGTATGCGGGACACTCTAAGTTTTTATGTATGTCTTCACTTGTACTCGAGTTTCGATGATTTTTTGCAGGACGACGAGGGGGATTCTTCGGAAGTGTCTAGTCATGGAATGATTGTATATAGCGAATAAGTAGATGCAATAATGGGGTATGCATTTTGGGTATTTTTGCATGTCCTGTTGGATTCATTTCAGTTGTCGTTGTTCATTTCGGTATTTCCGTTTCTGTTTTCCGTAATGGTAGTTGCATGTGTGAAACATGGAAAGGTGTGCATGTGTTATTTTGGTTGAGACCATTTTCATAATGGAATGTATGAGCAAATTGATGCATGGCTGAAATGGGATTGCGTGTATGTGCATGTTCTTGGATCATTTTGGAAGTGACTGATTTGAATGTATTTATGAGTGATTTTTGAGCACTAATAGCTTCAATGAGTGCAGGTTCAGTTGGAGTATCGGCTCGATGAAAAGGTATGTGAACCAATTGGAAATTGACATGTTCATGATTGTTTGAATTTTATTGCAGCAAAAGTGGCTCGTCGAGGACGACTTCGCAAATAAGAAGAGGGAAGTATGTTAGCCCCAAAAATGGGTGATTTTTATGCACTAATGCGGTTCTATTTGGCAGGAAAATACGCTTGATTTCAGGTACTTGGAGAATGACTTTGATAATTGACGAGAAGCTTGTGGAGTGTGCAAATATTCAAAAAGGTGATATTGTTCTAGATATTGGACCAGGGACAGGTTCTCTTACAAATTCTCTGGTAGAAGCAGGCGCTCATGTCATCGCAGTGGAAAAAGATCCAGCCATGGCAGAGCTGATCATGGAAAGGTTTCAAGATAGTTGTTTGGTTGAGGTTGTCAATGAAGATTTTATGAAGTGGCGCATCAGAAGCTCCATTGAATATTTTAGAACCCATTATTCAGCAAAAGGGATACCCTTCAAGCAGATAAAGGTGGTTTCCAACTTACCATTCAACATAACAACACCTGTAGTGAAACGCATCCTTCCAATGGGGGATATTTTTTTCCTCGATGGTTCTTTTATTACAGGATGAAGCAGCATATCGATTGATTGACATGTCTCCACAAGCCAGCAACTATCGGTCCATTAGCTTATTTGTTCAGTTCTTTTCAGTTGCTCAATATGAAATGGAAACTTTTTCAATTCATTCGAGGACGATTTCGATGACTCTGACATCGCTTAACTTTTATAGTGCTGCATCAGAGAAAGATGTTTTAAACTTTTCAGAGACTTCCCCCCTCCTTTTCCATTTTTTGCCAGATAAGGGGGGTAGATCGTTTTTTTTACGAAAAAAACCAGAAAGCGGGAGGTTGTGGGTTCTCTTGGTCGTCAGAGGTCCGTTTTTCTTGGCAGACTGACAAGCAAAACGTTTTTTGGTTTTTTTGAAAAGCCTGGCAGGCAGGCGGCGATGGCAGGTCTTTTTGGGCCCATCCTCTGACGCGTGAAGAGGGGAGGATAAGGCATATGCAAAAAGAGATCGAAGGGGGGGTTGAACTCTTATCAGACGATCAGAGAGAGCTTGAAGACAAAAAGCTCCGTTTTTCTGCAGACAAGTGCAGTGGGAGAGAAAGGGACGAGCGGAGAGGAGTGTGCAGGTGTGCACGGATAGAAGCAAAAGCACGATAGAGGGAGAAAAGTAGAAAATGGGGATATTTCTTTTTGGGGACGGCAGTCTGGGGAAGGCGGGAGTCGCATTCGGTTGACTTGGGGTTTTTTTTCGGGGGTGAGCAGTTTTGAGGAGGGCAGTTCGGGAAGCCTCATTCAGTGTTTTCTGTGTGGTTGAGGAGAGAAGTAAAGGGACAGCAGCAGATCGAGAGGGAGAAGGTTTACCCCCGTTTTGAGGAGGTTGCTTGGTCAGACTCTCTCGCTCCCTCTTCAGCTCTTTTGTGGGTAAGGAGCTACCTGTAGCTGGAGGAGGCATACCAGAAGAATCAGAGGGGAGACAGTGGGGATGTCATGGAAGCGGTGCACTGCATAAAGGACATTCTCTTTTTTAATAGTCCATCATCGGATCACAAGGAGGAAAAAAATAGCGAGGGGAGGAACAGAAGCTCCAAAACAAGTGAAGCATTCGGGCAGTGTCTGTAGGTCTGTGGTGGGGAGCTTCGAAGTTTGTGGGCTGCTTCGTGTTTTTTGGTCTCCCTCAGGAGCTGAGAGGTCAACAGAGAACAAGGAGAACGGGGCATCCGACAGGGGGAGGCCTCAGGCAAAAGGAGAGTGTGGGCTTGGAGGGAGGAAGGGAGTTCTCCCTGTGCTCATATGGCTGAAGAGGGCTGGGGATTTCGTCACCTCTCGGCAACAGCAGCTGGTACGCACGGGAAACAGTGAGACGAAGGGGAGAGCTGCGGGGATTGGCATATTTTTTTCTTCTGTGGAGAGTATGAGTTAGATCCCATGCAGAGATCAGTACACAAGCGAGGAGAAAGGAAGCAGCAGCAGATAGAAAAGCTTAGTTTGTCGTTCCCGAAAGCTTAGCTCAAGAAGGGGAGAGGATCAATTGAATACAGCGAAGAAGAAATGGGCAACTATTGAAGACAAGGGCGAAAAGATCTATTCATCGAGGGCGACGTACACTCCCACTCAAGCTCTCACATCTTTTGGTAAGGCATCTGTTCTATCGTGCAGGGGATTTGAGCAGAGTGCAGCGGTGAGTTTATCTATATATTTCCACATACTTGTGTACATTCAGTTCTGCGCAAGTGGACCTCCTTTCTATTGTGCACACCCAGTGAGATAACTCTTTAAGCTGTGTGCTGAACATTCAGACCACTGCTCCATTTAATACGATGCACAGTGCAGTCTAAATATGTTGCATGTGAGAGCTTGAGATCACTTGCAGTATGGAAGGTGTAGCATGGTTTTGTACGCATTAAGAATAGGAAAGGGTTGTTGTTAAAATTCATTTGGCATCTGTGCTTGCTTTGTTCTCATGGTGTATTCCAAGGAAAATAGGTGAATGCATCAACACTCATATGTTTGACGAATGAAACCGCTTGTATGATGATTTCGATGCAATCTGTTATGGATGATAGTGACCTTTTGAGCGTTGTGTTCAATCCTCATGTGAATGATGGTGGTGTTGGAAGGGTTTGGACAGATGTGAAAGATTCGAGGGGGACCGTTTTCTGAGGTAAAAGTATATATGGCGCAATTGTTTCTGAGTTCAACGATCAAAGAAAAGGCTTAAACAACGTTCAGACCATACATAACTTTGTGTGCATTCCAAAGCTATAAATCTGATGTTTGCGTCACATGTCCCATGAAAATCGAAATTAATTGGTTTGGTGCACTGGTTCGAGGCCCACAAATAATGATAGTGCTTTTGTTATCTCCCTTGTGCTTGCAATTATCGCGGTACAGAATAGAAGTTGACATTTTATTTGCCCAAACACCAAACATGGATTACACCTATTAAGTGGAGACTCTAGCCTACCATGAACAAACTACCCTTCCCAAGAAGGGAATACCTGTTTAGAGTACGAGTACATGTTCCACAAATTCTTCGTATGTGCACTTGAGTGTATGACTCATTTGTACCTTTCAATATACCCGAGCAACATGCGTATATGAAAACCCTTTACAAGTTGATAGTCCATATATTAATGCTTCAAATCGAGGATCAAGCTAGGATGGATATAATGTTGAAGAGAGTGTCAGTGTGTGCATGAGTACTAGAGGGGTGGTGAGGACGGGGAAAAGGAAGGAGGTAGAAGAGGGTAAGCAAGAAGGTGCGTCGGGTTGCTAGGTGTGCATGAGTGTGTGACAAAATAAGGGAGTGATAGGAAGGGGAGTGAGAAGGAAAAAGAAAAGGAGGATGTGTGTGAGTATCCACATGGGGAGTGCTGGAGTAAAAGGGACAAAGCTAGAGGGGGGGGGGAAAGAAACATAAAGTGAAGTAAAGGAGAATTGTGAAGAAGAAAGGAAAGTGGGGGCGAGTAATAGCATGTGAGTACGTATGTGTTTGTATGAGAGTGTTTCCGGATATAGGTGTGTGGGGGTGTGCGAGAGTGCATGCAAGTATATGTGCAAAAGGGTGTGTGCGTGTGAGTGCCTGAGAGCACATGTATGTGTAGGAGTGAGAGAGAGAGTGGGAAGTGAAATTGTGAGAAGTGATCCTTGTAGATTGGATCCTTGTGTGTGTGAATATTCCGGTCCCCATTTCTCCCACTTCACAACTATATTTAGATGCAATAGTGGATTTAAAGTGAGAAAAGGGACAGAGCACAAATAAATTTGGCAAGGTATAGGTACGTGTAAGACATTGTCTCGTGGGGTATAAAACCTAAGCATTTTGGTGCGTTTGCCGGGAACTTATGAGCTAGTGCATAGCCATAAGAAAAATCCATTTCGAGATAATTGCGGGCTCTAAGTAATCCAATTAGACCAATGGCGAGGGATTTGAGCAAAATAAAGTCTCGGATAATCATTTGTTCCGGGGGCTTAGGAACTAAACACCTGTCCATTAGAGTATGTAGAGGGAGATAGTACCCAATCTGGTGTCTTCCTATTCTCTGAGTACTTTTGTGTGATTTTGTTTTTGTACTATCCTCTGCATATGTTCCTCTGCAGGATCCGAAGGTCAACAATAGCTTCACTTGTTTCCTTGTAAAATGTACTTTGAACAGAGTATTATCTTGTTCCTTCAAAACATGAGTTTTATTTTGATTTATTTGTAACACAACATAAGGAGAAAATGAACATTTCGTTAATTTCTTTTTTGCTTTGTATTGTGTGTCAAACAAACTATCATAAACCAGAACCTAATCCCCATCTTGAATCTTCTTGGGCTATAGTGAATGTCATTTTTCAAAGTAGATCTTGTTCTTTTTTCTTGATGCCTTTAGCTTCTCTTTTGCTTCCCCCAATCGCTCTTGTCCCTATCTAGCTCTTGCAATCTTAAACATAATAGTTGCACTCTCAACATAGTAGTAATCCAAGGTAAAGGAAGTCATGACAAAACATTTGTTTCAATTAGAAATATTGGTTTCTATGAGCATATCAACTCTCGCATATATCGAGTCATGTGTGTACAAGTCATGAGATCAGCCCACAAAGCAAACGGTAAATATTTTGGCCATTGATTTGGTTTTCCTTCACAAGCTTTAGCTAAATCTTTCACTATTAGTGAATAACCTCTCTCTGTTTTCCCATTTGCTTTGGGATTATATGTTGTGGTCAATGTCAATCTGATTCCATGTTTTTGAAAAAACTCTCTATCTTCTTGTGCATCAAGTTCTCCACAATCAGCTACAACTTTGTATACATAACCAAATCTACAAAATACATCGTCTGGCAAGAATTTGCATACATTTCCCATAAATTTGGTACATAAAGTTCTACCTTCCACATGGTTAGTGAGATCCTTCCTAGCAAGTACAATATAACACATGTTTTTAACTCCTAATGGCATAGTCACTAAGTCAACAACCCATCTATTATGTATACTTGGTGGGTAGGTAGGTTGTAATCCATCAAGGTGTCTCATAGATGAGAGCATTTGACACTGTTCTTGCCCATAAAAAGTCATGTAGGTATTTCATTATACTTCTTTCTAACTCATTTGTTCTAGCTACACGTTGTACAAATTTTATTTTCCCTGGTGCATGTCTCCATATCGGTCCATCTGGTAAGAAAACTTAAATTCTTGCTTTATATTTCTAAAATTTCTTGACTTCCAAGAAGTTCCTGCTACCATTTTACTTAGATAATAGCCAATATCAAGCAAGTTTTCATCATAACTAGCTTCTAGAAAATACTTCATGTACAAAAACTTTAGCTTGATAAGAAAGATTTTTAATTTCACAATCTCTTTCAATTTCAACTTCATTGTATCGTTCTCTAGATAGCATATCTGCAATAGCATTTGTTTCACCTGCAACATGAAAAAATTATGGATTTATAAATTTAATATACACACTTCATTGTAGCATAGCTATATCTAGAGTTGAATAGTTTGCAATCATGCCAAGTAGAGGTAAACAATCCATTTCCACAACTACATTAGCACCAAGAAAATAGTATCATCCATTCTTAAGTGTAGAAACTACTCCCCAAAGTTCTCTTTTGTTTTTAGGATAATGTTTTTGCCACTCTTGTAGTATTTTTGCTCCAAATCATATGGCATATCGCAGGAAGAGGAAGACATGAAAGATAATTCTAAGGGGATTGAAGTGATTAGGAAAGACATGCTGCTTTGAGACATGATAAACCTAGAGTGGTGCCTCCAATATATAAAAAAGAAAAATGCCACTGTGCTTGTATTTGTAGGGGCCTATGTGAGGGTAAAGATTATGACCCCACAAGTTTTTCAGTATGTCCTAGTGTTCAAGGTGGACTATGAGGATGAGAACTTAGATAACTTCCTATTTCTGGTGGACACTTCCAAGGGATTAAGTAATGCCATATGCAAGATGAGGAGGCTTCGGTGCTTCACATGGATTGGTTCATGTAGAATACCTGACACCCTCCTTATACAAAGCATTATCAAAATACTTTTTATTGTTCTGTGATGGGGTGAGTTCTCTTTCTCATTAGAATTTAGTAAGATTTTGTTTGTCTAGTAGTTGGTCCTTTTCGATGCAAGGTATTGAACTATATGAAGAGACATGCTAAAATGCAATGATAGGCATTGATATTCACTAGAATTTTGATGTTAGGCATTGGGTTTCAGTAGAGTTTTGATGCGAGCGATCGACTTTCAATAGAATTTTGATGCTAGGCATTGAGGTTGAGCATAGAGTGGATGCTAGGTATCGCTTTTCATAAGTTGTTGATGCCACACATCGACTTCAAGCAATTGGATGTCTCCTTTCATTCTAGTTTCAGCTGCCCATTAAAGACTTTATCCATTTATTTGATGCCAACCATAGGCATCATTCATGTATGTTGCACTTTCTATCAATGTTAGAGTTGACACTCCTCCTTTCTTTGTAGAAACTTTGAAATAAGAAGAGTGGTGAGGCTAATGAAGACTATCCTACTCCCTTCCTCCCTCATATCCAAAGGGAAAGGCATGAGAAGTCTAGAATAAAGGCAAAGGAGATGGATTTTTGAGGATGAATCCTCCGGACTAAAGTGTTTTTCAAACCCCATAGACCCTTTACGACCATTGTATTACAGTTTATATTGCAATGATGTAAATAAAATATGTACAATAGTACCTAGGAAACATTATTCCCTTCTCATAGGAGATATCCCATATGGTTTTAGGATGAGTGGTTCCATTAATGATGATGAGCCATTCAAGCACCCATAGATATGAAAGATGGTGATAGAGTTTGATAAATTGACCAAGCCATCACTCTAGAGGATTTTCATTTTCCATAGTAGGGACCAATCCCTCTCTGTATCAATAGTACTAAACTCAAGGTGTCATGCTTTGGAGTGTCTTGCATGCTATTTGCTTTGCTTTTTCTATCTACGTTGAAATTTCATGTCCCATTCTACTTACAACTATTTATTCATAGCGTAAAGACAATTGTAAATCACACCCTAGGACATAGGTTTGTTAGTGCAACCAGTGCCTCACAGTCGATTACTATGATGAAGTTAGTAGAAGAAGGGTCAGGGAACATTGTAATGTGAACATAATTTCAAATGTACTATTGTTCCCCATAGTTACAAAGAAACTTCGTCATGTGCCAGGGGAGAAGACATTGGTTAATCCTTATCAAAGCCCAAAATCTTATAATAAGGTTAATCTATGTGTTCTCTAATAATGATGATTGGGTCCTCAAGTTATTCTCTAGTATAGGTAATTGTAATTGCAATGTTGCCCATTGACACTCTTTTTCCATCACCTCTAATTGATATGTTTGTTTTCAAGGATGACACTCCCATGCATGCTCAAGATGTTCGGACATTGCATAACTATAGAGAAAGATGAAGCCCAAGTCAACTTCACTAGGATGCCGATTAACGGCATGAATAAGTGCCTAGACAAGGAACAAGAGGTTGGGAAGAAGCATATTACTGACATAGAGAGATTCCAACCTGCCTTAAGGGAGCCTGTGCCACCATAGGCTAATGAGCCAAGAGATATGGTAGACCTTGAGGAGCCAATTCTATAGCAAGAAAAGCCTAATGAGGCTTCTGAAGTGCTTAGAGATGATTTTATGCATGAGGCCAAGAAAACATATGATCAATTTTTGTTGTAGAAAGGTTGTCAAAATTTGTAACCATACACTTTTGTAATGATTGAATCATTGGAATATAATGCTCAAAGTTTCTTTCTATTAGTTCTTATCTTTATCAAGATTTTGCTCCGTTTTGTTGGATCAATGTATGATTTCCTTTACATTTATGGTTGGTTGAGGTCATATTCTTAAAGTGACAATTGGAATAACTTTGTGAGCTACAATGGCAGTATGCAAAAAAGCTTCTCATAATGTATGTACTAGTATCAAATGATGTGGTATTATATATGTTGAACCTTGAAAATTCTATTTTATTTTTCCATGTGAAGTTATGAAAATCGTAAATACCAATGAGACCAATTATCTATGCATCTAGAGTGCCAAGCACTATGTCAGGTGGTTGTATTCCTTTGTTTTTTGGACCTATCGATACTACTCTCTGGAATCGGAAGCTCTGATGGGAGGTACTTGATCATTAGGTAGCCTTTTTTGCCCTGAAATATGATTCACCTAGCTACTTTGTGAATCTGATGCAACAAAACGTTGATTTTTCATGGCACTTATTGAACAAGAAATAATGTTTTCCTAATGTGAGGCCCTTTTGCTTCTAATATTGGGTCTATAAGCTTAGGATAAAATGAAGAATGGGTTTTGAATATGTACTTTAGTTACAAATCATAAAAGTATGATATTGTATGTTGACTAAAGACTCAAATGTTTGGTAAAGACCAAAACTATTGCCACTCAATGGAGCCCATTCATCTTAATTGCACATGCCCCCAATGGTAATTCTATCACATGTACTAAAAATTTTTCATATCTTATCATAGGAGTTGGAAGAATTATCCATGAAATCCTAGTGGAAATTCACTCACATTGTGAGATGCCTTATAAATAACAATAAGAAAGAAGAGTATCTCATGAGTGTGACTAATTTCTAACATTTTCTTGGTGGTAAAGTTTATTGATGATGGGTGAAGATTTCATGATCTTTCTTATGGTTAAGCAGTTATCGTATCTACTATGTTGTGCCATGGGCTCTATATGCTCACAAATAGTGGAAAAAATATGAAGGATTATGTATGTGAGGTATAGGATTTTCAAGCCAACTAGATGTGAATCTCTTGCATGCAATAGGACATGCATTAGGTCATCAAGGGCCATTCTATTTTTCACAAAATTAAAACCCTGTGAGATCCAATAGGATGTTATTAAGTTAGAAATAACATTGGCTACATAATTCATACTAACTATGTAGTTATATGAAAAGAAATACACAAGATTCTCTATATTAAATGCATGACAAGTTCACTTTAAGTCCCTTTTGATGTCATTTTCTAGATGATGATTTTTCCTTTATTTACATGCATTAAATTTTTTGAAAATATTTTTAGAATTCACTGTTCATAACTTTTGTTATTAAAACTTCTAGAGGATTATCGGGTATCCATACCTTTGAGAAGTCCTCGTGGGCTACTTTTGGCTCACAAGAAGAAACCTAGAAAGGTTTCACTCTATCCTCTTCGGAATAAATTGATTTTATTTTTTCTCCATTAATAGGACCTCCTTTCTACCATGTCTACTATGTAATCTAAAGATTTTCTTGTTTCTCACATAAATCCTTGACATTTCCTGTAGACGTGTAACTTTAAGAAGGTATATATGTATATTTAGTTTAGTTTTTTCTTTTCTCTCAAACACGTTCTCCTTTGTATCTTGTACACGTCATTTATTTAAGAAGCATTCTACTTTGGAGTGAAAATCTCCATGCTTAAGGAGCTTCTTACTTCAAGAATTACAAGGATGGCTATACTTAAATGTATTTGCAAGGAGCCATACATCTATCGATCTACTTTACATTTCTTTGATTTAATAATTTTCACTTTTTTTGTGGTGTAGATATTTTTTCTTACGCATTTTCTATTTTGCAATGTACATCTAGATAATTGAAAGTGTAATGTACTTTGAAAATAAAAAAGGAAGTTGCATATAAAAGACGTAATCTCAAAGAGGTAAATATCTACATAGTTAGTTTCTATTTCTCTACTTCAACAATTTCGCTTTTGTACAATGTATATAGTTCTCTTTCTTAAAGGTGTTTTTTCCTATACTAAAAGATTCTTGGTGTTAGATCCTTTTTAGTCTGGTACCCTCTTTGTATGAACGGCTTCAGCACTTTAGATCTTTTTTGAAAAACAATCGTTCATCTCAACATAGAACAAAGGGAAGGATGGTCAAATTCCAACATGTCTAGAGTGCATCATAATTGAAAGTCCATGACAATGTAATGGAAAGCTATCGATAAAATTGTGAGTGCATTAAATTTTGTTTTTTGTTGTTAACAATGTCATGGGTGTAAACTACTTTGCAAAGGTTATTTCCATCAAACGTCTATAAATGGGAGACCCTAGAAGCATTCACAAGGAGTTTCAATGGGATGCATGAAGATTTAGGGAGTCTAGTATATGTAGATGTGAATCCTCATAAATTACTTGAGAGGGATAATTTTTTTTCTATAGAGACATATATGCAGTTAGTGCATCATCACGTAGATATGATCAATTGGAGAATCTACCTTCACAAGATTCTAATAGCAATGAGTTTCTAGTTCTTAATACAAGCCATACATTGGGAAGTAGGACTCGGAAAGTAGTTCCTTCAAGAGTGCAACTCTTGAAGACATAGGATCTATGTGGCCAATCCCTCTTTATATAGGATCTTGAAGCCAATTTGATGTCAACAATTGCATTAGGGTCCTCAAATGTTAAAAAAGGGGAAGTAGATAGTCGTTCTTTTGGTTTTAGCATGCTCCGGACATGATGGTTATGATTTATTTCCAAATTTCTTCATCAATTGTGAGACATGCCAAGCTAAACAAAATCTAAAACTTGATAGGTAGTGAAGGATTGGGTCTCTCCCCCAAATTGGTGAAATCTGATATTCTTTCAACGTGGAAACATGAAAAACATAGATGTACTCTCATGGTACTTGGTAACTACACTTAGAAGTTGATAAGATAACTCTTGGTTAGGATGGTCAAAATACCAAATATTTGATGTTCTAGCTTTGCGCAAGACCTTTCAGTCCAAATATGACTTGCTACAAGTTTTCATGGTTTAGCTGGAGTACTTTGACTTGCTACAAGTTATCATGGTTTATGAATTTCACTCAGATATTCCCATAGGAATCATAAATACATCCATTCTTACCCCCTAGTCTTCTTGCTTTAACAGTTTTCAATCCTCGCATTACTTTGTAGTCCATAGAAGCTTGCTACTCAATTTGACACCTCCCATAAATTGCTGAAATGCGTTGAGTGGGGATGACAATTGGTGTAAAAGGATGCTGAAGTAATGTTAAAACTGAGGCTCATAATCGTTTTATATATATTTAAGAATATATAATAATATCTGTTCTAAAACCCTAATTTTTTTTATTTATCTCATACTAGTATTCCTATTAAAACCCTATTTTTTATATATATTTAAGAATATATACTATTATTATCCTTATAAACCTAATTTCAATATATTTAGAAGTATTTATATTAAAACTCCATTTTTTATGCATTTAAGCATATATACTATTATTACCCCTATAACCTCGTTTTCTGGATTCTTCACTATAATTACTAGTATTCATCCTAAAAGCTTAGTTTTTATGTATTTAATCATACATACTAGTATGAGTTCATTTTCAACCATGTCTTTTTCTAGGCGATTATGGATTCTAGGCGATTTTTTCAACCATGTAAGATAATAAATAGCAGTTCATCCACGAACCCAAATTAAAATTGAGACACATTATGTGAATTCACAATGTCCTTATTTCCTTCTTTTTCAATAACGTTTTGAATTGAAACATGTCAAGAATTTATATTTGCATGTATAAAAACCAAACAAAAAAATTCCTATTTCTTAGATGATCGTTTCCAAACTTCTTTTACTCAAAATTATTTCACGTATTTTCAAACCCAATATTATCATCATTCATTAATCCATATTAATATAGATATGCTACTTGGTGTGGTATAGTTTCTAGCGCCTTTTGACCAAAAGTATGTGATCCTAGGTCATGAAAAACTAAATAATACTAATAATTAGAAAATCATCAATATACTTAATTCATGAATTAAAGAAGTAGCAAAGTCTCAATAAGTTAGAAATATTATGTAGGTTTGTGGAAAAAGTTGTATATGGGTGGGCAGAACGCATCATGCCTTTTGGTGACTCAAATTATCTAAGGATGCATGCATGTATGTATGTGTGTATGTATGTAAAATGTTTATATGTATGTATGTATGTAAATATGTATCTACATATGTATGTATGCATGCATGCATGTAAGTATATATGTGTGTATGCATGTAGGTATGTATATAACACTATGGCCTACAACAATTTATGGTAGCGTTTCCCCTAGATCACGAAACTATATCAAAAGAAACATAAGGCATACACGCCACAAGCAAATAAGACATGCAATCCTTAAGAAAACAAGGCATACAGAATGTAAGAAAATAAGATATGCAGACCATTCGGATTTTTAAGTATGACGCAGGAGGTAGAGGGAAATTTTGAGGTAGGTCGGGCCAAAGAGGCTGCATAAATTTTTAAAGAAGTAATCTCGGTAATGATAGTAAGAGATTTTTGAATTGGGATAAACTTGTTCAATTTGAATGCGACTTTAGCTTGAAGAATCAAAAGAGTAGAAAGCACGAGAACAACAATGCATGAACAAGTATAGGTGATTTGAAGAAACTATTATGATCCAACATCATATGATGAAAACAATTTTTATTGATTTATCAAAGACGAATGGTAATCTCTAGTATGTTCATTTAGGTGCTTCAAATCACATGACAGACCATCGAGAATGGTTTAGTAGTGTGCCAAAATTTCCAATTCTTGGATTTTTGAAATAGATGATGATACATCACATTCTATTGCACACATAGGAAACATAGGCTTGCTATTGGAGGATGGGAGGTTAAAACATCTTGTTTATGTATTGCATGTTCCTAACACAACAAAGAAGCTAGTTTCTATTGGACAAATGGTTAATCTAAGATACAAGTTAGGTTCATGTAGAAGAGTACAAGAAGAATGAAAGTTTGATTGCCAAATGGAACAAAGTGGGTAGGATGTTTACCTTGAATGTGAAAATCCCTTAAATATATTCAGGCATGATTGCAAAAGATGCAAGTGTTATTGCTTACACAGAGATATGGCACAAATTGATTGGAAATGTAAAGTTGTAGAGGGTGAAGTCGATGTGGTCAAAGGAGCTTGTCAATCGATTATTAAAATTCAAGGCTATAGAGATGCACATGGTATCCTAAGTATGTCAAATTAATAGATAGTCAAATGCACCATATCCGAATGACAAGCATGTTAGTGAGAATGTGCTAGAGATAATGCATACAAGTGTTTATGGTCTTGCAAAGACCACATCCATGGGATCTTTCATGTTTTATCTCACATTCCTTGATGAACATACATGGAAAGTGATTTTGATGCCCTTTAGAGGCCAAGAATGAATGTGATTATGTGGACAAAAGATTCTTGACAAAGATCAAGGATCTTGAAGGAGGAATTCATTATTGTTATTTTGCTAGACAACTCAATTGTGCACATTTTTCTTTATAGTTTTCCGCATTCTTGTAGTCTTTCATTGGTAACAAAAAGAAATCCAAATTACTTTACTTGTAGAGAACTAGTATCTATTTTGTTGGAAGCTATTATGTATATTGTAGATAGAGCTTTTGGTGCTATTTAGAATGGAAAGTGTAAAGGATGCTCTTCTTGTACTAAGAAAAAAACCAGAAGCACTCCATAAGCAATGAAATAAGACAAAGACGAGAAGCAAAAAAATAAATAGAAAAAGTTTGGCAAATACTATAAGGCAAACGATCATACAATAAAAAATTATCCTAATCTTTTTGCTAAAGAGGCAAAGAAGAAAGATATGAGAATGGATATTGCAGGTGCTCTTGCTTCTAAGTGTGAGTTTGAAGCATAAAATAATGAATGGGAATCCAATAGAGAAGATATTGATGACCCATCAATGCATAAACATTGTATGCTGGATATGGGCTTAAATATTTTGTACTTTTGATAATGATGTGACAAAACATATTACCTCTCATCATAATTTCTTAATCTCACTAGAACCAACACCCAAGGGGAATATTTTCACATGCAAAAGATTCATCATGACCTATCATGAGAGTGTTGGTAATAGTAATACATTCACATTTCTAGATCTCTTAGACCTAATACATATCAAGAAAAGTCTACGAAGAGTGGCAACTCTAGGCAAGATTGTCTTGGCGGTAAAGTTTATTGATGATAGATGTACAATTTATGATCTTATAATTGTGATAAAGTTTTTCTAGCTGCTACATTGTGCATTGGAATGCATAAGCTCAAAAATTATGGAAAATCTATGGATTCTTATGAATGTGTAGTATACAAACCGCAAGCCATTTGAAATACAAAACTTTGGCATGCATGTTTTGGCCATCAAAATTTTTTAATTTCTTTCAGGATTGCAAATGTCAAATATGGGGTTATCTTTACCGAAATTTAAGGTAACATCCAAGAATTTCTTCGAGAGGTGCATTTTAGGTAAGATGCAACATTATTCATAACCCAAAGATGGTACGATAAGAGTCTAAAACTTTTTAGCTTTTTCACAATGATGTATGTGATCTAATGTAGAAATAATCTTTTGCCACCTAAATCACCCACATGCTAAATTCAAATTTCTTAGTGATGTAGTTTTTGTGGAAGATGTTGTACAAAGTTTACTATCATGTATCAAGGAGACACTTATGATGTTAGAGGATATGCATGATAGATTATTGCATCTGTTCTCTAGAGCGGTAGTGAAAATGTATCCATAGTGAGGCACATTCTTATCTATGAACTTTCTATATGAGAATGCAATTCATTCCATTTCCGATTCATATTCATGATGTGCATAATGATGAGTGAATAGATATTGATGAGGAAAAAAACATGCCAAAGTGGTTGGTATAGACTTTGAGGTATAGAATAAGTTAGAGGTATCTTTATTCTTATCATATTCATTTAGGCTTCAATGGTGCTTCTTTTGCATCTACTTATTATGAAATGTTTGTTTCTAGCCTTTGTGATGGGAATAATAATCTTTTCATTGATGGAACAAAATATTAAGAAAATTGTGTGGTTTCTATGCAATAAGAAATTGATGCTATTATGAAGTATGGTACTTAGTATTTATGTGGCTTGCTTTTTGACAACAAGTCCACCAGCATTAAATGATTCTATATGTTTTCACATAAGCTAAGCATAGTATGATTGTGTTAAGGCTGATTGTGGCTAAACATAATGCCGAAGGAAAGCTAAATGATTTGGATGAGAAATTTTTCATTTATGTGCCCAAATGATAACTATTTGTGGCATCTACCTACTTTTAGCTTACAATTGCTTCAATACACATCAGTTGGACATTAAAGTATCATACTTGAATGGGTAATTGCATGAACATGTGCATGTGTTGGAGCCTTGTCGTTTTGTGTATAAAAGTTATAGGAGAAAAATATGTAGATTAAATAGGGCATTGTTTGTTAGAGACCTTTCAATTCTCCAATATCAATCCTAACGTGATCTTAGATTATATCTATATCCATTATAGACAAGAATTTACAAAAAAAACACTTCAAATATTTTCAATTATCAGGTTGAAGTCTATCTCCTTCTAATTCCAAGCTTCCTTCTAGAATTCTGCTTCAAGATTCAACTTCATTACCTACAATGTTACAAGTTTCAATACTAGAAGCTATAGAAGAACCTTTGCATCTTTAATATTCAACAAATGCTTGATTAGACTTATCAAATCTGTGTGTGATCACTAATATCAAAATGTGCCTGAAAAGCTGATCTTCAAAAATAGTGACTTTGACATAGGTAACTTCTAACACAGGTTTCTTTGAGAGTATAACCCATTTTACAGAATTATTTTAGCCATAGATTCCTTATCTATCAACTAAGATTTTTTATGATTAAATATAAAAAAAGTTTACATGCATCACTATGATCCGAGCAAATTATTGATTGATGAGATGTGTCATTTTTGAGTCTTCATTTTAGAAAGTTGACATGTGAATGATCCTATGAATCGTACACACACTATGAAAGGATTTAGGACACAAACGTTTATCCAGAACTTGGTTTACTATTGAACTATCTGTGTACAAGGATTTTGGATCAACATGATCATCCTCAGAGAAATGTGAATTAGAATGAGCTCTAAATTTATTGATTTCCATCGATACATCTATCTTCACTATGGCGATGAGCTCTCACTGTTTATAATGGCTTGGTTGACTTATACAACCACAAATTGGTAACTCGATCATGAATATTAAGTTTTTATTCACTTGTCTTGTTGATTGCCTAACTTATTTCTAGCAACGATACACTCATTGGGATCTCTTTCAGTTAATATATGCATAGTCATATCTTTGATTGAACATCTTCATTCTTCTATATCTTTCTCTAAAACAAAACTTCTTGCTTGATTTCATTTATCTTCATAAGCATTAGTTTGTGATTTTTCTACATGAAGAACTCCCCCTCAATGAGTGATTGTGATTATTTTCTTCTTCTTTATTCCCACAATCTCTTTGAATCTATGTAACTTGGGCCCATTTGGACTCTTGGATAGCATATCTGCTATCTTTTCTTTTGTTGGATTATACATGAGTTCAATTTCTTTGTCAAGTACCTTTTCCCTTAGAAAATGATATTGAGTCACAATATGTTTAGTCCTGGCATGCAAAAGAGGGTTAGTTGCCAGGTAAAGTGCACTCATATTATCACCATGTATAATTAAATAATTCCAGGACTCTTCATCAAAGTCTTTATCCATATGAATTCTTTTGCTACCTCTAATGTGGCTTTATACTCAGCTTTTGTAGATGGAAAAGCAACTATGTGTTGCTTCTTTGAACACCATGATACTAGCTTATCTCCAATATAGCATATGTAGCCATGAGAAGATCTTCTATCATTTGTACTACCCACCCAATCTACATCAGTATATAGTTTAAGTCTAGTGTTAGAATTGAAACATAGCGCAAAACTTCATTAGAAGTTCCTTTAATGTATCTTAGCACTCTCTGTGCTACAATCCAATGCGTTTTCTTTGGACAATGCATAAATTATGATAAAACACGAATTCCATATGAAAGGTCTGATCTTATAAAGTTAGCATAGATTATAGTACCTACCAAACTTTGATATATTTTCATGTCTTTGAGTTCTTCACCTCCATACTTGCTTAACTTATGTTTTACCTCTATTGGGGTTGTTGAAGGTCTACAATTTTGCATGCTGAACTTCAATAGAGGAGTTTTCAAATACCTTTCTTATGTAACATACACTCCATGTTGAGTGTAATTGATCTCCATGCATAGGAAGTAAGATTAGTTTCCGAACGTACTTATCTAAAATTCTTTTAGCATTTTCTTCTTTATCTTTTTTATTCCTTGTGTATGTGTTCCTATAAGTATAATGTCATCAACATAGATACAAATGTATATGTATGCATGTTCACTTACTCTCACTAGAAATATACTATCTTCCTTTGAAGCTTGATATTCAAGTTCCCTTAAGAACTTCACAAGTCTGTAATTCTAATCCCTTGTAGCCTGCTTCAAACCATAAAAAGATCTTTTAAGCTTAAGCACACAATCTCGTCCATTTTGATCTTTTGAACCCTTTCGTTGCTCCATGTGCACGTATCTGCAATGTATCCATTAAAAAAAGCAGTTTTTATATCCAATTCTGACAACTTCCATCCTTTGCAAGCTAAAAACGCTATTAATGTTATATTGGTAGACATTTTATCCACTATACTACAAGTTTCGTCATAATCCAAACCTTTTGTTTGAGCACATCGAGTTACCTACTGATTCCTTGGTCTATGTAGAAAAGCCCATGTATCATTCTCAACTAGAGCATCATGCTCTTCCTTCATTGCTTTTTCCCAATTCTCCTTGACTTTAGCTTCTCCATATGCAGATGGATCTTCATTTGTTTCCAATATGTATGCATAATCTTTTTCTCAAGAATTTATCCTTCACTCATTAAAATCTTTGGAATTGTGGGAACATAAAGCACCTTACTTAGCACGATATTTCCATTCTTTTCCTTGACTAATCCAATGATCTTTACTTTGTGGACAAAGCATGTGGGCAACACAAAGAACATAATATTGCACAAATTAGATTCCACTCAACTCAAGAAGTTCAAAGCCAAACTAAAAAAGCTTTTCTTGTGTAAGGTTACGAGCATTTATTCAGGACACCTTATGCTCTCCAACATATTCTTAATATGGAGAATGATCTATAGTGCTCAATAATCACAAGTTCTTTCTTGATGCTATGCTCCTTAAACACATTAGTCTAGCATCCTTTGTAGACTTATGAGTTACTTAAATGCTCCTTTGATGCTTTCAATACTCTGTTCACTTCAAACACCGAATTTAACCCTTGGAAAAGTGCTCGTTGATCCCTTAAGACTAGCTATAATCTTTACTCACTTCTTGCCATGGTCTGCGTGACATACCCGGTGAACCCGATGTGAAAGGAGGGGTTGAATAAAGTATAGAGCTAGCAATTTGATGAATCAAGTTGACCACTAAAAATTGACGAATCTAGCACATCAAACATGGATGACATTTTAGCTTAGTTCTTATGCCTCCAGCAAGAGGATAGGCGACAAAAACCATTCAATCTCTTTATGACCGATTAACCAAGAGATGCGGATTTTTCAATGGGAAAAATATATCTAAGTTCTGTAAAGAATATGAACTCAAGGCAAAGTACCTAGGTTTCGGGTTGACTCTGATGATGGATCTAGAGCTATGCAAAAACTTTGTTTGTGTGTCTAAATTCGACATGCATGATCAATTCATGCAAATAAGAGAAACCACATGGTCGCAATATAAAGCAGCGCTCCTCCAACAGTTCATGCTAGAGGACGTAGATAAAGAGAATCATAGCTCTTTCCTAAGGTGGTTTCATATGCCCAAGGACCAACCAATCCTAGAAATCAAAAGAGAGTTTGAGAAACAATTTGATGATATATATGAACATGATAAGCAATGTTTGATGCATGAGAGAGTGTTCTTATTTATAAAAGCAATAGATGTTAGAGCCTGAGAGGAATTAATTCGGCTCCTGCATGACATGGATTCTGAATCGGGACTGATAGAGGATTGGACACTCATTCATGATGCGGTAAGAAGACATGTTAAGAAGCAACAAACATTTGGGAAATTTCTAAATGATTGGAGAGTGGATCTTCATGTAGATGAGAAAGAAATTCAAATTTTGAGCATTTCGGCAATGGTGGATAATGTGCAAGTCCACAAAAATTTAGAAAACCCATTTGGGAATGAAGAAAAGACACATGGACTATACATACATGATAATCATGAGTGTTATCAAGAAAATCCTACAAGTGAAGTTGATGTAACTTCTAAGGATCCAAGCTGCCATGAGTCAGTAGATGTCTTGATGGCGATTACTACTTTAGGTGCTATGAAAGCAAAAACCGTGGAGATGGGAGGAGTAAAGGAATAGGTGAAAGCCAACCAGATTCAAAACAAACCAACAACAAACATAAACTAAAACAAAAATCAACATACCTCAACAAGAAAACAAGATGAGTCTTTCTCTACTCCAATAAACTCCTCATATCCAATGGGGGATAATAAAAAGAATCGAGAAACAATACATGATACAAACAAGGAATTCAAGACATTTGCAACATCTCAAGGTGATAATATAGAGATTAAAGATGAAATATGTGAAGGAAGTCTAGCAAATTTGTTTGAAGATTAAGCTCAAGATGCATCCCTATGTGATGACATTGGGGAAGGTTTGGAGAATGATTTGATGCTAGGTGGTAGTGATGCATCTACTAGAACACATGAATAAGATACAAACTATAACTTGATGATTAAATTAATTGAGGAAACTCCAAGTGAGCATGATGCTAATTGGGAGGACATGCAAATGATGAGTCCTCTAGGTAGTGATATGTATGGTGGTGATAACCATGATGCTAACCCTACGAATAGTCGCAATCAAGATCAAGATTGTTAAATACTCTTGAGTGATGCCATATTGAATGAACATTCGGGGATACAAGAGAGTGGACCTAATCATGGGAGTAAGAATGAGTTGATGATTGAGCTTTAGTATAATGATATGTATGTAAATGATGCTTCACTCCATGAAAAGGGAGATATGAATGACCATGAGGAGGATAAGGAACTACCACTGATTTCTCGTCTATCTACTGATATGTATGTCAAAGATGATCATGTTCAGTTGAGTCCATCTGCTGAAGAAACTGAGCATGAAGTGATAGATGTAAAGTTTGTTGAAATTTATGTTAAATGTGATGTGTGTATAGCATCAGAAGATATTCAATGTGAATCTATTGAGTCAAATGGTTGCATTGATGAAGCTCGAGTTGATTTGAATGTATATGTTGAAACTCTCACATATGATGAGAACTTCAAGCAAGAATCAACGACAGAAGAAATCTATGATGAGTGCGGTGAAAGCACATCCTCTAACAAGAATGAGCAAGAATCTAGTGATGTTGAGAACTTGAGTAATTTGAGTATTGAATAATTTAGTGAAGTAGGTCTCAAGGCTTTCCACAAAGAGGAAGATAGGGAAGTGGTCACTGACTCTTCACGAATTGATGGTATTCTCACTAGTACTCCTCAAGAAGTAGGAGACGGTGAGAGAGATAAGGTTGATTTAGGGGTGAATGAAAATCATGATGAATTTTCTCCCAAGCATAATCATTTGCATGATGAAGAGTTGAATATATGTGAACAAGTGTGTAATGATGATGAGTATGATGAATGCTTGAGTTTGATTGATTGTGGAGAGTTGTTTTCAATGGGAATGTATGAAAATCTTATAGCTCAACATGATTTTGTTGATTTGATGTACGCTAGTTTGGATTTGCATGTTTTCTAGTGTGAAAAGCTAAATGAATTGAATGAACCATCTTCACAAAGTGAATGTATGTTGGATGAAAATTTTGAATTTAATTCAAATCAAACATATGCACTTAGAGTTCAAATGAATGAAAATTTTTCAATTAATATTATTGAATATGATGTTTCTGATATCTCATATGCATTTATCAGTACAGGTTAGATGATTGGGAACCAATTCAAGATCTTAAGTTTCATTGGATTGTACGAAAGGAAACTACTTTCGAGTTGTTAGTTCATGTTTTATTACAGATAGATTTTTGAGAAATACTTTCGTGGATTGCATGTGTATATATGGTTATTTGGATTTAAGGCTTCTCATCTTTTGTTTAGTTTTAATGAGTGCAAGAAATGATCAAGTGAAGGAATGGAGATAGAGAACAAAGAACAAAGTTGTGAAAAACCTTTTTCAATAGCTACCTTGCTTTAATCTTGCTCTCTTGCACCATCTTTGAGTTGCATTGCACATAAACTATGCATAGTTTAAGTTGAAAAAAGCACTTGTTTTAAATCTCATAGATGCACATTCATTTGCACATGAAATTGATTTGTAAATATCATGAATAAGAGTAGGATAGAGTTATGAGGAGAGTTGAGAGAAGAGAGTGATGACCTTTGTGGGAAAAATTATGAGGGGTGAGCTTCTTTCTTTAGAAACCCTAAATGTTGCTTCTGTACTTGCACCATAATTGAGAATTGCTGCATCTAAATTATGCGTGCATGAATATGTATGTGCACAAAATTTTAAAGCCCATAGATGCACATCTAATTGCACATAAGCTAAATTGCATATGTATGATCAAAATTCAGTTTGAATTTGAGTGGAGAAACCTCACCATCAGATGCCTGATACCTTGCATTTGCATCATTGTGTTTTTTGATGCATTCCAAGTATGCATGTATACGGCCCACTACACGGTCATGCATAGGCACATGTATTTGATAACCCATGCACTTGAATTGTTTTGGAAATTATAAATTCCTGTAGATATGAAGATTGGTGTTGGTGTGTCCAGAGGCTCCACAAGTTTAGAGGGGGTGGATGTGGTCGTGAATTCAATCCAAGTCTAGAACCAAACAGAATTTATGATTCAAAAAAAATAAAAGGAAAAGATTGTTTAAGTGGAAAGAGCATATGTTTGTTATTTTCCCAGGATGATCAGGTCAAAGAACAGAGAACTACCATAAACAACCATATGGATATTCTAAGAAGTTCGGTTTGAAGTGTTCAACAATGCTATTTGTTTGAGCTATTACCAACATGGTTGTCACGCGTTATGTGAATAGATGGGGACAATCTCGGATGCTATAGCCTACAATGGCAATGCCTTGCATTATCTTAATTAATTCCTAAAATTCAGTTCAAAATAAATAATTCTGGCTAAAATTATACTGCCACAAAAATGGGCATATAAAGGAAGCGATTGGAATGGCATCGAGGAAAGATCAGCGAATGTGGTTGCTATTGTGTCACTGCTAAAGCGGTTTGCTAGGGAGAAAATTCTTCGAGAAGGATGTAGTGTCATGGAATGTGCTTGTTGCGGGTAGTTCTTGAAATGGATACAATGAAAAGGTGGTTGCATGCTTTTTCCGAGGGGACAACAAGAGATAGAAAAACAAGCCGGAATGAGGAGGAGGGGGTGTTGTCTAATGGCGAATACATTTCTTCTGCCTCATCTGATGGTGGCGAATCAAACATTTTGTATACTCTTTGGCATTCTTCTTTTGTTGTAAGATGGATGAAGGGGAAACAGATTCGAGTCTCGGCTCCAACAAGGGAGAGGGAAAAAAAAACAAGTGCAAAAGTAGATGAATTTTATTGCAACTTGTGGGTGTGGACATAATAAAGATGTCGATGACATATACTAATTCCTGCTCTTGTTTTTAAGGAAAAGCATGGAACTGCACGTCTGTGGATGATATACGTTGAAAACTAACATAGAAGATAAAGCTTCTCTTGTGTTCCAGTGGTCTAAAGATAAGGTCATGGTCTTCGACATCCCACTGGTTTTTCTTCTTGGTGCCACACGCACACAGGATGACTTTGATCAAGCTCATCACTTAAAGAGGAACCTTTCCATCCAAATTTCAATGGTTTCCAGTGGCCACAACCCTTTGATATGCTCAGGCATCCCAAATTGCCATAACAGAAGAGTCGATTGGGGGAGGAGAAACGAAACCTCATGCAGCCTGAAGGGGTGCCTGGGCTATCGATGGCCGTGCGCTGGAGAAGGAAGGAATTGAGTAAGCAAGACTGAGGGGGTGAGTCCTTTTGATGTGTGTCATTGAGGAATACTATTGGATGCAATGTTTTGGAAGACAAGGTCCATCTGTGCTTTGGAAAAGACTGACCGGTCGGCTTCATTAGCACCCTTCATTACAGATTTGGAGGAAGAGAAGGTGATTGGAGTGCACCTTTGAAGGGCAACAGGTGGTTGTACATATTGTAGAAGAGTTTTGCAGGGAAACCTATGGTCGAGTGAGGAGATATCTAGTCGAAGTTCAAATGCAAAGAAGAATTGTTGTACTAGAAACTTTACGAACCTCTCAATAGGTTTCGGGAAATTTTGCTAGTGCACAAGCTCAAATGGAATGATATTGCATGGAAGGTAAACTTCAACCTGCTGCACAATTGATTAGAAGAAGAGTGTGATGGAAAATGGGTCCAAGATAGAAGATTCTTGTCTATCTCTACGCCATGTCAGATGTGTACACACACCCCTCTCTGGGGGCTGAATTTGTGACTCCAACACCCTTTTCATGAATTAGCGCAGAGAAGTTTCAAGGTCCAGCCAGGGTCAAATAGGAGAAAGAGGCGAAGAACTTCAGTTTTTGAAGAAGGCTTGTACTTGTACTTGAGAGATGTTGAAACTATTTCAAGGGCTGCTGAATTGAAGCTTCATCATATGGATGTGTGTCCGCACCAACATACACCTTCCTTCCAAGAGGATATGCAAATCGGAAATTAGTGTTATTTGTAGCGGGCACAGAAGTTCAGATTTCTTTTAGAAGCAAAGAAAGATAAGTCTTCTCTGATTGTATTCTCCTCTGTACATTTCATTGTTTTGATAATGATTTGGATTAACCTGAGTGTGTTGATCTTTTGAGAAGTCCATAGATTCTGTCTTGAGGTGCTCCATGATTTGAGTTTAATGCAAAAGAAAGAACCTTGTTTCCAATCCTTTGAAAAATTGTCAGATGTTGTGATTATGTATGAACATGTCCGAAACTGGGATATGAATGAAGTGACATTTAGTGATATTACAATTTGAAACGCCTCTCTTGTTTGAAAACTCCAATGAGTTCTTAACACTTATAAGGTTTCATAATAGAGTTTTAAGTTTGAAGAACGTTATGCACTAACACAACTTACATTGAACTTTTGAATAAGTGATCGATGGTAGTGTTCTGAGATTTTGTTGTTTCATGTCTTAACGTTTTAATGCTGTAAAAAGTGAACATAAAAGGATCAATGCATGAGAATTGTGGTACATCTGTTGTTGTCTATAAAGCATTCGCATGGATTAACACTCTCGAAGACCTTGTAAATTGGTTTTACTTCCTTTATTGAAAGAGGAATAATGGAATTACAGGTAGAGAAAGACAGCAATAGTGAGAAACGTTAGTTAGCGCAGAAAGACATACCTTATTCTCCTTCTGCTACCTCAATAGTACCCTTTATTCCAGAATAATATCTTCTTGTTGGTTTTGGGAAGAACGAATTTGTAGTATACAGTGAGACCTTGTGCTTTAAATTCTTCAATCTTGGACTTAAGGTTGCTCCCAAGGAAACAATCCGAGAGGATTTTTGTTCGATTCATACCTCATAGAGATGGAATGCTTACTGTAGCACTTTGCATAAAAATGTGAAAGTATAAAAGTGAAGTGAACGTTGTGGGTCTAAAAGAGAGCAAAACGTGGACTGCTAATGTGAGTGTTCGAATCTTTAGAGCGAGAAGAGTTGATTCAAAGTTGATTCAAAGTTGATTCAAAGAGTTTCTCCACCGAGTTGATTCAAAGCAATTAATGTCATCCCGTTAGCTAAGATTTCTTGTCAAATTTTAGGAACATAGAGAAAAGGCAAGGAGAAGTCTGTTAAGAAGGTGAAGGTGATACTTAGCTCAAGAGAGGTTGCATGGGATAAAAGCATTTGACATGTTGTGAAGCCAAACAAGAGCGAAGACTTATCTTTCTTTGCTTCTAAAAAAAACTGAACATTTGTGCCCGCTAGAAACAGCTTTAATTTCCAATTTGTATATCCTCTTGGAAGGAAGTTGTATGTTCATGTGCGGACACACATCCATATGATGAAGCTTCAATTCAATAGCCCTTGAAATAGTTTCAACATCTCTCAAGTACAAGCCTTCTTCAGAGAGTGAAGTTATTCGCCTCTTCCTCCTGTTTGACTCCACCTAGACCTGTTGAAACTTGGCTACGCTAACGTGTGGGAGTCACAAATTCAGCCCGCAGAGAGGGTGTTTGTACACATCTGACATGTCGTAGAGACAAACAAGGCTCTTCTATCTTGGACCCCTCTTCCATAACACTCATCTTCTAATCAATTGCGTAGTAGATTGAAGTTTACCTTCCATGGAATATCAGTCCATTTGAGCTT
The DNA here is from genome assembly GCA_020310875.1 of Ceratopteris richardii. Lineage (NCBI taxonomy): Eukaryota > Viridiplantae > Streptophyta > Polypodiopsida > Polypodiales > Pteridaceae > Ceratopteris > Ceratopteris richardii. Next base: position 96,190,866 of record CM035419.1, read on the forward strand.
GTGCCTTAGCAAAATTTCTCGAAACCTATTGAGAGGTTTGTAAAGTTTTTGGTACAACAATTCTTCTTTGCACTTGAAATTTGAGTGGATATCTCCTCATGAACCATTGGTTTCCCTACAAAACTCTTCTTCAATATGTTTCGCCACCCGTTGCCCTTCAACGCTGCACTCCAATCACTTTCTCTTCCTCCAAAGCTATAAGGAAGGTACTGATGAAGCTGACTGGTCAGCCTTTTCCAAAGCACAGATGGATCTTGTCTTCCAAAACAGTGCATCCAATACTATTCCTCGATGACACACATCAAAAGGACTCACCCCTCCTCCTCGCTTCAACTTGGCCCACAAGTTTGATGCTAGCCATCGACTTGGCCCTCGAATTTGATGCATGACATCAAATTGACCCCCAAAGTTGATGCTTGGCATTGATTTGGCCCACAACTCAATGCCTTGCATCGATGCCTAGCATCGACATCTTTGGAGATAAATTAAAATTTATTCAAACAAAATATGAAATTTCTTAGGGTTATGTAAAGGAATCATTTTGGAATCTTTTTTGGCTAGGTAAATTTGAGTTACTTGTAAGAACTTTTGCTAGCACCATTCTTCTCTATTGCTGAAATTTTGCTTTTCTTGTACTTTCTGTGCTCTTTTGCTCTCTATGCTATATCTTGATTCAGAGCTGTGGAAAATGAGACTCACCTCCTCTCATCTATTTAAAGAAATTTGGCTAAGTTGAACCACGAAGTAACTTGACATAACTGAGTCAAACTAGGTTTAACTTGATGGCACAAGTGGACTATAAAGTTAAACCAGGAAGCAACCAATTTTAGCCAGATCAAACTTGGTTATATCTGGATTTAATTTTATCCAAAAAGGTGTTGGATATTTGATCCACTCTTTTTGTTGGAGTTGGCTAGACATTTGTTGGAGTTGGTTGGACATTTCTTTGGCTGGAGTTGGCTAGATTTCATGGCCAAGAAAAAGGACTTACCATCCATTGGAAATATATAGTGATACAATGCATTAGAAAAACATATTCATGATAAGAACCTTTCCATGGAGAATGAGAGAATTTTGACCACCAAGGAGACCTTGACTTTGAAAAACAGAGTTAAGATATAAGGGTTCAAATATAAGCTTAAATTGGAACATGATATCATGATGAACCCGTATAACACACGTATAAAAATATGAATTAAAATATGATCTAGTGTAGAAACCAATTTTGGATGTGTAAGAAGTGAAAAGGCCATTCGCCAAAATATCATTTACTACATCACTATAACTAATTAAGAATGTTGAACTATCTCAAAAGGATAATTCTTATAAGATGCGAAGCCATTGTTCTTGTAAGGTAAAATGATAATTTAGAAAGACCAAAATTGGAGCATTTTGAAGTTCATGAAGAGCTTGGAAGTATCAATAAAAGGACTTTGGCTAATGGGACAATCATATTCTATGGCCCCTTCAAGAGGTTCAACATATTTGAATCTTCTCTCTATGAGAGTCATTCTTGCTATTGGGCTTAGTCCCCACTCTAAATGATGAATTAAAGTTTAAAGTGCGGCCTCAATATTTTTTGATGTATCATAGTGCACATATAAGGTTGTGGGTCATATGTTGTGCCCATTCCATTCCTATCTTTGGCCACAGAGTATCAAGACTCTCCACACTCCTGCCAACTCCAAGAAATGTCAAAGAAACTGCAAACTTAGAGCATTTAACATTTATATATATATATATATATATGTTAAAAAGAGAGTTGGACATTTGATCCATTCTTTTGGTTATGTCCCCAATCTAACATGTGATCAATGTGGCATTCTACAAAATGTATTCTAGATGTTGCCTATCTCACTTTCTAAAGGTTGATGGATTGTACAATGATGGATTTCCTATCATGTAGCTCTTCTCCAATTATCAATTAGTGGTCAAATCATACCTCTTAATGACTATTGATTGTGATAGTGGATCATAAAGTCAAGACATAAAGTCAATTCATACTTCTTAATCTTGATTGTCCAACCCATAATAATGGGCACAATGCATCTTCATAATTATCTAGATACTTGATTTGGGAGATATAATCACTTGATGTTACACTTCCAATGTTTATTTTATAAAGGGAATTCTCCAACACCTCCACTATCAATTAAGATGAGCTGCCTCTTTTTAGTAGATGCATGGGCGGCACTTGGCTCTATTGATCTTCATAGACTTTCAAATTCATTTTTTTCAGTTGATCATTTTATAAATGATGTCATGGCTTGGAATGTATCAATGATTCTATGTTCTCGATTGAGTTATTTAAGTTAGTTTCTCAATGCAACAGTGTGTGACATGATGCACCTATTGATCCTGATCCACCTATTGATCTCTCTTCAGATTCAAGTGCATGTGGAGCAAAGGATGCCATCAAAGAGAGAGAGAGAGGGTATACAAAGCATGTCGCATTCTAAGCGAAGGCCTTCAAAAGTAAGTCAAAGAAGATATCAATTCCTTACTTGAGATAGACGAATTACATTGGACAATGGGGAAAATGGCCTATAGATAGAGACCATGGTTGGAAGATGAAGGCAGCTAGTAATGCTTTTGGTTATTTACTTTGTGCATGTGCAAATGTACCAATTGCTATTGGAGATGTTAAAGAGGAGCACAACTTCTTTGTTCAAGATGATTTCTCATACCCAATTATTTTGGGACAACCATTCATCTCTTAAGAAAGAATGGAAACTAAAGTTCTTGATGACAAAAATGCTTTCACTAGGATTCGTTCTTGCAATGGCCTCGAATATGTTCCATATATGAAAATCTATATTAGTCATCCCTACAACCGTGGGTCCATAAGAAAAACTCCTTTGACACATTTAGATTAGGATTTTGAATAAAAGTCATTGTTGAGCGAGATAAGAGTGGACTTTGGTTTGATATCTTGCAAACTTTTATGTTATCTTGTTTGATACTCAATATGATACAAGGAAAAAAATAATGAAAGGGTGGTTTGGTCCATAGGTAGTTTTCAAAGTGAATGACAATAATACATATGTTTTTATGGAATTGGATAATATTGTTTCTATAGTTCCTTTTGCAAGGAAAAGAGTAAAGTTGTTCAAACAATGAGAAGTTAATGATTATGAAGATTTTGAACAAATACTAGAATCTCCATCAAAGAAAGAAATTGTGGATGAACATGACATGAGGATGATACATCTTCTGATGAGGAATAAAAACTTTTGTTTAGCTTTGCATTGCATTACATTTATGAAAAAGGATTAATTATGTTCTTGAGTCTGATATCAGGAAATAGCTTGCATATGAAGAATAGGTACCAAAGATGATGTATAAAGGGTTCTTATGAAACAAATGTTTTTTGGGACTTTATGAGAGTTCGAACCTGTAGCAAGAAAGTTATGTACAAAAATGTATTTTTCGTACTGATGCTTGATGACTCTATAAAATAGGAAAAATTCTTGGAGGACCTTCTTCACAAATCTATATGTGAAGACAGAGAAAATCTATAGAGCTTGAGTGATTTGAGTGATTTGTTTGATTGAGGAATGTGAATTGAGTGTTGATTTTAATGCATTTTTAGTATTATTTTTCTATTCTCCATTATTTGCACCATAATGATTCTCTTTTGCATTTAGAGCATGCATAAACCAATGTTTATATACATATTTATTTAGCTTGCAAAATCTACTTGCACTTGTAAACAAATAAAAAATATTATATCCAATTTAAAAACATACATCAAAAATTCTGAATTACCTCATCATCGATATCCTCTTACCCCTTGTGCACCATGATTATTTGAAAATTGCACTTAAATTATGCTGGATAGGCTCTCACTACATGACCTTGCATCAAGGCACATTTTGAGTTTTACCTATGCACTTTGAGCGATGGAAAGGATTTATGTATATACACATTGAAGTGTATGAAAGTGAGTGCACCTACTTCTTCAACTAATGCAAAATACCTATCTTTTGTACCATAGTTTGACCATGCATTTTCAAAGTATACAATTGATAGGGCTACACTATATGGCCTTCCATAGGCACATTACTTATCTTCCCATGCAATTGACAAATGATTTCATGATTCAATTTTTCCATGATATGATAGTTTATCTTTGAAGCAAAAATCTAATTTTAGGATTGGCCTATTGAGGATGATGTGTAGGTTTACTAGGGGAAATATTTTAGAGATTTACATATCTACATATTTAGAGTTTGAGTCATCCATCTCCAAACGTCTAAGAAAGACTTCAAACTCAAAAGATAAAGATCATTGTTAATAAAAACTTGGTCAAAGATGAGGAAACATATTATTAGAAAATTGGAAAGTACTCACCGAGAGCTTTCCAATGATACAAAACACTATCCCATTTGGTTCCAAAATGATTCTCAAAATTCCTTGAACAATTTCTATGTATTATATTTGTTATACGCACTTCAAAAGAAGAAGGTGTGGGAAAGCTGGCTTAGAACAAAAAACTTTAAAAGCAAGCTAAGTGCCCAATTTCAAGTCCCACAAGCATCACGTTTGCATTTGTGCTTTTGAAGCAGAGTTTTTTTCCTATGCCAAATTGACGAAAGCATGTGAAGATGGCTTTTCAATTAGATACCCGATCGCATTTTTGGTGATGTATTCTATCATAGATTTATGCTTTTGGATAAGCTAGCTTTTTGAAGACATCATCAATCAACCCATCTATCATTCAAGAAGCTGGGAGGAAGCTAAGGAGGTGTGATTTACACTATGCAATCTTTCAGAGTTGAAGGACAAGGAGGAGACTATCTCTACATCTTGGTAGTGATTGTTCTCTCATGCATGCAACTTCTATGGTTCAAATATCTTTGCTAAATGCTTCTCCAATATGTATTGGAAACAATTCTTATAAACCTCTTTTTTTAGCTTAACCAATGTTGACATGTAGCTTGTCTTTAGGTAGTAAATCGTCTAACCATTTGGAATCCAATTGGAGTTATCTTTATCTTTTTAGAAAGCTCATAGTTTTGATTTTGTGCTAAAAAGTTGTTAGATTCACTGGGTATCTAAGTCATGATTGAATTAGTTTTTGTAATCATGTGTCTAAAATCATAGATTTTGGAAGAGGTTCATTTACTTCCCTCATGCATATTTGGATTCCAATTCTCTAGAATTGATTTCAAAGCTTAAGGAGACCTACTTTAGGACTAGTACATCATCAGAAGAGGAAGTCAACACCAAATCTAGTGGTCCTACATAAAGGGGGAGTATATTCAATAGAGGCAAAAAGGTAACTCTAATAATCCTCATCTTTTGAGATGACGGATTTGGGTCAAACATAGAGCAACTAGAAAATCAAACCTATCAATCTTGGAAGTTCAAAATGAGTAATTACCTCATGAGCAAAGGCTTTTGGCGACTAGTTAGTAGAAAACAACCACAACCATATATAGATCTCTAGGATACAAGCATCACTCATCAACAAAAGAGGTAATTGAAAGAATTGGATGAAGAGAAGAGATGAGTCATGTTCCTCATGTCAAAAAGCATCTCCCATACAATGATAGGAAATATTTAAGATTTAGACAAAGAGAAGGTTCTTTTGAGGAATCTAGAGAGATTCTATGCCACCTCTACTAGGTCGAGGATGATGCAACTCAAGAATGAGTTGATTGCTCTCAAGAAGTTGTAAAGTCAAAGCATCAAGGATTACACTCTCGAGATCAAAGATGAAGTTCACCACTCCATTACTTGAAAATTTGTCCCAATGCAGCAATAGTGACTTGGCTGATCTTTCTAATGAAATATGATTCTTCTTCAAATTTTCAAATCAAGGATGAGATAACCCAATTTTTTCTTAGAAATTAATGCAATAAAGCCCAAATTAATCAATCATACAAGAATCAACTCAAACTTGAGATGAGATCAAAAAGTATAAAAGAAATATGAAGTTGGTAGAAACACCACTTTTTGGCATGTGACAACGAAAAACTTAAAATGCCATAACTTAATGGATATAACACAAAATTGAATGATTCAAGTGCCTATCATGCCATTTTTCATCCAAAATCCAAATATAATTCAAACATTCTTATCTTGAATAAAATCCAATGATGCATCCTTTTTGAAACAATAAACTTTCTTCAATTCAAGGAAAGATCTTCAAACAAACTTACAAACTCATCAATTACCATACACAAGTCCGAAATAATTCCACACATGAAGATGAAACCAAATGACACATAAAAATCCACACAATGGATCACACAAAGGGATCACAATGAAGAAGAATATGACAACTAAAATAGGAGCTCTATATTCTGAGGGAATGAAGAAGTACAAAAGACTTCAAGTCCCTCAATCCTTATTTACATTTTCTTATATATTATTTCCAAAATGAACTATTTTCTCCTTAACTTTGCAACTTCTAGGCTTCTAAACTTCTATTAGTGATCATCCAATAACCCTCTAGCTTTGTACACAGCTCTATTATAACTCAAGAAAGACTTTCTAGGTTTTACAAAATTTTGAGCTTTCTACCTCTAGTTTGTTAGGCTATTTATAAAGAAAATGTATCAATATACAAAAGCTTTTTGTGCTTCATGTACTCACTCAATAAAGATCTTAGGACCAACTTGCACATATGGGATGCATCATTGAAGAAGAAGAAACTATGAAAATATATTATAATGGGTTAAGAGTTGAAGACAAGTGGAAGCCCTTCATTACTTCGATCCTTTATGGAGACCCCTTGCCTTCGATTGAAGAGCTCATTCCACACCCTCTAGAAGGGGAAGCTCAATATGGAGATAGGTTGAACTCAAAGCACAACCATAATCAAATGTTGTACACAAATAGTGGAAAATAAAGAAGAGGTAGAGGGAGGAACTACTAGATTTCCTCAATGCCTCACCCTTATGTAGCACGACCATTGTTTCATATAATATTTTTTCTGTAAGGCCCCTCTTATGATGAAAAGACATGTGAGAGTGTTTGACATTGCTAGTTTCTATAATTTGAGATCAAACGAGGTCTAAAATAGATCATAGATGGGTAGTTAAGAAGTTTACTTCTAATCCATCAGATTTAGGATTAAGCTTATGTGAGGATCAACCCAAACCAAGAAATATAAAGAACTTTAAACTTCTTACTTAGAGAATGGTCTATTTGATGTGGGTTGTTGGATCAAAACTTGATCAAGGGATAGAAAGAAATTGTTCTCTATCCTAAATGTCTAAAATTAGATTTACACCATAAATCAATCATGGAGATTATTTTTTGCATGGATCAAGCTACCACAACCCTAGAACATGGAGTAGTCCAACCTAGACCTTGAGGACCTCATAAGGATGGTGAAGGAGATTAATTCTCGAAGGTATTCTCTTATTATTTATTGTACAGTGGAAAAAAATATAATTTAAATGCAAGCAAGCATCATAACAAAATGTGATAGTTAGCTAGGGTGTATGATACTAAGATGAATATCTCATTATTTTAATCGCTTGAGGATATACATACAGCCTTGTACCTTATGAATAGGGTTCCTACAACTTTAGTACATGAATTGAACCTTGATGATGTTATGAATTATGGAATGTGTTGATCAAGGAATTGTTAGAGAGTTATTTTATTAATGTATTAATCTGTTTTGGTGTTTTTGATATAGCAGTTGAAGGTTCGTGAGGAGCATGAAAGGCATGAAAGGACGGACATCAACAATCGGATTTATATTTTATATACTTTGTAAATAAACCCACGTAAAGGGTTTGATTTTTAGAAATAGTTAGTAAAATTAGTGGTTAGGATATGGATCGTTGTAGACCGCGATTTTAGTTATTAAAAGTAAAGGCTCTTTATGAAAGAGACCAAATTTTACTTTCATGCATGCTTTTCAAAGCCACTCTCATGTAACCACTATTTTTTTACATAATTAAAAATCCTATAAATACATCCACTCTGTGGATATCAAAAGAGAGTGCATGGAGGGAGATTGCACCCAATACTATGTTTTGTCTCGTCTTCTTGTGTAGCTATCTGATTGTGTTTTCGACATTCATAACCTCTATGTGCGAGTGAGATAACATCCTGATATTAGTGGTATTAGATCCCTGCACGTGTCACTATAAAGGGGTCTGTTTCTATTTGTTTTGGCAATTGATCTCTATTTCGTTGTTCTCTATTTGCAATTCTAGTTTCGATTCCAAATTCGATTCATTTTTTAATTCTATTTTTGTTTACATTTTCGCTTTTTGGTTCCATTTCCGCTTTTTGGTTCTGTTTCTGATTTTTGTTTCTATTTTGGTTTTTGGTTTTTATTTTTGTTCTAGTTCCAGAACTAGAACCTACGTTTACACCTACATTTACACCTATGTTTACTCCAAGGTGGGAGGATTTGAACCCACAACCTCACTCTCACAAGAGAAGTGCTTTACCACTACACTATCTCCTTGTGTTGTCACTCTAGTTCTCTTTTATTATATTTAACACAACTTTCATCTCTTTCTTACTTTTTCAATTCCCAAGAACAACCCTTCCTTTTACATTTTAATTCAAGCAATCTCAAAAATTGTTTTTACATATCTAGCAAGAGGGTTTTGTTCTCTACATACTCATGGACCCAACAAACACCATGGAGGATTTTGGTAATTCACCTCTACCTGAGGCAACACTCGAGCAACAACTAGAGCTCCTACGGCACAAACTTTGAGGCACTCAGAACGAGATCCAACAATGCGACGAAAAACTTCAAAAGATGCAATCTAATGAAGATAACCTCGAGGGTGGTAAAAGATATTACCTCTACCCAGTCAAATGGCATGCATTCCAAGATTGGTGTTCAAAATCACCAGTTTCTATGGTTTGATGGCCATAAGGATGGCCCTTTAGTTGTTTCATGGTTATCATAGTTTGATGATTTTTATAATGATGAAACATATGCTAAAAGTGAAAAAGTCAAATTTGCCACTAACTATTTAGTAGGAAAATCTCAGCTCTGGTGGAATGTCTTGCGTCGTAGTACAGATCGGCCAGCAACATGAAGGCTTTCCAAGATAAAGTGAAGGATTCTTTTCCTCCTCCTCAATATCATTTACATGTTTGACGTGCATGGATGACCCTTACATGGAAGGAGGGTGACATTGTCACTACCTACACAGAGCAGTTTTGGCAAAATTTATTATTGGTTTGAATGCTCGAAGATGCACCAGAGGATATCTTACAGCGAAAATATGAAGATGGTTTGGAGGTGGGAATCCAAGCCAAGCTTCACACCCTACGGCCTACAACCGTGAACGAGGCTATCTCTTTTCCCTATGATGTGAAGAAGGAATTCTAGTCCATAAACAAGTCAATCCATCTACAACAACCATGTCAACGACCACTTTTTGCTAGACCAACTTTTCCTATGAAGCGTACTTTTAATGCCTCATCTTACTCTAGTTTTACTCATCCTCCACAATCCAACTACTCAACTGCACTTGTTGCTTCATCTCTTCAACCTACTGGCGGATGCCCAAGAGAAACGACCATGTATCACTTGTTGGAATTCTGGTAAACTTGTACATACAAAAGAAAGTGACGATTGTGACCTCTTCACATGAAACTAGCTACAGCTCAATTGCATAACATGGAGGTCCATAATGAAGAAATTCCTTCTGTTTGGATAGAGGAATCATTGGAGAAGAACTTAAGTACCTGGGTAATGATATCTCTCTTCATTCTCTACTTTGCATGTAGGGTATTATAAATAAAAAACTCCTTAATATTTTACAATTAGTACAAGAACTTAAACTAAAAACATTTCCTTCCTTGTATAAAATAAAAACTGCATTTCAAGGTAATCGTTATAATGTAACACGAGAAGTGCAAGATGTTATGATTAGCATAGGCCCATATGTTGATTCATAAACATTTTTAATTGAACCTTTGCAATCTTATGATGTTATACTCGGTATGCCTTTTCTTCATCATTATAACCCATACATCGACTACCATACACATACCTTTAACTTTGAAATTAAATTTCAAATCATTAGTTTTTCTCCATTGCATAATTTCTAGCCATTTCCATTGATTAGTCATACTCAATTAAAATGTGCATTTTAGGAAGGGATACAAATCATGCATTGTTTTTGTCAATTTCATAAATGATTATACTCATACACTTCTTGATGCACATAAACCTTTCATGACTACTTATAAGGATTGTTTTATGTTTGAATATCCCTCTGAACTACCACCATCTCAAGGATCCTTTGACCATGGCATAAACTTAATTCCTAGTAGTTCTCCTCCTCATAAAGCACCTTATAGGCATGGCCCACCACACCAAAAGGAAATATAAAACCAAGTGAAAGACTTACTCCACAACGGACTTATAAGGCCTACTTCTTTGCCACTTAGCGCACTAGTTCTCTTAGTAAAAAAGAAGAATAAAACTTATCAAATGTGCATTGATTATAGAGACCTTAACAAGATCACAATAAATAATAGATACCCTATTCCGTGAATAGATGATCTCTTAGATAAAATATGAGGCGCTTGTGTCTTTAGTAAAAATGAGCTTGAATCAGGTTACCATCATATTCATATGATGCAAAGTGATATTTTTAAGACTCCATTTAGAAATCAAACCAATCATTATCAATTTATGGTATTGCCCTTTGGACTTACTAATGCTTGTGCTAGATTTGCACAAATTATGAACAACATTTTTCTTGATTACCAAGTTTTTTTTCTTGTATTCTTTGATGATATACTTGTTTACAGTAAGAATGATAGTGAACACGAGAAGCATCTTGAAACAATTTTTCATTTGTTATGAGAAAATACACTTTATGCTAATCTTGAAATGAGTTACTTCTTTCAACATAAGCTACAATATTTATTACATATGATTTCAAGTGAAGGCATGCATATGGATCCCAAAACAATTAAAGTTATAGTAGAATGGCCTACACAACAATCAGTCAATGATGTTCATTCTTTTCTTGGATTGGCTAGTTTCTATAGGAAGTTTGTTCAAAATTTTTCTTATTTAGCACTTCCTCTTACCTTATTATCGAAAAGGAAAATAAAATTTGCATGGGGAGTTACCCAACAACAGTCCTTTGAGAAACTCAAACACGCACTTTCACATACACCTATTTTACAATTACCTGATTTTTCATAACCATTTCATGTTGTTATTGATGCTAGTGGTTCAGGAATAGGTGTTGTTGTAATGCAAAATTTTCATCCCATTGCATTTGAGAGTAGGAAGCTTAAGCCTTCATAAAATAATTATAGTACATATGATAAAGCATTGTTAGCAGTTGTGCATGCTTTGCGAATTTGGAAGCTCTATCTTATGGGATCCAAGGTGTTAATCAAAACTTATCAACAGGCTATAAAGCATCTATTGAATCAACCCTTAATCTCTGACCGACATCTAAAATTGGCTTTATTCATTCAAAATTTTCAGCCCATGATCCAATATCAACCCGGTAAAGCTAATGTGGTAGATGATGCTCTTAGTCATTTTCCTTCACATTCAATTGTTTTTTCATAATATTCCTGCCATCCAAATTCATTCTTTTCAACAAATGATTTCCACATATGCATCTTATTTGTATTTCTCATGTGCACGGCATGACTTCAATAATGGTGCATCTTCATCTGATGAACATTATATATTTCATAATGGTTTATTTTATTTTCAACATAGATTATGCATAACCCAAGCTTTTAAAGATTTTGTCATCAATGAAATGCATGAACTATCTTACATGAGTCATAGAGGCATACAGAGCACCATTTTTTCTTGCAAATATTTCTTCTTTTGGCCCCATAGGGAAAAAGATATTGCAAATTATGTTTCTAAATGCATTGTATGTCAACACGTAAAATGTCATCATGGTAAACCATTTGGATTATTAATGCCACTTCCCATTTCGAATGAACCATGGGAACAAATCTCTATGGATTTTATCACAGGTCTTCCTCTCACTTCATCATATAACGATATGATTTGGACAATAGTTGATAGATTTAGTAAATATACATATTTCATCCATGTAGAAAAACTTTTTCTGCACCACAAGCTTTGATATTATTCATTAACTGCATTTTCCCACATCATGGATTTTCGAAAGTAATGTTATCTTATTGTGATGTTTGTTTCTGCAATCATTTTGGGTTGCCTTATTTCAGCATTTTGGTTCTAAAATAGATTTTAGATTTGTATTTCATCTTGAAAGTAATGGACAAAGTGAGGCCACAAATAGTACTATTCTTGATTTATTGTGTTGTTATTCATTAGATAGTCCCACTAACTGGGATGAAAAGTTGCCATTGCTTCAATTTTCTTATAATAACACCACACACACCACTACAGGTCATGCACATTTTGAAATTGTTTATGGTAAAAAGCTTCCCACTCCCATGTCACCCAAACGGATATTCTGATGGCTAATTCTATAGCTTAGGATCACATTTCTATACTTCAGAATGTTCAAAAGCACATTAGGAAAAGTCAAGAATGATATACATGTAACATCGAACGGAAATTATTAGCCAAGGAGTTCAAAGAAAATGATCTTCTATGGTTACATATTAGTAAAAGATGTCTAAAAACTATTCTAGAGCATCCTAAAATTAAACTTGCACCCCGCTATTATGGACCGTTTCGCATTATATAGAAAATTAATGATAATTCATTCATATTAGATCGCATTGGAATATACATAACTCTTTTCATATTAGTTTACTTAAACCATTTAAAGGAACTTTACCACTCACTCCACTTCTTGATGACCCTCCTTTAATTGAAGAACAATCTGAAATCTTAGCTCCTGAGAAAATAATTGATCATGATGTCACAACTACATGCATAGGTACTCAGTATCATTGATATTTAGTTAAGTACAAAAATCAGTCCATTGAAGAATGTCAATGGATACATAAAACACAATTAACACCCCATTATGATCATTTAATTTCTGCATATCATACACATACACATTAATATAACTCCTCCATGAACATTCCCATGCATGTGTTTTTACATGGAACATGCTTATTTTCGTTCACTGATGAAATATGTGACTATCCATCCATGTTTATTATTTTTCTCAACTAAGGTTAGTTGCTTTTGCAATTGAGGGGCATGTTATGAATTATGGAATGTGTTGAAAAAGCAATTGTTGGAGAGTTGATTTATTAATATATTAATGTGTTTTGGTGTTTTTGATATAGCTGAAGGTTCGTGAGGAGCGTGAAAGGACGGACATCAATTATCGGATTTATATTTTATATAGTTTGTAAATAAACCCACATAAAGGGTTTGATTTTTAAGAATAGAAATCCACTAGTAGATCTTCTATCTAGAATACTACAAGACCAATCTACATCAGTGTATCCATAAACCTACAATTGTGCACCAACTTCATAGAACAATGTATAATCCAAATTAGCACTCACATAACATAGAGAATGTCTTAGAGAATCTAAATGTGGTTTCTTGAGCACTTGCACAAATTAACTTCAAAGTCCTAAAATGTATCTTAGATTAGGTCTTGTAATTGTGATAAATATCAAACTTCTAAAAATTTTCCTATACATAGTAGCATTTCCAATGCACTTGCATGCCATCACAAAGCTATGGTGGAAGTCCTAGATTTAGACTCGGACGCATTTTGGTCCGGTTCTACGGAAGGAATTTAGAGAGAAAGCAAAAAAATGCTATTGTTATCCACACTACCATATGTAGAAGAAGATGGAGTTCTATAATTTTCGACAATGCAAAAGTGTCAAGCATAGCTTTTCTGTTGACGAATACAAAGAGAAGTTCCTACATATTCACAAATATGCATTGGAGATTAGTGGTGATACTCTGAAGAGCAAGTTTATTGAAGGGCTTCATGAGGAACTTTGCTATCAAGTCAAGGGATCAAGATGTGTCAATTTTTGGGATGCTATTACAATGGCCGAGAATTTTGAGAAGATGGAGAAGTTCAATTTGCAAAAGGAAAATAGAACCAGATTCATTGCGATGGGACATATGTCATAGAGACCTATGACAATGAACATGAACAATTCAAAGAAGACTCCATCTTCTAAAAACCAAGGAAAGAATCCTCCTCAAGTGGAAAATCAAAGGAGGCATCAACCCATCCATTGTCAACAAGACCTTGATTTTACTAAGAGGGTAAAAAGACTTGGTCTCTACTTTCATTGCAGGGAGCAAGGGGATCGGACATAAGAGTGCCAAAATAAGGCAATCTTTCGTCCTGCATAATCCAAGGCAATAAACATCGTCAGGGAAGGTACAAATATTGAGAAATCACATGATGGAGGTGAGTGCCCTAACTCTACTTTACATTGCATGGTGGCTAATTCTTTTCCAAAGGCCTTTATAATTATGATTTTGGATATGATTTCTATGCATAGAATCAGGTTTCTTATCAATTTGGGTAGTACAGGTTTTTTTTCTATCTTTCAAATTTGTATACGGGATACCTCTAAATATGAAAATAAAAAGACCTATGGAGATGAAAGAATGTTGGAGTTCGACGTCTGCAGAAGCACACAAACAGCACAAGGAAGAAGAAGAAGCTTGGAGCTCAACACACAATACTGAATGTATTACTAGAGAATGTACAAAGATAAGTAGCCCATTAGGGCGATAGGCATATATACAAGCCGGGGGAAGAAAACCTCCTTAAGAGGGAAAAAAGTGCCCCAGCGGTCCTAAAGTGTTCACACACATCACTACCTAAATATATTCAGCGAATTCCCGCTAGGAGTGATGCAGTGAACAAGGAGCTTGCATTCATGTATAAGGAAGTGCCAAGTTATGTGGAATCAATCCACAAAAGGAATTAAGCCCAAAGCTTTGCGGAAAGCTTCAAACTTCTCCCTATGTAGAGCCTTCATGAAAAGTTCTGCAATGTTCTCCTGCATGGGCACATAGCTAATCTCCTCAGCAGAGAACCTCTCCCTGACATAGTGATAATGCACCTCAATGTACTTAGTACAAGCATGGAACACAGGGTTCCTCGCAACTACCAATGCGCTCTGACTGTGAGTGAAGATGGTGGTGGCAGACGAGTAACCAACACCCAAATCAGCCATAAGGCGTCTGAGCCACACACACTCAATAGTCGCTGTGAAAGTTACCCTATACTCAGCCTCACAACTGGAAGTGGCCACAATAGGCTGCTTCTTGCTCAACCAAGATATACATGAGCTACCAAGCATGAAGCAATAGCCACTAGTGGAAACACGAGTGTCATAGCAACCAGCCCAATCAGAGTCAGAAAAAGCATGCAAATCTGGCGGTAGTGATCCCCCTTGGGATAAAACAACCCAAGGAGCCGAGTACCACTCAAGTAGCAAAAGATGCACTTAACCGCCTGCCAATGCTTCACTCCTGGGCAATGCATAAACCTGCTCATCTATGAGATAGCAAACTGAATATATGTCCGAGTAATGCATAAGTAAATCAAGCATCCAACAGTGTGCTGATAGAGAACAGCATCAAATGCATCTCCAGCATCATGAAGACTCAGTCATAGACCTGTTTCCATAGGAGTGGCAATAGGTTTACAGTCTTCAAGGTCAAAACGCTGCAATAATGTGTCAATATATTTCGTTTGACACAAAGCAATTCCACCATCAACATGCATAAACTGAATGCCCAAATAATGATGCAAATGCCCCAAATCAGACATCTCAAATGAGGCATGCAGATCAAACTTAAAATCAGCAATATGCTTCTCAATAGGACTAGTGAGCAGCATGTCATCAACATAGACAACAATGATCAGAAGCACATCATTAGCATGCTTAACATATAAGGTGCTTTCAGTTGGACTGTTCTCAAAACCATGTGCAATTAGATAGGCATGTATCTTCTCATACCAAGCATGTGGTGCTTGTTTTAAACCATATAATGCCTTCTTTAACCTGCACACCTAGTTTTCATGCCCTTTCTGCACAAAGCCACAGGGCTGAAAAACATACACTTCGTCATGCAAGTCACCATTCAGAAATGTTGTTTTAATGTCTAGCTGATGTACATTCCAACCATCATGGGCTGCAAGTGCATAGATGCTACGAACAGTAGTCATTCGGCAAGTAGGTGCAAAGGTCTCATCAAAATCAATGCCTCTTTCCTGTGCATAACCCTTTGCAACAAGCCTAGCCTTATACCTGTCAATTGTACCATCAGGTTTACGCTTCAACTTGTATACCCATTTAGTGCCAATGGCTTGCCAGGAGGCAAGTCACATAAAGACCAAGTACCATTCTTCATTATTGCATCATATTCAGATTGCATAGCAGCCATCCAATTTTCTGAATTTTGTGCTTCATCAAATGAAACAGGCTCAATCTCATCACAGAGACTAGATGCAGCCATAGCATAGCAATCTGATGCAAAAGAGGCACTATGAGAGCCTAATCGAGTATCATATGACAAAGGTGCATCTAATTTGTTGTCCCGCAAGGTCTGCACTAGCCATTTTCGCATAGTTCTTGCCTGCTCAATATTAGCTCTCTCATCAATAAGTGCATCATGTAAATCTGCATCAGAAATGGAATGATCTACATCATCACATGAAACCTGCAAAGACTGAGAAGTTGCCTCATTAGGACCAGCACTAGAATGTACACCTGTAAAAAGAGGTAGCAAAGTATCATACATGTCTTTGGAGCTAACAGATGTCTCCTTGGTACATGAAAGCAATGGTTGAATAGCATCTTCCACAAAAACAACATCACGGCTAACCAAAATGCGTTTAGTTTGTGGATGATACAGACGATAGCCTTTACTTTCAAAACTGCACCCAACAAAAATACATTTTATTGTTTTATCATCCAATTTTTTGTGATGTTGTTCGAGCATATGCCAAACAACCAAAAACAGGCAGACGAGCAACAGATGGCTTGCGGTCATGCCAAGCCTCATATGGAGTGATAGATTGCAGTGCTTTAGTGGGACATGTGTTAAGTACATATGTTGCACACATGACAGCCTCAAGCTAGAAACTATGTGGTAGAGCCTGACTCTTGACCATACACCTCGCCATCTCCATGAGTGACCTATCCTTCCGTTCAACAACTCCATTTTGTTGAGGTGTAACGACACTGTACACTGGTGTTTTATCCCACATTTAGCCAAAAATGCATTAAAATCAGAAGACATATATTCCATCGCTCGATCAGAACGGACGATGCCCATTTTACATGCTGATAGATTTTCAGCCAAAACCAAAAATTGTTTGATGCACATGAACACTTTGGACTTTGCCTTCAATGGATATACCTATGCATGCCTAGAAAAATCATCGATGAAAGTCACGAAGTAAAGATAATCCTCAAAAGAAGGTGTCTGCATAGGACCACAAACATCACTACGTACAAGCTACAATTTCTGAGTAGCCCGAACTGAACCATCTTTTGGAAAGGACGAATGCTGCATTTTGCCCAAAATACAGCCTTCACAAACATGTTTTTCAGGTGCCTCAAGTTTGGGCAAAGAGGACACCATTTTAGATTTCTGCAGGCGTAGCAAAGTAGCAAATTTCAAATGCCCAAAGCGTCATCCCAAAGCTTTGCATCTGACATAGCCTGAGAATTATGTACTGCACATGCTGAATCATTTACAGATCTTTCATAGCCTATGAGCTTATACAGCCCACGACATAAAATGCCAGAAGCAATAATCACATCGCCATTTGATAGATCATGACCTGTACACCTGTCATCAACAAATTTCACAACCAAGCCAATCTTGGCTAATGCAAAAACTGATAACGGATTTTTCTTAATCTCTGGCACAACCAAAGCATCTAACAAAGTGAAAGAACTACCATCAGTAGTAGTCAAAATGATCTTACCAACTCCCATAACAGGATAAGAGGAGTTGTTGGTGCATGTAACAGTATTCCCTGTAGGGGCAGGCTCGAGTGAAGAGAAGAAATTGCGCTGCGAGATAATATGTTTGGTCGCCCCATTGTCAAAGTACCAAACATGTGAGTCTACTGCAGACATGCACTGTTCATGAGAAGATGGGTCAAAACTACAAAGAGTAGTAAACACCCATTCTTCTTCCTGCACAAGTTTAAGCAACAACTATTCCATTTTTGGTGTAGAGGATTCTGCAACAACTATTCCAGCCTCTTTAGCAGGCAGTTTTGGATAGTTCTTTATGATATGATCATTCCCTTTACAGTACTTGCAAAAACAATTTCTGCTTTTCTGATTTTTTCTCATCTTTATCTTGGTTCTTCGAATGTGCAGCATTTGCAGATTTCTGCTTACTAGTAGAAGAGCTCCATTTTCCTTTGCCCTTTTGACCAGCAAGGAAAGATTGATCTGCAATACGCATAATGGACCTATTCTGCCTGGACTCATCCTCCTGTAATAGAACAGAGACGTACTCCTCAAATGACAAGGCATTTGGATTGCTTTTCATCATCAATCGAAGAGTAGAAGAAAAACTCTAATATGAATCAAGAAGACCATTCAGAATGGTCTGCACAAGTGAGCTATCTAGTATAACCTCATCAATTGAAATCAAATGTTCCTTCAAGTATTTGATCTTTGTTAGAAAACTGTCCATGGAGTCACCTCCATTCATGTGCTCACTCTCCAACTATTTTCGGAGGTAAGCAACACGAGCCTCATTCCTAGCTTGGTACAATGTAGTAAGTGTATCCCAAGCATCCTTAGCTGTTCTACAAGAGCATATGTGAGGAATAATGGCACGTTTGACAAACAAAGTTATCAATGCATGTGCCAGGGTATCTCTGCCATCTCAACAAATCTGGTCTGCAATAGGTGCAGCAAAAACCACAGTATGAACAGGAATATGCAGAATATCATCATCTTTGACACTTTTTGCATCAGCTTCAGTACCTGCAATTGTAACAGTTGGAGGTGTGATAGGATTTTTTTCAACACCCTGCACAATGTTCCATAGTCCTTTTGCAACCAATACATATCGCATCATATAAGCCCATAACGGGTAGTTGGTACCATCCAACTTATCCTCAACAGCCAACATATGGAATACATCATTGCTTTTAGCCATGGCTGGTGACTAAAATATCCTGATGCAGAAAATTGATTATATCTCAAAAAGTTGAATGGAACTACCCATACAAATTCTGCTAGAAATGTAGCAAACTTCGAGACGCTTATACTGGCGAATAGAAACTGGTATATACCTTTGGCACAAAAAGATGAAATAGCCTGCACAAGCGATGCGATAGTGCGTTCAGAGGCCGAAACAAGCTCAGATCGCGATTTCAACATCACAAGGCGAAGCTGTTTTGATCTCGAAAACACGCTAAGTATGCTCACCAAAATTCGTGCGATTCTGAGACTGAAAACGGAGGAGTGTCGATGGCGCCCTAGATGAAGCGACTACCTGCTCTGATACCAATTATTGGAGTTAGACGTCTGCGAAAGCACGCAAACAGCACAAGGAAGAAGAAGAAGCTTGGAGCTCAACACACAATACTGAATGTATTACTAGAGAATGTACAAAGATAAGTAGCCCATTAGGGCAATAGGCGTATATACAAAGGGGGGGCACGGGAACCTCCTTAAGAGGGAAAAAAGTGCCCTAGCGGTCATAGAGTGTTCACACACATCACTACCTAAATATATCAACAAAGAATACATTGAAAAACTTACATTTACTTTTTTTGGTAGGTGTCTTTCTAGAATTTTTTATGTGATTGAGATGAAAGAGTGATGCAATCATAGGCATGGATTGGTTAGTTCAAAATTCTGCAAGATTTGATTGCAAACAAATAACAATCATGTTAAGGCTAAACAATGAATCTATCCACATTATAGGTGATGTGCATAATCGTAAGCCCATTCTCATTTTTGGTATGTAGATAACTAGAGTTATATGTGATGGCTGTAGAACATTTGTAATGTGTGTGGAAAATCTACATGTGGAAGATAATGACGAAAAACTTCTAAATTATGTAGAAAATATTTTGAAAGAAGAGTACATCTTTGCTAATGATGGACTTGTGTATTTAGGAAGAGTCATATCAAAAGAGGGAATTCATATAGACTAGGATAAAGTGAAATCAATAGTTGATTAGCCAGTTCCTAAAATTGTAAGGGATGCTAGAAGTTTTTTAGGATTGGCACAATATGAAAGAGGACATGTTAAGAATTTCTCTAGGATATCTAATCCCCTCATAGAGTTGACTAAAAATAATGTAGGATTTGTATGGAGTAACACCTATCAAAAATCATTCGAATCATTGAAACTAAAACTTGTTGAAAATTATGATTTGAAAATACCAAAAATGGGAAAGCCTTTTCTGATTGCATAGGATGCAAGTGATAGTGAGATAGGATCTGTTCTTTCATAGGATGATAGGGTGATTGCATATGAGACTAGAAAATTAAGAAAACATGAACTTAATTATTCTACTCATGATCTAAAAATGGTTGTTGTTGGTCATGCATTTTAGCATTGGAGAAATCTGTTGTTAGGAGTTAATTTTGAATTGTGAATAGATCATGAGAGTCTAAAATACATTTTCACACACCCATTGCTTAACAACAGGTAGAAGCAGTGGATTGAATTATTAAGCAAGTATGATTATTACATTAAGCATTTGGCCGGTAAGGAGAATAAGTTCATTGATGCATTGAGCTGAACATCTTTATGTAAGCTCCTTTCAGTAATAAATTCTGATTTTCTCAATCAAATTCAAGAAGAACAGACTCTTTTTATGCACCTATTTTGAACTTTTTGCATGCAAATAGGGGATGGATGTATCAAGAAAAATTTCATTTGTAGCATGGATCTTTGTATTGTAACAATCAATTATTCATAGGGATGTTAGAAAACATGTTAGTGAATGTTTAAAGTACCAATAGGTGAAATCTAAGTTTAAGAGAATGTCTATAATGCTTCAACCTTTGGATATTCCAAATCAGAAGTGGGAGTCTATCTCTATGGAATTTATCACTAAATTACCTATGACCAAAAATAAACATGATACCATATTTTTGATAGTTGATTGACTTACCAAGTCAGTACATTTCTTTGTTGATATATTTAGGTAGTGATGTGTGTGAACACTCTAGGATCGCCGGGGTACATTTTTCCCTCTTAAGGAGGTTTTTTTTTTCCGGCTTGTATATACGCCTATTGCCCTAATGGGCTTCTTATCTTTGTACATTCTCTAGTAATACATTCAGTATTGTGTGTTGTGCTCCAAGCTTCTTCTTCTTCCTTATGTTGTTCGCATGCTTCCGCAGACGTCTAACTCCAACAATTGGTATCAGAGCAGGTCGGTTCTTCATCTAGGGTGTTGTCGACACCTCTCCGATTGCAGTCTGAGAATCGCACGAATTTTGGTGAGCATACTCAACTTGTTTCCGAGATCAAAACAGCTTCGCTATGCGGTGTCATGGACAAAGAAAACCATCTTAAACCTTAGATTCCATGTGAACCCTGTATCTCATGATTGGTTCCGAATTAGGAGAAACCAATGCTTCCATTGCATCCAAAACGTGCCAAAACCCTAAGATCGACTGTCTACTTGCCAGATTCGGATATCCAGAGCTCATGTTTCGAGTTCATGACATCATCGATGACATCATCAATTCGTAACCGCCTTTCATGAACCGCCCTTGAAAACCTATATAAGGAGGGGTTGGCCACATTCATAATCAGTCTTGCCAATACCAGTCTTGGGAGCTCAAGGAGTCGTGACCACCAAGTAAGTACTCTCCAAGTTCCAGTTCCTATTCTTGTCTTGTTCCTTGTTCCAGTCCTGTCTAGTCTTGTATCCTAGACATCTAGTCTTGTCCTCTTGTAATCTCGTAGTACGAGATCTTGTCGAGTTCTTTCTTGTATCTAGTCCATCTCCCATAGGGGAGTTCTTGTAATCCAGAGATCTTGTTCCATACTTACGATCCCGGGTTGTGGGATCTTCTGTATTATCTCTAGCTGACTTATCTATACCTACAGTCTCGGGTTGTGGGACTTCTTGTATCAGCTACATATTCGTGTGCTATTTTCCCTACGTGGGTTGTAATCAGAAGTATATTTTAGAAATCTTGTCTATTGTAGTCAGAGAGCACAATCTAGTGCTCCCCTGACATTTTGGCAAGACTAGCTTCTATCCAAGACCAGTCATCATGGAGATGCTTATGAACAGATTGTAGCACCACTTCAGAGTCTCCAACAACAAGTCAAAGACCTAACTCATCGACAGACACAAATCGAGATGGGACATCCAAGGCATGTAGGTGCACTCCTCCAAGAATTACAAGAACGAATCAGGAGTCTTAAGACAAATCAAGGGAGTATGCAAGTAAATCAATGACCTAGTACATCCTCATGAGGGAACCTAAGATCTGCATGCCAGAAAAGTTTGATGGTGATCACACAAAGTTCTGGGGATTCTTGCAACAAGTCAAATTGTACATCTGTATGCAGCCTGATAGATACCCTGATTATGCATCCAAAGTCGATTTTATTGGAACCTTGCTCTACGCTCAAGCATTATCTGGTTCGCCCCAATCTTGGAGAAGGATATGGCCGTACTTCATGACTATGAGGGGTTTCTTAGAGAGCTCATCACCACATTTGGAGATGCAGACACGAGTCGAGTGGAAGAAATAAAACTTTGAAAGCTACGTCAAGGTAACTGCCCTGCCTCTACCTATGCATCAGATTTTAGGCAATTGATATGTGACCTCACTTGGCACGAAGATTATTTCATAAGCCAATTTAGATGGGGCTTAAGGGATGATGTGAAGGACCTTCTACTCACGATGCCAGAGGTGAAGACATTGAATGAATACATCAACCAATCCATTCAATGTGATAACCGCCTTTTTGAAAGGAAACAAGAAAAACAAGTAGAAGGAAGATCTCACCAATGGAAACCTTTCCATCCTACTCCTAGAGATGAGTCTATGCCCGAACCTATGCAGATAGATGTAACTAGGTTCCAGCCTCTAACATCACAAGAGAAACAAAGAAGGAGGGATAACAAGTTATGTCTATATTGTGGAAACCCTGGCCACATTGCAATTAATTGTCCCAACAAGAGAACGAACTCCAAAGTCACAGCCACCCTTGTAGAGCAGGGAAACGAGGAAGTCCAATTGTAAAAGAGACCATACAGTCGGACCATGATATAAGAAAGGGTCTCATAATTCCATCCACACCTGTAGAAACATGTCTTGCCCCTGTCAAGTTAATCATGTCTAAGAAGACCCTTTCCCTTATAGCTCTGGTAGATTCAGGAGCGTCCTCATGTTTCAGTGATGAAGGACTCGCTAAGAAACATGGAATTCGAGTACTTCGGAAGAACAGACCAGTAGTAGCTAAAGTAGTAGATGGACGACCCCTAGCATCGGGGAATATAACCATGGAAACCATACCACTAAGAGTACATCTTGGTGACCATGATTCACACATATGTTTCAATGTAATATCGAGTCCAGTAAATAGGGTTATCATCGGAATGCCTTGGTTAAAGAAACATAATCCAAAAATTAATTGGGAGAATAATAAAATCACCCCTCAAGATATCTAGAAGAACCCAACATATATCGGAGCCAAAACCTTCATACATGCAATAAGGAATGAACCGACATATATGATCTATGCCATACCAGCTCAAGAATGCAAGAAAGATGATCCAGTGCAGCTACCCAATCAGTACAAAGGCTTTGAAGATGTTTTTAAAAAGAAGAATGCAGACATCCTTCCAGAGCATAGACCCTATGATTGTGCCATAGAACTTCAAGAGGGAGCATAACCGCCCTTTGGACCAATCTACAGACTATCCTCAGAGGAACTTACAGAACTACGCAAGAACATTGATGAGAATCTAGCGAAGGGGTTTATCAAACACTTAAAGTCTCCAGCAGGAGCTCCTTTTTTATTTGTAAAGAAGAAGGATGGGACTCTCCGGATGTGTGTAGACTATCGTGGATTGAATAAAGCCACTATAAAGAACAGATACCCTCTACCACTCATATCCGAGCTCTTGGAACGCCTTGGAAAAGCAAAATTGTTCACGAAGATTGACCTTCGAGGAGCTTACAACCTTGTCAAGATCAGAGAAGGAGACGAATGGAAGACAGCATTTCGGACAAGGTATGGCCATTTTGAATATGTAGTTAGGCCATTTGGTCTCACAAATGCTCCAGCTGTCTTCCAATATATGATGAATGATATCTTTCGAGAATATTTAGATGACTTTGTTGTATAATACCTTGACGATATCTTGATATTTTCCAAAAATCTAGAGGATCATGAATGTCATGTAAATATAGTCCTAGAGAAACTAAGAGAAAATGGATTATATGAGAAATTGGAGAAGTGCTCTTTCCATAAGACAGAAGTGGAATTTTTAGGATACATTGTATCAGATAACGGAATTTTTATGGATCCTAAGAAGATTGAGATAATCCTTGATTGGCAATCACCTTCATGTGTTCGAGATGTACAATGTTTTTTGGGGTTTGCCAATTTCTACAGGATATCCATCAGATATTACTCCAAGATAGTGACACCTCTTACCAAGCTTACAGGGGACTTCAAATTCTCATGGACCAAAGAAGCAGAAAAGGCCTTTCAGACCTTGAAATCAGCATTTACTACCGCTCCAATTCTAGTTCATCCTGATTCCAGTAAGCCCTTCTTCCTTGAGACAGATGCATCAGACTTTGCTCTAGGGGCCACTCTTTCCCAATATGGAGATGATGGACGCCTATATCCAGTTGCATATCATTCAAGGAAGTTTTCCCCTCCAGAAATTAATTATGAAATTCATGATAAAGAACTTCTTGCCATAGTAGACGCGTTTGATACATGGCATCACCATCTAGAAGGAGAAGCTCATAAAGTCACTGTGTATTCAAATAACAAGAACCTAGAGTATTTTATGACCACCCAGATTCTCAATAGAAGGCAATCTCGATGGAGTAACTTTTTATCCAGATTCAACTTTGTCATCACATACCTTCCAAGATGTCAACAATGTCAATCAGATGCCCTGTCCTGAAGACCTTACCTTGCACCAAAGAAGGGTGAAGAAGCCTTTGATCAACAAGAGAGTGTATTACTCAAGCCTGAGCATCTCCAGTTAGCAGCTATCTCTTCAAGCCATCATGAAGATTCAGCCTTGAATCAGTTGATCCGTGAGAATCTACCACAGGATGAATTGTTTTGTAACGTTAAGGAGAAAGCTCAAGAAGCCCAAGAACAATATAAGTACTATGCAGATCAACATCGTGTCCAGAATCCATCGTATCAAATTGGGGATAAAGTATGGTTACTCAAAAACAATTTGCAAACCTCAAGACCTTGTGCAAAGTTAGATCATCAGAGATTTGTTCCATTTACCATCTTGGCCAAGATTAATCCAGTCACCTTCAAGCTCCAGCTACTAAGTACTATGAGAATACATCCAGTTTTCCATGTATCCATGTTGGAACCATATCAGATTTCACCATTGAGGGGGGAGAGACCTAGTCCTTCACTACCTATCGAGATTGATGATCATGAAGAGTTTGAAGTCGAACATGTCCTAGATTCCAAAATATCCCGAGGAAGATTGGAATATCTTATTCATTGGAAAGGGTATGACATCACTGATCGTACTTGGGAACCTGCAAAAAACCTTCAAAGAGCACCAATAAAGATTCAAGAATTCCATAAGAGAAATCCAACGAAGCCGAGACCAGATAACATGACCGCTCCTCGTGGAACTCGTCACTTGAGGGGGAGGTGATATAATGGACAAAGGAAACCATCATGAACCTTAGATTCCATGTGAACCCTGTATCTCATGATTGGTTCAGAATTAGGAGAAACCAATGCTTCCATTGCACCTGGAACGTGCCAAAACCCTAAGATCAACTGTCTACTTACCTGATTCGGATATCCAGAGCTTATGTTTCGAATTGATGACATCATCAATTCATAACCGCCTTTCATGAACCGCCCTTGAACACCTATATAAGGAGGGGTTGGCCACATTCATAATCAATCTTGTTTATACCAGTCTTGGGAGCTCAAGGAGTCGTGACCACCAAGTAAGTACTCTCCAAGTTCCAGTTCCTATTCTTGTCTTGTTCCTTGTTCCAGTCCTGTCTAGTCTTGTATCCTGGACATCTAGTCTTGTCCTCTTGAAATCTCATAGTACGAGATCTTGTCAAGTTCTGGACATCTAGTCTTGTCCTCTTGAAATCTTGTAGTACGAGATCTTGTCAAGTTCTTTCTTGTATCTAGTCCATCTCCCAAAGGGGAGTTCTTGTAATCCAGAGATCTTGTTCCATACTTACGATCCCGAGTTGTGGGATCTCCTGTATCATCTCTAGCTAAGTTATCTATATCTACGGTCCCGGGTTGTGGGACTTCTTATATCAGCTACATATTCGTGTGCTATTTTTCCTACGTGGGTATTCTTGTCATCAGAAGTATATTTCAGAAATCTTGTCTATTGTAGTCAGAGAGCACAATCTAGTGCTCCCTTGACATGCGGTGCTGAAATCGCGATCTGAGCTCATTTCGACCTCCGTACACACTATCGTAATGCTTGTGCAAGCTATTTCATCTTTTTGTGCCAAAGATATGTACCAATTTCGGTTCGCCAATATAAGCGTCTCGAATCTGCTACAGGTCTAACAGAATTCATCTGGGTAGTTCTGTTCAAATTTTTGAGATACAGTCAATTTTCTACATCAAGTTATTTTAGTCACCGGCCATGGCTGAAAGCAGTGATGTATTTCGTATGTTGGTTGTTGAGGATAAGTTGGATGGTACCAACTACCCGTTATGGACTTATATGATGCGACATGTATTGGTTGCAAAAGGACTGTGGAACATTGTGCAGGGTGTTGAAAAATGTCCTATCATACCTACAACTGTTACAACTGCAGGTACTGAAGCTGATGCAGAAGGTGTCGACAATGATGATATTCTTCATATTCTTGTTCGTCCTGCAGTTTTTGTTGCATCTACTGCAGAGCAACTTCATTGGGATGGCAGAGATGCCCAGGCACATGCATTGATAGCTTTGTCTGTCAAACGTGCCATTATTCCTCACATTCGCTCTTGTAGAACAGCCAAGGATGCTTGGGAAACACTTACCACATTGTACCAAGCTAGGAATAAGGCTCGTGTTGCTTACCTCCGAAAACAGTTGGAGAGTGAGCACATGAATGAAGGTGATTCTATGGACAGTTTTCTAACAAAGATCAAAGACTTGAAGGAAGATTTGATTTCTGTTGATGAGCTTATACCATATAGCTCACTTGTGCAGACCGTTCTGAATGGTCTTCCTGATTCATATCAGAGTTTTGCTTCTACTCTTCGGTTGATGATGAAAGGAAATCTAAATGCCTTGTCTTTTAAGGAGTTAGTCTCTGTTTTATTGCAGGAGGATCAGTCCATGCAAAATAGGTCCATTATGCATGTTGTAGATCAAGCTTTCCTGGCTAGTCAAAAGGGCAAAGGAAAATGGAGCTCTTCAACTAGTAAGCAGAAATCTGCTAATTCTGCACAATCGAAGAGGGAAGACAAAGATGAAAACAAATCAAAAAAGCAAAAATTGTTTTGCAAGTACTGTAAAGGAAATGATCAATATCATAAAGAACTGTCCAAAATTGGCTGCTAAAGAGGCGAAGGATAAAGAGGCTAGAATGTTTGTTGCAGAGGCCTCTACACCAAAAACAGATTCTGTCAATCTTATGCCAGAAGAAGAATGGGTGTTTACTATTGTTTGCAGTTTTGACCCATCCTCTCATTAGCACTGCATGTCTGTAGTAGACTCAGATGTTTGGTACTTTGATAGTGGGGCGACCAAACATATTACCTCGCAGCGCAGTTTCTTCTCTTCACTCAAGCCTTCCCCTACAGGGAATACTACTACATGTGCCAACAACTCCTCTTATCCTGTTATGGGAGTTAGTAAGATCATTTTGACTACTGCTGATGGTAGTTCTTTCACTTTGTCAGATGCTTTGTTTGTGCCAAGGATCAAGAAAAATCTGTTATCGATTTCTGCATTAGCCAAGATTAGCTTGGTTGTAAAATTTGTTGATGACAGGTGTACAGTTCATGATCTATCAAATGGCGACGTGATTATTGCTTCTGGCATTTTATGTAGTGGTCTGCATAAGATCATAGACTATGAAAGATCTATAAATGATTTGGCATGAGCAGTACATGATTCTCAAGCTAAGTCAGATGCAAAGCTTTGGCATGCACGCTTTGGTCATCTGAATTTCGCTAGCTTGCTATGCTTACAGAAATATGAAATGGTGTCTTTTGCCCAAACTTGAGGCACCTGGAAAACATGTTTGTGAAGACTGTATTTTGGGCAAAATGCAGCATTCGTCCTTTCCAAAAGATGGTTCAGTTTAGGCTACTCAGAAATTGCAGCTTGTACATAATGATATATGTGGTCCTATGCAGACACCTTCTTTTGGGAATTATCTTTACTTCGTGACTTTTATCGATGATTTTTCCAGGCATGCATGGGTATATCCATTGAAGGCAAAGTTTGAAGTGTTCATGTGCTTCAAACAGTTTTTGCTTTTGGCTGAAAATCTGTTAGCATGTAAAATGGGCACCCTCCATTCTGATCGAGGGGGGGAATATATATCTTCTGATTTTAATGCATTTCTGGCTGAACATGGGATAAAACACCAGTGTACAGTGTCGTATACACCTCAATAAAATGGAGTTGCTGAACGAAAGAACAGGTCACTCATGGACATGGCGAGGTGTATGGTCAAGAGTCAGGCTTTACCACAGTTTCTGGCTTGAGGCTGTCATGTGTGCAACATATGTACTTAACAGGTGTCCCACTAAAGCGCCGCAGTCTATCACTCCATATGAGGCTTGGCATGACCGTAAGCCATCTGTTGCTCATCTGCATGTTTTTGGTTGTTTGGCATATGCATTAGTGCCCGAACAACATCACAAAAAGTTGGATGATAAAGCAGTAAAATATATTTTTGTTGGGTACAGTTTTGAAAGTAAAGGCTATCGCCTGTATCATCCATATATTAAACGCATTCTGGTTAGCCGTGATGTTTTTGTGGAAGATGCTATTCAACCATTGCTTTGATGTACTTAGGAGACATCTATTAGCTCCAAAGACATGTATGATACTTTGCTACCTCTTTTTACAAGTCGACAATTTAGTGCTTGTCCTAATAAGGAAACTTCTCAGCCTTTGCAGATTTCATGTGATGATGCAGATCATTCCATTTCTGATGTAGATTTATATGATGCACTTATTGATGAGAGAGTTGATATTGAGCAGGCAAGAACTATGCCAAAATGGCTGGTGGAGACCTTGCGTGATAGAAAATTAGATGCACCTTTGTTGTATCAAAATCGATCAGGATCTCATAGTGCCTATTCTGCATCAGATTTCTATGTTATGGCTACATCTAGTCTCTGTGATGAGATTGAGCCTGTTTCATGTTATGAAGCACAAAACTCAAAAAATTGGATGGCTGCTATGCAATTTGAATATGATGCAATAATGAAGAATGGTACTTGGTCTTTATGTGACTTGCCTCCTGGCAAAAAGGCCATTGGCAGTAAGTGGGTATACAAGCTGAAGCGTAAACCTGATGATACAGTTGACAAGTATAAGGCTACGCTTGTTGCAAAGGGTTATGCGTAGGAAAGAGGCATTGATTTTACTGAAACCTTTGCTCCTACTTGCCGAATGACTACTGTTTGTAGCATCTGTGCATTTGTAGCTCATCATGGTTGGAATATACATCAGCTGGACATTAATATAGAATTTCTGAATGGTGACTTGCATGAAGAAGTGTATGTTTTTCAGCCCCGTGGCTTTGTGCAAAAAGAGCATGAAAACTAGGTGTGCAGGTTAAAGAAGGCATTATATGGTTTAAAGCAAGCACCATGTGCTTGGTATGAAAAGATACATGCCTATCTGATTGCACATGGTTTTGAGAATAGTCCAACTGAAAGCATCTTATATGTTAAGCGTGCTAATGATGTACTTCTGATCATTGTGGTTTATTTTGATGACATGCTGCTCACTGGTCCTCATGAGAGGCATATTGTTGATTTTAAGGCTGATTTTCATGCCTCATTTGAGATGTATGATTTGGGGCATTTGCATCATTATTTGGGCATTCAGTTTATGCATGTTGATGGTGGAATGGCTTTGTTTCAAACGAAATATATTGACACATTATTGCAGCGTTTTGGTCTTGAAGACTGTAAACCTATTGCCACTCCTATGGAGATAGGTTTACGATTGAGTTATCATGATGTTGGAGATGCATTTGATGTTGTTCTCTATCAGCAGGCTATTGGATGCTTGATTTACTTATGCATTATTTGGCCAAATATTTAGTTTGTTGTCTTGCAGACGATCAGATTTATGCATTGCCCAGGAGTGAAGCATTGGCAAGCGGTTAAGCGCAGCTTTCGCTACTTGAGTGGTACTCAACTACTTGGGTTGTTTTATCCCAAGGGGGGATCACTACTACCTGATTTGCATGCTTTTTCTGACTCTGATTGGGTTGGTTGCCATGACACTCGTGTGTCCACTAGTGGCTTTTGTTTCATGCTTGGTAGCTCACGTATATCTTGGTTGAGCAAGAAGCAGCCTACTATGGCCACTTCCAGTTGTGAGGCTGAGTATAGGGAAGCTTTCACAGCGACTATTGAGTGTGTGTGGCTCAGATGCCTTATGGCTGATTTGGATGTTGGTCAGTCTTCTACAACTACCATCTTCACTGACAGTTAGAGTGCATTGGCAGTTGCGAGGAACCCTGTGTTCCATGCTCGCACTACGCACATTGAGGTGCATTATCATTATGTCAGGGAGAGGTTCTCTGCTGGGGAGACCAGCTTGGCATATGTGCCCACATAGGAGAACATTGCGACCTTTTCACGAAGGCTCTACCTAGGGAGAAGTTTGAAGCTTTTCGCAAAGCTTTGGGCTTACTTCCTTTTGTGGAGTGATTTCCACATAGCTTGACACTTCCTCATACATGAGTGCTAGCTCCTTGTTCACCGCATCACTCCTAGGGGCGATTTGTTGATATATTTAGGTAGTGATGTGTGTGAACACTCTAGGACTGCCGGGGCACTTTTTTCCCTCTTTAGGAGGTTTTTTTTCCCCCAGCTTGTATATACGCCTATTGCCCTAACGGGCTACTTATCTTTTTACATTCTCTAGTAATACATTCAGTATTGTGTGTTGTGCTCCAAGCTTCTTCTTCTTCCTTGTGTTGTTCGCGTGCTTCCGCAGACGTCTAACTCCAACAACATTCTTCCCTATGAAAAAGATTGATAATGCCTTGAATGTTGCAAGACTATTTGTAAAAGAAATTTTCTAATTGCGTGGAATGCCTAAAAGCATAATTTTTCATAGAGACTCTAGGTTCACATCAAACTTCTAGAGAGCAGCATTTGAATCGATTGGAATTGATCTGTGTATGAGTATAGCTTTCCATCCACAAACTGATGGGGAAACAGAGAAGGCTAATCGAGTACTTGAAGATATGTTACGTATGTATGTGAATGAAAAGTAGGATAATTAGAGTGATGATTTTCCCTTAGTCGAGTTTGCATACAATAGTGCATGGCATGCATCTATAATAATGACTCTGTTTGAGGCTACATATGGTTATAATTGTTTGACTCCACCTTCGTTTTTGGGTTTTCCAAATAAAGTAGAAGTGCCTAAAGAAATGCTTAAGAAGATGGATGAACTTGGAAAAATTAAGCGACACATAAAAGCAACCTATAAAAGAAAAAAGAAATTCTAAAATTTGAAGAGAAGACCACTTGAATTTCAAACACATGATATGGTATTTTTTAGAGTCAATCTTCATCGATCTAACTTGTTGCTAGGGAAGAGTCTTAGACTCTCTCCTTGATACGTAGGTCCTTTTAAAGTTTTGAAAAAGATTGTACATCTTTCATATTTGCAAGAATTACCCAAACATTTAAATGTGCATCTTGTATTTCATTTTAGCTTACTTAAAAGATATGTACCTAATGTTCCTCATGTTTTTCAAGCTTATCAAAGCTGAAAGATGATGGCTCTTTTAAGCTTTGATAAGAACTAGTATTAGTTAGAAGGGAAAGATTACTTAGAAATAGATCTATCGTAGAGATTTTGGTGAAGTGGCACACATATCTAGTGGAATATTTGACTTGGGTGAGCTTTGATAATTTTCTCGCACATTTTCCTTCTTTGCAACTCTAAGGAGAGAGTTCGTAAAAGGGGGGAAGAATTGTAATAGGACTTTTGCTAGTGAAATAGTTCATTTTGAATTTTTCAAATTAGATTGTGGGGGTAACGCTTAGTTAGGTCATTCCATGCATGTAGGCAAAATTTTGGAATGGTAAGTTTTATATTCACTCTCTAGACCTTATCCACATCATGTTTTCTAGCTGAAAATTGAACATGAAGATAGAATTTGGAAAATTTCTATATGAGAGAAAGGTAGAGCATGCATAAGAGAATAGAATTGTATGTGTGAAATTTTATGAATCATGTTTTTAGTACCTCCTTTAGGGCTCTACATTTATCTCATTGAAAGAAAATTCCTTGGTTTTATTCTCTCTCTAGAACTTCTAAACTTACAGTACTCAAAAGTGATACTTGGAGGTGGATTTTGTGAGAAGAGATGGTTGATATACTCCAAAGATGTGCCTGGTGTTGCAAAAACGTGCTCTACACTTGCCAAGATAGAGTTAGGGATGATAGGTAAACACCTTGAGCTTGCTAAGCATGCATATAAATCATCCTAGTGCTTTGGAACATCAACGTCGAATTGAGTCATCAAAAGAAACTACTTGGCACAAAACAAATGACTCAAAACTTGCTATTTTTGGATGAGATGCACTCCGGAAATTTACTTAGAGCTCGCATCCTGTTTGAAATTGACCAGAGATATTTTGAACATCTCTAATTAGATTTATAATGAATCTAAAGCAACAAAATCGAATAACTTTAATGAACCATATTGAGAGAAATAAGTTTAGCAATATTGGGGTGCCATCCAGATATTTTGGGAACTATCTGCCAAAATACATTGCTAACTTCAAATAATTGTAGCTCATAGAGTAATGAACCAAAGATACTCAAATTACCTATACCAATTTAAACCGCAGCAAAGGATTAAGTATACATAGATAAATCAATTATTGAAGTTGGCTAAACATGGGAATGTAGACTTGTAGCAGTAGATGAGAAGAACTCTTAAGATGTGGCTTGAAAATCAATCTGTATTGCACATATTGTACATGATATGAATGGGCATGAAGATTGAGAGGGATGAGCACAGTGTGTGCTTCACAAATAGCATAGTGCTTGGACCAAATCTCCTCAAAATGTAGCTCCAATGTCGGCTCTAATCCATGACCACTTTTGTGTATATATAGAAGTTTTTGAATCCAAAACTTGGAGGGATTGTACCTAAACATTCCCTCAAGTTTTGGGAATCTCTTGCTGGAAAATATCTCCTAACTTCAGCTCGTAGTTTATGTCTAACTAGGCCACGAGATTCTCCAATGACTTTCACTTTTTGATGTGGTTACTTTTCAAGTAATACAAGAGTTTGTTTCTATGGCTTCTCTCATTGAGAGTATACATAAGTAATGAGTTACATTAATGAGTGATTGGTCGACATACACCAACAACTCCCCCTCAAGCCTAGCATGCTTGATTCTTCAATCTTCCTCCATTTCTAGCAATCCAATCAGTCCCTTGAATCTGCTTAGCTTGATAGCATCTGATGCCTTAGTCAACATATCTACACATTCATCAGCTTCTCTCTTACATAATGATAATGGACTATAGCATGGTAAACTAGATTGGTTCCTAAGTGAAGTGAGCTTGTATTATGACCAAAGATGTGAGGAGTTAAAGTATGTAACCCCCAAATCTGAGTGTAGACACTTTAACCACATAGCTTCGTGTGTTGCATTAGCCAAACCTCTGTATTCAGCCTCAATGGATGATAGAGCAATAGTTGGTTGCTTCTTTGAGGACCTTGAAATTAGTTTTGAACCTGCAAAAGACAAATAGCATGATGTACTCTTCTTGTCATCCTTTGATCCAACCCCATCTAAATCTGAGTAAAGTTTGTGATCAATTTCAAAAGTGTAGGGTTAAAAAAGTCCTTCATTGATGGTACCCTTCAAGTATTTGAGTACTCTCTTGGCTTCTTCCATGTGTGGCTTCATTGGTTTGTGAATAAATTGACTAAGTATGCTAACACTATCGCATATGTCCATCCTTGTGACATCATTCCTTGTAATTATAATGTATCAACATATACACAGAGATATATAAACTCTAATCCATTCCTCTTGATGAATAAGGATGTGTCTACCTTGCTAGCTTTGAATCCTTGGTCTTGCAAGTAGGTAACTAATCTGTGATTCCAATCCCTTGGAGCTTGCTTCAAACCATACATCTTCAATTTACACACATAATTGGGATGATGTGCATCTTCGTAACCATGTGGTTGTGCCATATACACTTCTTCTGAAATCCAACCATTGAGAAATGCAATTTTTACATCTAGTTCATATAGCTTCCAATTCCTAGATGCAGCAATGCTAACAAGTACTCTAATGGTAAGCATTTTAGCAACAAGTGAGAAAGTCTCTTCATAGTCTATCCCATGGGTTTGTCATAGTCTATCCCATGGGTTTGTGCAAACACTTTGGCTACTAACATTGCCTTGTATCTATTAATACTACCATATGAATTCCTTTTTATCTTATAAATCCACCTTGATCCAATTACCTTTATTGATGGTTTGCTAGAAACAAGTTCCCATGTGTCATTGTCCATGTGAACTTCCATTTCTTCATCCATTGCTTCTTTGAGCTTCTTCATAAGATGTTGGTTCTTCATTGTTGGAGTCCTTAGCTATATAAATTGAATGTTTTGTGACCAAAGAGGTATCAAATCCATATCTTTCTGGTTTCGTCTTCCCTTTCATTGACCTTTTGATTGGTTGATGAGAGTTTTATGAGCCTTCAGCTAGGTCTTACACCTTAGCTTTGACCTTGTTCTTCAATATCTTCAATTTCTCTAGATATGTCAAGTCTATTTCAAAGTCACTATCTTCATGATGCTTTGGTTCCTTTGTTGGAAGAGATGGAAAGTCTTCTTCCAAGTCATGGGGTAGCTTCATTGTCCTGTCATCATCAAACCAACATTTATTTTCATCAAAGTCTACATCCCTACTAGCTAAGAAACCTTTGTAAGTGGGATTAAACAATCTATATCCTTTTTAATTTTGATCATATCCAATAAAGATACACTTCTGTACTTTGGGATCCAACTGCCCTCTTACTTGAGAAGGTATGTGAGCATAGGCTAGACATCCAAAGATTTTGCAATGCTCTAGACTTGGCCTTCTTCCATTACATACCTCATCGGGAGTGATACCATCTCGTGTTTGGCAAAGTTTTCTCACCTTAAGCTCACGAACATGTGCAAATACACTTGTTTTTTCAATTCCTAGAAGGATCGCCTAAATGGATAACAATTACGAAGTGCTCCCCAATGTGTCTTGTTAACCTACTTCTCAAGTCTTTTATGGTCAAGTTTGTCTTGTTCCTTTTTATCCCAATTTTGTAATCCTAATCATTGCCTAGGCATTGATCAAGCGTGCATATATCCTCTTTTCCTATCTCTCTCCATTTTCACTTTCTTTTGTCGATGTATTCACTCTTACTAGCTCTCACTTATTATCGCATCTCACGTGCATTTTACACCTATTCAAACCTCACTCTCAAAGCTATGAAATTCCTTCCTTCCTTACTCCAGCACACCTTTTCCTCCACCTTCTATCCACACTTACACCACCACCGAGTCCACCACATGACCTCACTCGGGCATACACATAGACACTCCAACAATCAATTCACTCCCACACCATGGAATCCTACATGCACATACTCCCACTAATATTTTTCTCCAGCTCACTTGCTCCCTATCACCCTTACTGTCTTACACATTCACACACTTTCACACACCCTCTTCCCCTTACTTCCATTCTTTCTGACACACTCACATCCACTCCCTTACTTTCGCTCACACTCTCACTTTTACTCACTCCCATTACTTTCTCCCTTTCTCTCACACTTCTTTACACATACCCTCACTTGAGCTCTCACACTAGCAACTCCTTTCTTTCACACATACCAAGCAGCACTTGCACAATCTCAAGCACTTTCTACATTCACACACACAAATAACTACTAACAATCCCTTTCGTACACATGCCCATTTGTTAAAGCCCAACTCTCATTCTCCTTGCCACATTTGCAAGTGTTCTAGTTCATCGCCAAACAGTAGACAATAACAACTTCAATTTTCAGAAGAAGGATTCTTTAAATATCGTCAAAAGAGCTCAGTTTTTGACATGCTTCAAAAGAAGTCCATAACATAAGCAATCTTATTTCAACACCAAATATTAAGGTAACATAAAACTTTAGCTCAGTGCATGTGTTTTGCCTTGGGAGAGTCTAGGGATCTGCTCACCATGTTTGTGCATCCTTCTCTGATTGTGATCGAAAACTATTCCCATTTTTATTGCTGTAGCAAGCATTGATTAAGTAGCCGCCACAGGTGGAATCATGTCCTATCCTCTTCGAGGCACTGTGTTCCCTTTAGTTTCTAATGTTTTGAGCACGCACACATACACACAGTGGACATAGAATAGCCCAAACATTTTTTCCTGATATAAACCTCCAAAACTATAAGCTTCGATGATGATGGTTGGATAGAGGTTCTACAAAATCCTTTATTTCCCCTAACGAGTACATGAAAAGGTGTCGCTATTCAATACTACCTCACCCCGCACTCTTGAATTACATGCGAGCCCTCTATCACATAACCTACGCCCCCTTTTCAAATTCTTGTCCAAGGTATGTGTTTTACTCTTCCTCAGGAATGATCAAAAGAAACTTTGGTTGCCATTCATGTTAAAAAAAACAGCAATCAAGAGTAGGAATATTCAGCATACCCCTACCACTCAGATTCTCCCAATACCTGCATATGCAAAAATGTTAGCATAGAGACATAGATTTCTAGCAACCTTCGTACTATTTCACTAAGGATTTGACCAAGCATACAATAGAAAATCTTTTAACACAGTCTTCTGCAAAGGAATACCATTGGCGAATGATGGTAAAAAGAAGTGCATTCCCTTTCCGAATTGGTTGCCTAGTTGAAGTGTCTAAGGCCTAGAGATGTCGATAATTATCTTCCATGTCCTCCTTTCTACTTGACTCCACATGACTTCGCAGCAGCTAGAAGACTTCACAAGATGGGGGAAAGAGGCTTTCCAGAATAGTGCTTGTTCAATTCCTAATGATTTTGCTTTTTCCTTCTCATTGAGAGGATGATTCTGCCCCCTCAATCTTTACTGACAGTCCAAAGTGACAACAAAAAAAAAAAACAAAAAAATCGTCCTTTGCTTGCGTGGATGATCCCCCATTCATTGAAAAGCATCCCTGTTCTCGACTTGTGGAATTCAAACAAACCAGTATCATTATGTCGCTTCCTCTCTCAAAATATGCAATAACCCCGTGTCATCTGTTCATGTGGGCCTGTCTCAGAAATGGTCTCCTTCTATCGCCCAACGATATCCCTCTAAAAATTCTGCAAATTAAGATGCCATCCTGTCTTCATCACTTGCACCGACGGCAGGAGATATCTCCCAAGTTTTTGGCAAAATCAATTTCTGTTGCAGCCCTCTTATCATGAATAAGGGACTTGCCAGCTGTTGCTCCCCATACTCTAGCAATACATAACAATTGTTATTGAGTGTATCCCTATACTCCTTTCTTGTTATAGCTGCGTAGGACAAGGAGGAAGCAGACCTTCACAAACTCCTCCTTCGGCTGCACACCTCAGAATAAATGTTGCTTCATAGAATTCGATGCTCTGAATTTGAAGATGCATGAAAAAGAATTGGTTGACACATTACGAGCATCAATCGTTTGAGCTTTTCCCATGAGACATAGAAATATGAAGTGTTGGTACTAGCTGCCTGCAAGCTCCAAAGGATCATCAACAGAGCATTGTCATCGTCTCTTGATCAATATACGAAGTACATTCTCATCTCAGAATGAATGTATGTTGCTTCATAGAATTCACCAAGCTAGCTCCATTCCCTAATACCTCTTCCCCTGCACAACCTCTTGATATCTCTTTTTCCCACAAATTCCCCCCTTTGATGTATTCAGCACCAGTGAACAACAGTTCGAGAAGATGCAATTTACATTGATGTCGCCAATTCTCTCAAAAGTTGAATTAGTTTGTGGAAATCTGGAAGCAAGGGTTTTGACTCCTGATTATCATCAGCGTAGGCTCAATCTACTATTCGTGCAACCTATCTTTGAGATTTTCCATGGAAACCTTAATCCTCCCCTTCCTCACATCTTCCATTCATGCTATATGTTCCGCCCCAAAAATCTCCTGATCCCCCTTTTTACATTTGATCACATAGAAAGCTTATATGCGGACCCCTTCAAACGATCCTCAATTGACGCACTGTTCTTTTTGTATTGGATGTTCTTTTTGTATTGGATATAGGATAGCATAAAGCTTCACTCAGGTTGAACGCATAAGCTAGAGTATTTAGTATCCCTTTTTCATCACCCCCGTGCCTGTCGGATCCATCCTTCTCCCCTCCTAATGCCTGCGAACCCAAAAAAACTTCTGCCACATATCTGTAGAGTAAAAAAAAGAACTCCCCAATTCCGGCCTCTCTCTTCTCGTTCCCTTCTTTTTTTTCCTTCTTACTCCTGTAGAGATCCCCTTTTTGAAGTGTACCAAGCCTGCCACAATAGGTTTCTCTCCCCCTGAGTGGAGTTGACAGTGGCCCTCTGAAAAAAACCTTCAGCAATTGGACGACACCTCTGCTTTCTCGTCTTTGCGACCCCCAAAAACGGGAAAGAAAGACGAAGCAGGCCAACCTCCTCCCTTGATCTCTGCCCTGGTGCCGGCCTAGAAAGCCACTTCATCCGGACTCCCAAGTGCGTCCCCTCTGTTCTGAAAAAGAACCCCTCACTCCGAGCTTCTTCTCCTCCCCACAGCCACGGAAGCCACAGGGAAGGGTTACCATCGATGAAAAAAAATCCCTCTTCAACAGTGAATCCTCCCCCATAGGCTGCCCGCACAAAAACAAAGAGGCCCCCCAATCTTTTCACGGTCTAATGATAGGTAGCCAAAACGCCCAGCCCTTCTCGAATCTTCTTCCTCCGTGTGTTCCCCGTGTGGATTAATGAAAAAAAAAATGTCCTTCCTCTGAAGCCAACAGACTGCCGCAGTGCCGCCCTCCCCTTGCATTTGATTTAAAATCTCAAAGGATAAGGCGTCTAAGCCTCTTTGAGTGCATGCATGAATAAGGTTATCCCATATAGAGAAGCATGCATGAATAAGGTTATTCCATGTAGAAATATCCTTAGGGTGGACGCTTTGGAACAGTAAAATTGCATCTTGCAAGTTACCACACCTAGTATACATGCGTACAAGTCTTGATTCTAAGTTCCCACACAACATATCTGCATGCATTTTCTTACCTGCAAGAAGACCAGCTTCACTGCAACAAACCAAGAGAGAGAGAAAAAGGGTTATGCCATTGGGCATGAAACCTTCCTGTTTCATTCTATCATAAATCTATAGTGTTCTCTTGCCATCTTCAAGATTGGCATAACCAGTAACGAGAGAATTCCAAGTCACTGCATTCCTCTTTTCAAGATCATAAAAAAAAACATTTCTTGAACTTTTCCAAGCCAGCCACACTTGGCATACATATCAACAAGAGCACTGCCAATGACAACATTTAATTCTAATAACCCTTGTGCTACAACTTTTTTGGTGTATCTCTTGCCCCCTTTCTACGGCACCAATGCTTCCACAAGCCTTCAAGATGCATGCATATGTGATTGCATTTGGAAAAATACACCGCATATGCCTCTGGCCAAAACAAGTGATTGCATTATGCACATGCCCATATTTCCCACTGCCCAAAATCAAAACATTCCCGACATTCACATCTGCAAGAGGGAGTAGCACAACTCCTTCCAACTCCATTTTAGCAACCCATTCTAGTGCATCCCTTCCATGTAATACACATTTATCCTCTTCAAAGTACCTACAATCAAACATCCATTCCACCCAATGAGGACATGTTAGTGCAAAAGAATCGATAATAATTTAGTTAACATAGACCCTTTTCATTTAGCATAAATCTCGGTGCTTCAACTATAGTTTTGTTTCTTCTTTGTGCTAGTCAATTGAGTTCAGGTGTGTATCTGGTTGTTACCTCTCTTTTGATGCCTCTTTCTTGTAGGCAAGCATCAAACTCCGTTGAGAAGTATCCTTCACCACCATCTGATCTGAGTTTCTTGAGACATCTACCTATTTGATTCTCTAAAAGAGCAAGATACCTTTTGAAACAATTGAAGACTTCCTCTTTATGCTTCATAAAGCAGAAAATTGTCCATCTGCTACAATCATCAATAAAAGATACATAATATTTTGAACCTGAAATAGAGGGTTCTTTGCTTGGACCCTACAAATCTGTGTAGACAAGATCCAATAGCTCTTGATGGATATAGCATTTCCTGTTGAAAGGTTATCTATGTGCCTTGCCAAATTAACAAGCTCCATACTTGTAGATCATATGTTGTTTTGTGATGTTAGGTTATCCAAGTACACTTTGATCCCTGCATATTTGTTTCAAAGTTCTCTCACCAATATGACCAAGCCTTTTATGTCATACCTTCAATTCAGAGAGCGTTTCAGATCCATAGCTAAACAATGCTATGTCCTTGTTGTCCTCCACTTCAAAGGTGAAGACTCTTCCTATCTTATCTCCTTTGGGGATCCTTCTAAATCCTTGCTTGGGGTCTTCCACATAAGCTCCATGTCTTGTAAACCTAACCTGTAATCCTTTCTCCACAATTCGTCCAACATTTATCAAGTTTTTGGTTATTGTAGATACATAAAAAACTTTGCTTAGAAGATTCATGTTGTCATCTGATGTCATGATATTGCCTATTTTTTCCATTGAATGTCTTGCATCATCACCTGCCTATAGTTCATGTTTATTCTTGGGATTTTCTAAATCAGAGAGCAATTCTACATTTCCTGATATATGATTTGAGCACTCTAAGTCAATATAGAAAACATGGTCATCATCCTCACCTTGCTTCAATGATAGGTTCATGAGAAGTAGTGAGTCCTCTTGACTTTAATTCTCAGTATAGTTTCTGTAATCCTTCCTTCCTATGTATTCATTTTGATGGTTGTTACTGTTGTTGTAGTAGTTATTATTATATCCTCCATTGTATTTGCCTCTATTTGATCCATAGCCACCTCTATTGAATCCTCTTCCTCTGGGATTCCTTGGGTTCTTGGAACATTCCTCAGTGGTATGATTAGAGCA
Organism: Ceratopteris richardii; assembly: GCA_020310875.1. Taxonomy (NCBI): domain Eukaryota; kingdom Viridiplantae; phylum Streptophyta; class Polypodiopsida; order Polypodiales; family Pteridaceae; genus Ceratopteris; species Ceratopteris richardii. The sequence goes on from CM035419.1 coordinate 96,232,341, forward strand.
ACCACAGATATTACAAGATTGAGATGTTTGGGTTCTCCCCCTACCTTGCTTTCCTCCTCTGCCTCTTCCTCTAGCTCTTTCTCTACGTGTGAAGTTGGCTTGGAAAGAGCTACCTTCATCTTCATTCTTCTTAGACTTTGACTTATCCTTAGCTTTAACTTTATCAGAGTATAAGGCAAAATATTGATTAAGTCTTGAGGATTCACCATTCTTGCTTATCTGAAGTTGACTAAAAATGTGAATGTAGACCTTCCATAAAAAATGAGAAGGACTCCAAGATGTGGCTTGAAAATCAATCTGTATTGCACATATTGTACACGATATGAATGGGCATGAAGCTTGGGAGGGATGAGCACAGTGTGTGCTTCACAAATAGCATAGTGCTTGGATAGAACCTCCTCATAATGTAGCTCCAATGTCTGCTCTAATCTGCGATAATCAGTGACCACTTTTGTGTGTATATATAGAAGTTTTTCAATTCAAAACTTGGAGGGATTGTACCTAAAAGTTCCCTCAAGTTTGGGGAATATGTTGCTAGATAATCTCTCCTAATTTCAGCTCGTATTCTGTGCCTAACTAGGCCACGAGATTCTCCAATGATTTTCACTTTTTGATGTGGCTACTTTTCAAGTAATACAAGAGTTTGTTTCTGTGGCTTCTCTCATTGAGAGTATACATAAGTAATGAGTTACATTAATGAGTGAGCAAGCACTAGGCTTGGGTCATATACACCAATATTTTTGGACCTAGGTCATCTCTAACGTACTATTATGAAAATTAAAAAATTCAATAAAAGTGTCTCTCACAAGTTTAAGCTAATTCCTCACTGTTTTTGAGTTATAAGGCTTGGAAAAGTGACGTTTTTTTAAGATACTTGAAAAAAAAGAGGGCTTCTCTATTTATATTTGATTTGTGATTTTAAAATACACTCTTGTTGTCATGCCTAATTATAGATGTCTTCAGATATGTATTTTTGGTGATTGTCTTCTACTTTCGGATAGGTACCTCTAGAGAAAGCACTACTACAAGTGCATGCTTTTTGCAAAAGTTTTGTAGAGAATCAGATTTTTCTAAATTTGGTGGTTCACACACTTCTTTGGGTGGCAATCAACTCTATTATAACTTTGCATCAAAGAGAAAGAAGCTAGAAAATGGAGAATTACCTTGTGATTGAGAGTGAGAGTGAGAGTGAGTGTGAGAGTGTGATTGAGAGTGAAAGTGTGAGTGAGATTGTGATAGATCGGGGTGTTTGAGAGGTAGATGCTTCATCAAGAAGCTATTTTCCAAAGCCATTGTATCAATTGATTTCCATCTATCAAAATTTCTCTTTCTCTGAGTCATATCTTGTCTACTATTTTGCGTCGAATCTTCCCTTATCTTGTGCAAATTCTAGTTTTCCCTCTTCCACTATTCTTGACTGATCGAAAACTTGTGATTTAGGATAGACTGTGATTGAGAAAATGCTACAGTTATCAATACTGACATCAATTCCCTTACTTAGTGCTTATTTTTGCACTATGCACTTGTGCTCAACAAGTTTGTATTGTTGGAACATCAAGCTTACACTATGCTTGAGGTGGATTTGATCTACATCAAAGGCTATCGCGTCGAAAGAATATCCGTTGGAGAGTTCTTTTTCATATGCTCATTTATTGTATTTTTTGAGAATATTTTGATGGCTCATTTACCGTTGTAAAAGCCTTGAGTTGTACACATGTAAAGGTACAAATATAGGGCCAAAATCCCACGAAATTTTGGTGGTTGAAGTTGCATTCAATCAAGAAAATCAAGTCACCTAAAAGTAGATCAATCAAGATCTTCACTTTTCCTAGATTGTAGGGAAGTGAATTGATTCCCTCCAACAACCATTCCCACCTTCATTTGAATTCAAATTCAAGTTGTAAAAGTCGTGGAACACTCCTAGAGGCTATATAAGGAGTTGAAATCACTTGTATTATACATGGAAGCAATATACATACACTTGTGACCATCATTGTCTTGCTCCTTCAATTTTCTGCATCATCTTCTTCGCCAACAATAATCTTGCAGAGGCTGCTGCTCTCTCCTCAGAGATCCAAATTGAGTGCAAGAGGACTCATTGGAAAGGTATTAGTGTCTAGTTTATGCCTGTAAATTTTCAAAGCATTTGGTTCAGCAGATTTGGAGAAATCTCAGTTTTTCTGCCTCGGGGTCAATCTCTACGTATTCCTGAAAAATAGGAAGTACCACCGGTGAATGTCGCATTCATTCCTATAGCATATTTTGCTTATTCCTTATACTTTTGTGCATTCCATACACTCAACCCTATGTGTATCACTCCCATAAAAGTATTTTTTCTAATTGTAATCACGCTGGTCTCTATGGGCATTTGAAGTTCATTGTCTCTTCCATAGATAGTAAGTTTTTTGAGCTAGTCGACCCGCGAACCTATCTGTTTTGTATCGACTCATTCTCCTTGATGCTCCAAGGTACATAGTGTGTTTCTTTGCACTTATAGCATGCCTATAAGGTCTATTTGAGTCTCCAAAAGCTCAAGGGCTGGTCTTGTGCCGGTTGGCTTGACCAAACTTCATCGCTTCGAAACGCACTTTTCTACCTTCGACAAGCTTCTCCAAGTTCTTTCAGTGGTATCAGAGCTAGTTCAAGATGGGTGACGGCTTTCCCTCAATGATCGAGAAGCTTGATCGACACAACTACGCGGCTTGGCAAATCAGAATGGAAGCCTACTTGCAAGGTAGAAATCTTTATGGAATTGTAGCAGGTGATGAAGCTATGCCTATTCCAAGATCCAAAGGAGGACCTACACAGGAGGAGACAGATAAGCTCACACTTTGGTGCGCAAGGGATGCTCAAGCAAGGTCGTACATACTAAACTCTATCTCTGACTTTCTATTACCACATATTAGAGGATGCAAGACATCTCAAGAGACTTGGGATGCCCTGGAGACGTTCTTTTCTGCTAGTACCAAAGCAAGAAAGAATCATCTTTGGAACGAGTTCAACCAAATGAAGAAGACACCTAAACAAACCATCACAGAGTTTGTTACCAAGGTCAAAGAGGTTGCGGATCAGTTAGCATCCATTGGAGAGCTGATTGAAGAAGAGGTCATCATGAGGCAAATTCTCAACGGCATTCGAAGTGATAAGCAATGGCAATCCTTCACGACGGCCTATGATCTCATCATGGATGTGCAGACTCCAGACTTCAACATCTTTCTTGGACAACTCTTCAATCAAGAAGCCAACAATAGTATAAAGGAAGGTAAATCTTATCATGGTAATTCAACTAGTGCTCTATATGCAAATAAGAAGGATAAGAAGCAGAAAGGCAAGAAGAAGGAAGAAGACGAAGAAGAGACTTCCCAAGCCAACTTCGCAAGCAAGAGCAAGTGGAAAGGGAAGAAGAAAGGACCAAAGCAAGACAAAGCCAAAGGTCAGAATGTTCAACCTTGTGCCATATGCGATAAGACCAACCACACCACTCAGAATTGTTGGTTCAATGGGAAGACCCAGAAAGGAAGTGGAAGAGGTGGATATGGCGGCAATAGAGGCAGAGGTGGACACAACTTCAACAACAACAATAGAAGCTATAATAGAAGGGACTACAACAATTACTCAGAAGATCAACCACATGAAGACTCATTGCTTCTTATGAACCTAAGCCACAAAGAAGGTAAAGGAGACGATCATTTGTTCTACATAGATTCAGGATGTTCGAATCATGTTGTAGGCAACATTGCTCTTCTATCTGACTTGGAAAGTCCAAAGCATAGACATGAAGTGCAAACAGGGGATGACACGAAGCACAATGTGGAGAAGATTGGTAATGTCAAGGCTTCCAATGGCAGGACAAACATTCTGAGTAAGGTTCTCTATGTACCCACTATCACTAAAAACCTAATCAGTGTAGGCCAAATAGTTGAAAAAGGCTTGCAAGTTAGGTTCACCCAACATGGAGCTTTTGTGGAAGATCCATGTCAAGGCTTCAAGAAGATAGCCCGAGGTGAGAAGCATGGTAGGCTCTTTACTTTTGAAATAGGAGATACCAGGAACATAGCTCTATTCAACTTTGGGTCTCAAACCCTAAGTGAGCTTGAAGTGTGGCATAAGAGACTTGCTCATGTGAATGAAAGAACCTTGAAGGATATATGCAGGGATCAAAGTGTTCTAGGACTGCCGAACATATCAAAGCAACACATGATCAACAGGTGTGATGCATGTCAGATTGGGAAGGCACAAAGACAACCATTCAACCACAAAGGCTACATCCACAACAACTTATTGGACTTAGTACACACAGATGTATGGGGACCAAGTCAAGAACCTTCATTGGCAGGATCAAGGTATTATGTCTCATTTATTGACGACCATAGTAGATGGACTGTTCTATACTTTATCAAGAGTAAGAATGAAGTATTTGATTGCTTCAAGAAGTATCTTGCACATGTGGAGAATCATACAGGTAGATCACTAAAGAAGCTCAGATCTGATGGAGGGGGAGAATACTTCTCCAAAGATTTTGATGAGTTCTTGCAGGATAAAGGTATCAAAAGGGAAGTGACTACCAGGTACTCTCCTCAACTAAATGGAATTGCAGAGAGGAGAAACAAGACATTGGTTGGATCAGCCCGAACAATGCTTGAAGAGAAGAAGTTGCCACATTATCTTTGGGCAGAAGCTATTTCAACTGCAGTGTACCTTGTCAATCGACTTCCATCCAAATCACTTCAAGGTATGACTCCTTATGAAGCATGGCATGGAAGAAAACCTAGTCTTGGACATTGCAAGGTTTTTGGTTGTTTAGCTTATGTTCATGTACCATCACAAATAAGAGGTAAGCTAGATGAAAGGGCAACAAAGGCAGTGTTTATTGGATATGATTCAACTTAGATGGGTTACAGGTTCTTAAATCCTTCAACCAAGCAATTCACTACAAGTAGAGATGTTGTGTTTGAAGAACACAGGTCTTGGTATGATGAAGACAAACAAAAGGTAACACTACCATACGATCTTGATTATGACTCTCATCAATTAGGAAGCAAGCATGATACACAGGTCCAGGATCCAAGAAGTGATACAGACGATGACCAAGATGAAAGAGAAAGGGATTACAAGCTATGGAAGTCAAGAGGCAAAGCAAAGATGCAAGAGGTTGGAGAATGCTCCAAACAAGCACCTAGAAGATCAGCAAGAGAGAAGAAACAACCAGAAAGGTATGGATATGATTCCACATTTGTTACAAAGCATTCAATCTACTTGGCAAAAGACTCTATTTCAGAGGAACCCTCAACCTATGAAGAGGCAAAGGGAAACCCTAATTGGGAAAAGGCCATGAACGAAGAGATAGATGCATTGAAGGAAATGGACACTTGGGATTTGGTTCCGATGTCGCCGAATCAAAAGGTAATTGGTTGCAGATGGGTATATAAAGTTAAAAGAAATTCAGATGGATCAGTTTGCAGGTACAAGGCAAGATTAGTTGCCAAAGGATGCTCACAAACTCATGGTATAGACTATGAGGAAACATTCTCACCAGTTGCAAAGATGACTACAATCAGGACATTGATAAGTGTAGCTGCTGCAAGGAATTGGAGACTCCTCCAACTTGATGTGAAAAATGCATTCTTAAATGGTTGGATAAGTGAAGAGGTATACATGTCACAACCACCAGGTTTTGAAAACCCTAATCATCCATCTTATGTTTGCAGACTTAAGAAAGCATTGTATGGATTGAAACAAGCTCCAAGAGCTTGGAATTACAGGTTGGTTACATATCTTCAAGATCAAGGGTTCAAAGCTAGCAGCTCAGATCCTTCTCTATTCATCAAAAGGGATCACAATGAGGTTATCTATCTATGTGTATATGTAGATGATATTATTGTGACAGGTGATGATCTAAATGGCATTCAAAGGATCAAGAGACACATGCAAGAGGAGTTCAAAATCAGTGACCTAGGTGAGCTCACATATTTCCTAGGTATGCAGGTGATATATACAGATGAAGGAATGTATTTGACTCAAAGAAGATACATTCAGGATCTTCTTCTCAAGTTCAAAATGGAGAACACTAAACCTGCAGGTACACCTTTGGAGATGAATCATAAACTTAGTGTTTATGAAGGTGAGAAAATTGAAGACATTAAAGAGTATCAAAGTTTGGTAGGTAGCTTGATATATGCTACTCATACAAGGGCAGACATCTCATATAGTGTGGGAGTGCTTAGTCAGTTCATGCACTCACCAAGAAGACCACACATGGATGCGGCTAAGAGAGTACTTAAGTATCTCAAAGGTACAATCAACGAAGGTATATTCTATCCTTACTCTTCAGATTTGGATATCAAAATCTACTCAGATGCAGATTGGGCAGGAGCTAAGGATGATAGAAAAAGTACATCTGGTTACTTAGCATTTGCAGGTTCGAAGCTAGTGTCATGGAGTTCCAAGAAGCAACCAACAGTTGCTTTATCTTCAACTGAAGCAGAGTACAGAGGCTTGACCATAGCAACTCAAGAGGCAATATGGTTAAAAGCATTGTATACAGATTTGGGACTTGTGAGTTCCAAACCTCACATATTTGGAGATAATGTAAGTTCCATGCATCTAGCGGCAAATCCTATTTTTCATGCAAGAACCAAGCACATAGAAGTCCATTACCACTTCATCAGGGAGAAGCTCATGGCAAAGGAGATCGACATTTCTTTTGTTCCGACTGAAAAGCAAGTAGCAGATATGATGACGAAGGCACTTGATGGAATAAAGCTTTGTAGATTCAAAGCTATGGCAGGTATTCAACCTATCAGAGAATGAAGACTCAAGCATACTTTAGCTTGAGGGGGAGCTGTTGGAACATCAAGCTTACACTATGCTTGAGGTGGATTTGATCTACATCAAAGGCTATCGCGTCGAAAGAATATCCGTTGGAGAGTTCTTTTTCATATGCTCATTTATTGTATTTTTTGAGAATATTTTGATGGCTCATTTACCGTTGTAAAAGCCTTGAGTTGTACACATGTAAAGGTACAAATATAGGGCCAAAATCCCACGAAATTTTGGTGGTTGAAGTTGCATTCAATCAAGCAAATCAAGTCACCTAAAAGTAGATCAATCAAGATCTTCACTTTTCCTAGATTGTAGGGAAGTGAATTGATTCCCTCCAACAACCATTCCCACCTTCATTTGAATTCAAATTCAAGTTGTAAAAGTCGTGGAACACTCCTAGAGGCTATATAAGGAGTTGAAATCACTTGTATTATACATGGAAGCAATATACATACACTTGTGACCATCATTGTCTTGCTCCTTCAATTTTCTGCATCATCTTCTTCGCCAACAGTAATCTTGCAGAGGCTGCTGCTCTCTCCTCAGAGCTCCAAATTGAGTGCAAGAGGACTCATTGGAAAGGTATTAGTGTCTAGTTTATGCCTGTAAATTTTCAAAGCATTTGGTTCAGCAGATTTGGAGAAATCTCAGTTTTTCTGCCTCGGGGTCAATCTCTGCGTATTCCTGAAAAATAGGAAGTACCACCGGTGAATGTCGCATTCATTCCTATAGCATATTTTGCTTATTCCTTATACTTTTGTGCATTCCATACACTCAACCCTATGTGTATCACTCCCATAAAAGTATTTTTTCTAATTGTAATCACGCTGGTCGCTATGGGCATTTGAAGTTCATTGTCTCTTCCATAGATAGTAAGTTTTTTGAGCTAGTCGACCCGCGAGCCTATCTGTTTTGTATCGACTCATTCTCCTTGATGCTCCAAGGTACATAGTGTGTTTCTTTGCACTTATAGCATGCCTATAAGGTCTATTTGAGTCTCCAAAAGCTCAAGGGCTGGTCTTGTGCTGGTTGGCTTGACCAAACTTCATCGCTTCGAAACGCACTTTTCTACCTTCGACAAGCTTCTCCAAGTTCTTTCATGTATTCCTATACGCGTACTTGGGAAGGTGCATGATCTCGTCATGGTCCATATGGCCTATGGGAAGCTTTTCTAGAATTATCAAACATGTTATTGATGTGAACATTTAAAGGCTTATACATTTAATAGTGTCTTTTGAATTCACATGGAGGCTCAAAAGATTCATTACTATTGAGGTCCATCTTGGGTGTAACAATTGGATTGAAGGTTTGTGTTCATACATGTGAGTGACATGGAATGGTAGATGTAAAAGATCATTAATTTAGGAGTGGCTTTGGAATACATTTCGACACAATGAAGGAGTGAACTGTATAAGGCTTTTGCGATGTGTAGTCAGTACATGTTTGTGTCATGTCTGAGCATAGGACTTGGAGCTAGGTTTTTCTAAAGAAGCTAAGTGGTTAAGCTTGATTGAAGCCTATAGAATAGGCTTTGGAACCCACATGTGGGATACATGGGGTTGTGTCCTCAAAAGCTACTTGGAAAACCAAAGTTTCCAAATCATTGGTTGGTTCTTGGCATCACCTTTGGTTGTCCATGGAGCTTTCAACCACCTTGTTGATTGAGAACGTGTAGGAGGAGATCACTCTCCTTTCTTGACCATGACCAGCTTTGGTTCGGAATTTTTTTTGTCTATGGTGGTTTGGTACTCGAGTGGTGTTCCACCATAGCATTACATTCCTTTGATGTGTTCGAACATCGGTGTTGGGACACATGTGATGTTTGTGTATTGGGAACAAGTAGGTTTGTGGCCTTCTAATTCTATTGTAAGGTATTGTTTGTTAACAAAAACTTGCAAGAGTCGTTTCCTAGGGTTCAAATCAATAATTTGATCGTAAATCCAATCTTGGCCCATCACTAGAGATTTCTTTAGGTCATCCTCATGGAAAACTAAGAGATTGAAGGTTGGGGGGACTTCAATTAAAAGAATCGATACTTCTACTTCTCCTAAACATGAAGTTTCTACAACTCCAAACCCACAAGATAAACCTCTAGTGGATATTTTTTTAAACCCATGTTTAGGAAACAAGAATGTCCATGGTTCTTGTAGCCTCCCCAAATCAATCAAGGCTCTGATCATCATGGTTGTTATGCCCTCTCCTACATCAATTGAGATGAAGGGTCTTCAGTCTACAATGTTAGGATTGGATCGTGTTCATGTTGAGACATTGCCATGTGATACCTTGGAGCATCGGTATTGGGTAATATGACTTAATATCTCAACTCCATTCGTGTGATATGTTTGAGGGCTTGAATGAGTGCCTTTTCTCTACTTCTTTGTTCTTCTTCTTTATGCTTGTTAGCTGTACCAGCTATTGTTCCATATTGATGATATACAAGTAATCTTCCTCAAAATCACAAAAAGGATCCATAATGATGGATTCTAAGTCCTCCTCCTCCTCTTCTACGGTTTCACAAATTAATATGGATATCATAGCCATCCTCATCATAATTGCGAGTCCATTTTTCTGTGTTAAGGATTATTCACATTGTTGCTAATATTTTTTGTCTATCCATAGGGCCCGAATTCCTCATTTGGAAAAATTATAGGTGCATAGGTTGGGTCTAGTACTCATCTAGAATTCTAGGACACTCATCTTCCTCCAACGTTAATTCCTTCATCTACTTTACAAATCCATAAATGTGTCTTCATGTATCCAAGACGGATAAGAAGAATTCATAGAGTGTACTCACACAAAAGCTTTTCTTTCTTATGGATAGAGCTACACTATAGAGATGGGACATCTCTATGTGTGTAGCATTTTAGATTCACTTTTTTCATGTCTCTTAAGTGCTTTAATGATTTGGTACAACAATCTTACATTCACGTGTCTCATGAAAGGTCTACCTAATATCATCTTTTACAGATGATTCTTTCCAAACTCACATATAACAAACATATGTTTAAATTGTAAACCACAAGTAGGGAGATTCATATCTTATAATAACCCTAATAGTCTTTCAATATGGCCATATTCCATGTTAAGCCTTATTCTTGTGGGTCATAGGGTTGGTTTGCCCCATTGTATCCACAAAGATGTGGTTGCGATGGCAACACCTATGCATCAATCTAGGATTCCCTTCCTAGTGTGACATACTAGTAGGTAATGGGAAGAGAGGTGTTTTCTTGTGCAACTTGACTCATATGTCTTATTTTGTCTATCAGAATCTTTAAGGCTTATCTTTGGGACCCTACCTATGAATGAGAGCTATCAAGTTCTAGAAATTGATTTGCTACATGTTTCCAAAATTCTAAATTCACCTTCAAAATCTCTTTTAATAGATATAGATATAGATAAGGAGATGGCACTCCATTTTAGTGTTCTTCATAGCCTCTATATTCTTGATCAAATTGAAACAAAATCAACTCCTCTAGACACAACATCCATTTTTTGAGCTTTTTTAGGAGGAGAGAGGTGAAATCATCCTACTCAGAATTGTACACAATGGGCATCCCCCTCTTCAACTCAATGGGCATCCCCCTCTGTTGTCAACATTCCTAGTTATTAAAGAAATCAATATGCAAAATCAGAAATCACATAGCAGAAGCACACAGGATTCATGCACTCAATGCGCTTGACAACGTAAGCATTATTCAAGATACCAAGATTATACCAATCACTATAGAGACTACTATCAAAATTACAACTATACCTACATTTAGCTAGCTCTACTATGAAAAGGGTATGAAAGAATCCGAAACTAAACCTCGGTTCTAAACTAATTAGCCAAGAGGTCCATGGTATGTTTTCGATGGGGATCAGCTCATTCGTGAATGACTCTTTCCACAAGGTGCACCTCCGCCATCTCCTAATCGACAAAAGAAATCCTACAATAATGAGTGTATTGAAATGCATTTGTACATGGATTCCACACGGAACACCGATCGTGCAACTAGTTCTACACTAATCAATATGGTGAATACACTTCTCTCAAGTAGAGAATGGGAAGAGGAATAAATATCATTATTCAAGGTAGTCATTAGAGCATAGGCACAATCTTCATCCTAACAAAAGACGAGCTGAGACAAACCAAAGCCTCATCAAGTTTTCTGAACTTACAAAAGATTCATCCCAATCTAAAAATACCTAGAATACTCATAGAGCTTCTCATGAGAAGAAATGGTAGAAAAAGATTGGAGAACTTGAGGAGAACCTAGGGTACATTCAAGATTTATTCAGTGAGGAGCTAAGAAACTCACAAGTAGGAACGAAAAGTTCAAAGTTTTTCAATTCCATGCAAAAATGTCACTTAGTCCTAGCTCATTCCTTGAGAAACATATTTGGATGGAATTCTACGAGCCTATCAAGATCTTGTCAAGGTAAGGCCATAAATTTAACATCATGCAAAATCTCACATAAAAGAGATTTTAGACAAGGAACTATTGGCACCCAAGGTCAAGCATGAGGCTTGCGAACACGTCATAGAAGTGGACACACAAGAAGAGGTAGCATGTAGGAAGTTCCAAGAAGTTACATGTGAAATTTTCAAAAGAAACTCCTATAAAACCAGTGATCAGTAAAAACCATTGTAAATATCATTTCATATTTTTGCAGCTCCATTTTGTGCAAGCCTAGGAGTTCACAAGATTGAGGAGGCTAGCTAGAACTTGTGTTTTGGATGTCATAATTTTAAAAGCTCATTTGAGTCCTCAAATAGCATCAGGAACTTAATTTTTTACTAGGCCATTGTCAGACGGATTTCATCCTTCAACTTCATATACAAGAAATTAAAAAATTTTCACTTATTTGGTGGATATCTTTAAACTCTCTCAAAATTTTTTGATAAAATTGTTTTTGACTAATCTCTCTCTAGTGCCTACATATAGCAAATTTATGAAAATGTGAAGTGACTAGAACTCATCTGAATTCTTGTATGGGAAAGAGTATCTAGATATATATGTGTATGAAATTGCATGACCACTTAATTAACATGTGACCACCTATATACCCTATATGTGCATATGTGCATTAGGGTTTACCCTAAAATGCCTATGTAGTTGTGTGATTGTGCTTGCAAACCATTTGTATGTGGGGGTATGGATTGAAACCTATGTGTCTAGCTAAACATATGAGTACTTAAGTAAGTATGTGAATGTATGTGAGGGTTTCAGTATGCATATGTATGTATAGGTGCACATGTGTGTGATCATTAACATAAATATGATGTGGTAAACATTTGATTTAACAAATAAATGATTACAATTAATTAATATTTCTTATATTTTATACATTTAGCTAATTTATCTTATGTTATGCTTTAATTATCTATCATAATAATGTGTGTGTATATGTAACTATTAAGGTATTTAAGTAAATTGTACCTTAATGTGAACCTAAATTATAGATATTAAAGAATTATAAAAATAAAGAACAAAAGAAATAGAATAAAATGAAATAATTATGAGTGGTGTGTGTGAGTGCAAGTTAAAAGAGTGGTGTGAGTGAGTTATGCAATTAAAGTGTGTTGAAGTGTAAATTGATTGAGTTGTGTAATTAAAGTGATTAAAGTGAAAATTAAATGTGAAGTGTATGTGGAATGTGTGATTAAAGTGAGCGAAGTGTGTGCTAAAGAATGGTGCGTGTTAAAAGTGTGTATATGTGGTAAGTAAATGTGTGCACATGAGACTATATAAGTAAATGAAATAATTATGAGTGGTGTGTGTGAGTGCAAGTTAAAAGAGTGGTGTGGGTGAGTTATGCAATTAAAGTGTGTTGAAGTGTGGAGTGAGTGAGTTGTGTAATTAAAGTGATTAAAGCGAAAATTAAATGTGAAGTGTATGTGGAATGTGTGATTAAAGTGAGTAAAGTGTGTGCTAAAGAATGGTGCGTGTTAAAAGTGTGTATCTGTGGTAAGTAAATGTGTGCACATGAGACTATAAAAGTGTGTATCTGCGGTAAGTAAATGTGTGCACGTGAGACTATAAAAGTGTGTTGAAGTGTGGAGTGAGTGAGTTGTGTAATTAAAGTGATTAAAGTGAAAATTAAATGTGAAGTGTATGTGGAATGTGTGATTAAAGTGAGTAAAGTGTGTGCTAAAGAATGGTGCGTGTTAAAAGTGTGTATCTTTGGTAAGTAAATGTGTGCACATGAGACTATATATATATATATACATATATATATATATATGTGTGTGTGTGTGTGTATGTGTGTGTGTTGTGTTCTATTTTTTCTAATGATTGATTTGTAGGTACTTTTCTTTCCCCTTGCTCCTTTCTTCTTCTTCCCCTTCCTTCCTCTTGATGGTTGCTGATTTAGCTCACACAACAGAAGATACGAGGAGACAGAGAGAGAGAGAGAGACAGAGAGAGAGAGAGAGAGACACAGAGAGAGAGAGAGATCCTAACGCGCTACTGCAGATGACGATGAAAAGAAGACTAGGAGAGAGAGAGAGGGAGAGAGGGAGAGAGGGAGAGAGGGAGAGAGAGAGAGAGAGAGAGAGAGAGAGAGAGAGAGAGAGAGAGAGAGAGAGTTCCCTCTTGTTTCTCTTTGCGTGCCATAGAAGAGTATGGGAGAGAGAGAGAGAGAGGAGCATATGTGGCTCAACATTCATAGGAAGAGAAATTTGGGGTTGCCTGCTTGAGTACCATAGAGAGAGAGAGAGAGAGAGAGCCCTTGGGAGGAGTTTAGGAAAGAACTGCATAAAATGTTTTATCTTGAGGATGTTAGTCAGCACAATCGAGAAGGATTTTTGAGATGGGTGAATTCCCCTAAGACTAATGAGTCTCTAACTCATCTTCATGGTGAGTTTATGAGACAATTTGCCCAGCTTCTTGAGGAGGATAGGAACACATTAAATCCTGATCTTATTATTCATTTCCTCAAGATATTGAGTCCAGAGGATAGAGCTGAAGTAGAGCGAAGAATAGAAGAGCCTAGTAAAAGGTATGGTTTGACTCATTGGAAAATGTAAAATGTGAAATAGAGGTTGTAGCTCAAATGAAACAACGGCAATTTTTTCTTTACGAAAAACCTATTTCTACTCGGCCTAGGGATTTACCTACAACAGAGCATGCTAATATACCAATGCCTGCAACTGCAGGTACGACTAATGTTGCAGTTGCCCCTAAGGCTCCAATCAAATTTCAATTATATATTTTGTGTAAACAAATGGAAAAGGTAATGTATATGCACACATTTCTTTCCAAAGAGGCTGCTCAATTAAACAATAAAGTGTATTCCATGAGTTTGCATGAGCCTAGAGCTAGCAGTAGTGGCTTGGGCCAAGGACATATGACAACACCCATATAGCTTTCTATGCCACAATTTACTCCTTCTCAGCCATTTTATCACCCGGTTCCTCCTACTGAGTCCACTGCTCAGCCAACTTTCCTGAGAAATGTGTGTTTGGTGTGATAGTCAAGAACATGTGATATATGCCTATGATGAGTTAAAGAATGTGAAAGATAATCAGTTGGTACTTGAAATTGATAGAAAATTATGTGACTATAGAACACGATTTCCTCTAGCCATTAATTGGGGGAAAGGAGGCATGAAGAATTTGTATGAAAACTTAACTATTTCCAATGCAACTGCTACTACCTTGGCTGCTAGATTAGAGCCATCATATGAGAGGACTCTTTCTACTGTAAGCCAAAATCCCTATTCAATCGAGGCACTAGTGAGAGCTAGAGATGTAAGCATGTGCAAAACTGCATGGCAATCTCTTATTGACCAAGCCTCTGTATATTCTCACATTTCCAATGTTGAGGAGGAATGGAGATGGGATGACATGCAAGATGATGTAGAAGAGGGAGATAGAAGAATGATAAGAAGGAAAACTAGAGGAAATGAGAAAAGAAATACTAATAATGAAAAAAGAGGACACTTTGAAGATACTGCGAACTTGTCTCACGAAGAGAAAAGAAGATTAATCAAAGAAGGAAAGAAACCATTAGAAGAAAACACTCAATCATAGGAAAATCAAAATACCCCAACTAAAGAAGAAAAGAAGAAAATTGTAATTGAAAATAATCAAAGTCAAAATATTAAAAATGAACAAAAAGTTGACCAGAAACAAAATGAGGAAAAAGGAAAGAAGAAAGGAAGGAGAGCTCCAAGAGCAGTTATGATCTCATAGCTTGAGAAAAAGAATGATGCTAGAGAGATCCTTAATGATATATTACTCAAAATTCAAGTCACTATGTCCCTTGAGCAAGTGTTTTCGATCGCAAAACCCGAGTTCAAGGATAGCTTTATAAGACTTATTAGAAGAATATGATTTCCACTGCCATAGGATGAGGATATGCAAGATGTTGCAGAGGAAACCTTAGATATGAATGATGTTGTGACATTTACTGATAGCGAATATGATGAGGAAGAGGATTTTACGATTGGAAGTGTAAACAGGAATATTTTAGGTCCAATACAACCTGACGATGAAATGATGAAAGGTGAAAGTCAATTTAGTACATCCTTCTAGGCATGAGGAACTCTAGAGGCAAAAATTCAAATTGGTGATGAGGAAGATTTGTGTTTAGATCTAGCCCTGATTGATTCGGGCTCAAAGATAAACATAATCTCAAAGAAATTCTTCAATATACTTAGATGGCCTATAGATAAATAACATGGCTGGAGAATGAGAACAATCGATATTGGATCAAGGATCTTACTAGGCACGTTCCACTATTGAGCGAGACAATAGTGGACAATGGTTTGATGTCTCGCCTACTGATGTATATAAATTTGATAACTTTTTAGTTTGCACTCCTACTACTAGTTTGCATCTTGTTAAAAAAGAAAACGTTACAAAAACATTTAGAAAAGGAAATGAAAAATATTTTAGAAACTTAGGATTAAGTTCACCTGAAGAAAATATTGAATGTATGATTGAGCTTTCGAAAAGCACTACTTTGATAGAAGAACTTGAGAGTGCTTCCCAAGAAAGACAAGAATCAAAATTGATTATTCTTGACTCTATTAAGGAATATGAGGTAATTACAAATTTCTTTCTAGAACATGCAGTTAAAATTAATACTAAATATAAAACAATTGAAAAGAAAATTAAACATGTAGCTCATCCCTTGCCTAAAGATAGTTATGATATATTTAGACGAGTGTCTTAAGATCATATTCTTAGAGATCGATCTAGGATAGGACATACATTTACGGAAGAGACTACGAAATATGTTAAATTTGAAGAAGAATTTCTTTCAAAGATAGAAAAAGATTAGTTTAGAAAGATGATCATGCATCATGGAAAGGCATTTTCTTTATTTCTACATGAAATAGGATGCGCTGATCCAAAGCTTGTAGCTTCAATGATTATATTTACCGTAGCGCACATTCCATGGAATCTTCGACCGATACCAGTCCCAAAGGCTTATCTACCTGAGTTGATGAGATTGTTAAAGGAGAAGATTGCCATGAGAAATTTAGAACCATCATCAACACCTTACTCAAATAAGTGGTTCACGATTCCTAAAAAGAACAAGAAGCTACACTATTCAGGATCTGCAACCTATTAATAAAGTCACTATTAGAAATGTAGGAACGGGTCCTATTGTAGATGAGTTTGTTGAGGCATTTGCCAGTCACTCCATCTATTCAATGGGACACCTGTACTTAGGATATGACCAGTTTCAATTAGCTACCGAAGGTAGAGATGTAACCACGATGAAAACTCCTTTGGGTCTCATACGTATGTGTACTTTACCACAAGGAGCAACAAATTCTGTGGCACACATGATGAACGCTATGAACCTGGTATTACATGACTTTATCCCCAAAGTGACTATGCCTTTTATTGATGATATTCCGATAAAAGGATGTGTGGAAAGGGAAAAAGATGAGACTTTAGATTCATCTCGATGTAGAAAGTTTGTCTCCAACCACATTCTTTATAATGAAAGAATCTTTCAAAGGTTCGAGGAGGTTGGAATGACTTTCTCTTTAGAGAAATTCACTTTTGGTGTTTGTTGGAGATTTATGTGGACATTATGGTTGTAGGCCCTACCCAGAGAAAGTTAATGCCATTAGTAGAATTTTCGAGGTGTGTCGCAATGTTAGTGAAGTAAGGAGGTTCTTAGGAGTATGTGTTTCTTATGTCATTTGGATTCCTCACTTTGCTCATATTGCAAACCCGTTATATGATTTGTTACAAAAGAAAAAGAAATTCTTTTGGATTGAAGAACATATGAAAACTATGAGAAGAGTGAAGCAATTGCTTATCAATGCCCCAATCTTGAAATGAATTGATTATTCAAGAAATAAGCTTGTAATCCTAACCATTGATACTAGTCCTATTGGTATAGGCTGGGTCATTGGACCAGATGATGAGAAAGAGCAAAGATATGCAATTCGCATTGGAAGAAAAAAATTGCATGATACACAAAGAAATTATCCTCACATTAAAAGAGAGCTATGGGGATTAGTTACTGCTTTAAAAACAGATAAGGAATATTTTATTAGAGCTAATGTAATTGTTGAAACTGATTGTCTTCCATTAATAGCATTGATTACTAATTGTTCATCCCCTAATATTGCAATGTTGCGATGGATTGCTTTTATTAAGTTTATTAATCTAGCTTTTGTACATATTACTGGAAAGCATAATAGTTGCTGATATGCTCTCACGAGCAAAATTTGATGATGATAGAGAAGTAATGGATAGAGACATAAATTTAATAAATTATGAGTCATCTACTTTTATGTATGAGCGATTTAGAGATGAAGACTATGAGGGATAATGGAAAGATATAGGTTATTATCTGAGTACATTTCAGCCTACTCCAAGTTGGTCAACAAGTCGATTCCGGAACATCAGGAAGAAGTCTTTTAACTTCTTTTTGAAAGATGGATATCTTTGGCAACATGCTAAAGGGAAGGTAAGAAATCCACAAAGAGTGTTACGCTTAAGAAATTTACAAGTGCAAGTTATGAGGCATATGCATGAAAGCCTATGAGCTGGTCATAAGGGATTCGTAGCAACGTATGAAAAGATTTGGGAAAGTTATTGGTAGCCAAGGATGTATGTAATTGTAAAAGATTTTGTGAGCACATGTACTATGTGCTAGTTATATTCCTCAATGAAACATACAGACCCTTTACATCCGACCTATCCACCTTGTATTCATTACAAGTGGGTAATCGACCTTCTGACTATGCCTAAAAGCAATAGTGGTATGAGGTATATAGTTCTTGCACATGAAAATTTAACTAATCATGTTGAAGGTTGAGCACTTCGTTCTAATACTACCTATAATGTATGCATATTGCTTTTAGAAGGTGTTATCTAGATTTGGATATGTTGAGAAAGTAGAAATAGATCAAGGTGAGCTAGATGCTAGAGAGGCAAGAGAGTTCTTTGATCAACATGGGATTTGATTATCTCTTACAACAACCTATAACCCTGAAACGAATGGAAAGATTGAGCAAGGACATCCTTCCATAGTAAAAGAAATCTCAAAAGCAATCTATTTATTGGACAATGGACAAAATACTTACCATTTGCTTTATGGGCCAATAGGATGACGTACACGAGAACAACTGGTTTTATGCTGGCCTAAACTCATGTATTGTCAAAAGTTACTACTAATAATCATGGTTTTCCAAAAGTTATTTTATCACATCAAGATATTCATTTTTCTAATCACCTTTGGATTGCATTAAGGTTCCAAAAATAGACTTTAGCCCTGCGTATCATTCACATTCACATTAAATTCTAGTTTTCCAATTCCATGCATGTGTTTTTACATGGAACATTCTTATGATTGTTCAGTGATGGGACATGTGAGTGGCCATCCATGTCTATTTTATTCTTATCAACTGAGGTCAATTGCTCGTCAACTGGGAAGCATGTTATACTTTATGAAATATTGGAATGTTAAATGGGGTTTAATGCATTGAGGTTTTTAATGTGTTTTGTGTTTTTATTTAGTAGGTGAAGATCCATGAGGGTGTGAATGTGCATGGACTTATTCAAATATTTTTGCAGATATTTAGAAGAATACTTTTAGAAGATAGTTATTTTTAGAAGATAGTATTCTTAGCTATTTTTTTATAAAAATATTAGATTGCTTTAGAAAGCGATGTTTTTGTAAAAATTGAAATTTACAATTTTGTAAATAAAGCAGAAACATGCTTTTCGAAGTGCAGAAAGTATACTAACTATTATGTCGATGAGTGATTACAAGACACAAGAGTCAAATAGATGGTACATTGATAGGGGTGCAACAATCACATGATCTCCAACCAGGATTCCTTTTCATTTATGAAAGTGCAATCAACCAAAGGGCATGTGGAAACATGTGGTGATAATCCTCATGCTATCACAGAAATAGGTGATGTTATGTTAAAGGGCTCTCACAAGGCTAAGTGCTTGAAGGAGGCTCTCATGTTTCCGCAATAAAAAAGAATCTTGTTTTGGTGAGTCAAATGGTTGAGAGAGGATTGTAGGTCAAATTCAATCAAGAGTGATGCTTTGTGGATAACTCTAAAGATTGCTACATATTTGTGGATAATCCTTAGCTTATGTTAAAGGGCTCTCACAAGGCTAAGTGCTTGAAGGAGGTTCTCATGTTTCCGCAATAAAAAAGAATCTTGTTTTGGTGAGTCAAATGGTTGAGAGAGGATTGTAGGTCAAATTCAATCAAGAGCGATGCTTTGTGGATAACTCTAAAGATTGCTACATATTTGTTGTAGAAGGTAGAAAGGAGAATATTCCTTTGGATGAAGCAAATTCTGCCACAAAACCTACTACACATATGCAAGTAGGAAAGTAGTAGAATTGGACATATGGCACAAAAGGTATGGACATATATCAGAGATTGAAAAATAAGTAGAGTAAGAGATAAGTGGTAAGGTTACCGGATCTCTAAAATCAAAACCTTAACAATTTGTGTGAAGATTATGAAATGGGTAAGCATACTAGGTTTCCCTTCAAGAAGAGCAATTATGTGAGCAGTCATCCACTTGATCTCATCCATTCACATGTCCAGGGACCAGAAAAGGAGAGTTCAATTGGAGGTTAAATGTTTTTTCTAACTTTCATTGGCAATTTCATAAGGATGATTTTGCTCTATTGTATGAAGAATAAATTAGATGTCCTTTACTACTTTAAGAGTCTCAAATCTATTGTTGAGAGGGAATGTGATAGGTATATTAATTTCTTAAGGTCACCTAGAAGGGGATAATACTTCTCCCATGATTTATCTAATCTCTTGCGGACAAATGGCATCAATAGAAAAATCGCATGCAAGTACATACCACAAAAAAACATTGGTGTACCAGAGGACAAATAAGTACATTCTAGATTGTGCTAGTGACATTGTTGTATAAACCTTGCATTAGAACTTGGATAATGGATTTTATCCTAAAAAATCCTTTTATTTAAATGGTTAGACCCTTGAAGTTGGAGCTCAAGTTCTTGGTTTCAATCCTTGAAACTTACATTGCATATTCATTTAATTGAAGCCTAAATTGAATGATTTTTACACCTAGGAATAATAATCCTAAGGTATGAGAATGTTAAACTTTGGAGACATTTCTTTTAAGTGCCACCTTGACTTATACATGATCAGAAGGCTTCAATTGAAATAGAAATCATGTGACTAGCCTTGGGAAAATGTCCACATGAAGGACACATGGAAGCATTCTATAACATGCACCCATTGGACCTTTGGTATATATATGGGTGGATTAGGATGGGTGGATTAGGATGGGTGGATTAGGATGGGTGGATATGTACACGCTTGCTCTCTTTGTGGATATGATATTTTGGCTTGGAAGCTTTTAATAATCGTGGTAATGAGGGCATTGGTTTTAACTAAATTGCAAGGTATTGCCCCTCTTGCATTATGTGCATGCCATATCTTGGAAGCATTGAAGTATGTGCAAAAGATTCTTTGAGATTTTGCAAATTCACACGCCAAGATCTCTTGGATCTGAGAGGTCCTGTTGGTGCAATTACTTCAAGCCCAAATGCTTGGTCATATACCCTAAGGTTCATATATGTACTCATGTATTAGCACATGCACCATCCCTTGTAAAAGCATGACTTTTTACACCTTGTAAAAGTGCACAATGGGAATCACTTCAATCATGAGTCCTTAGGAGTATCTTTCAAGTTTCTTAGTTCAATAAAAATTGAGATCCTAAACTATAGGAACACTTTTTGGTAGAACTTGAATTTCAAAATTCAAAAGTTCTCTCCAACTTTAGCTTTAAAAGAAGACACAAAAAACTCGCGTAAGATGAGCCCAATTTGGAGAGCTATCAGGAGGGGTTTTAAGTGGATATTGAGATCATATCACAGCTCTACCATTGCCCTCACATTGTCCAATCATTCATTGCCAATGTCATCGTAATCTATGTGCATTAATAGATACATGTTGATTATACGTCAGTCTCTCTTCTCTATCATGTACCACTCAGAATAATGAACTTCTCTTAGTTGTTTCTTAGTGAATACTTGATCATTTTAGTGATTTAAGTTGATATAGATTTTTCATACTATCTATGTGTCTGTCACAAAGTTGCACTTTGATTGCCTTAACCAATCTTGAGATATGTTCAAAACATTGCTCACTGGTCTGCATACTCTTAGTGCCCAAAAATGTTGAGATGCATCCTTAATTTTCTAAGCATCATTCTCATAGTATACTTTATCAATTTAAGTGAGATAACTTGCAAAAGTTAGCTACCTAAGATAATTAGATATGCTCGAAAGGATTTTTATCAATTGTTAGTAAAGAAGGAGTAGTGTTCATTTCTTTGAGCAAGTGTAGTGACCAAAATAACAAGTTTTTGGTTCACCATGAAACTCCACCTTATCTGTTTTGATCCAATGATTTGAGGATCATCTTCCAAAGTACTTGGGTGATTATTTGTACTTCTTGGAAGGCTCAAGAGGTCTACTTTGCACTCCTCAACTCAATTTTGGCTACTATGAAGCAAGAGTTTGTAGCACCATCTCATCTCTGGAAATTGTCCACCATCTCCTTCAACAATGGTATCAGAGCAACATAAAGGTAAAATGGGAGATGGATTCAGATCATTCATTGAAAAATTGGACAGGGGCAATTATCCAACATGGTCCCTAAGAATGGAGGCTTACCTCCAAGGAAGAAGCTTGTATGGATACATCTCTAAAGATGAAGAAATTCCAATCTTCAGAAGCAAAAACCAACCTACAAGAGAGGAGCAATAGACACTAGCTACATGGTGTGCAAAAGATGCTCTATCCAGGTCTTACATACTCGATTCAATCTTTGATTTTTTGTTACCTCATATTAGGAATTGTAATACTTCCCAAGAGACTTGGGAGTTATTATCTTCATACTTCTCATCAAACACAAGAGATAGAAAGAACTAGCTTTAGATGGAGTTCACAACCTTGAAGAAGCAACCAAAGCCAAGTGTAGCTGACTATGTGACCAAGATGAAGGATATAGCTTATCAACTTGGGAGAATTAGAGAAGAAATAGAAGAGGAGTATATAGTAATGTAGGTCATAAATGGCATCAAGGCTAATGATAAATGGGAGTCTTTTACCACAACAATGGACATATATATGGACATGCAGATACATGACCTCAATACATTGATGAGACAACTCTTCACACATGAGACAAAGCTCAATAACAATGGAGATACTTCTAGAGGTAATCAATATTCTTCCCTTTACACAGATAAAAACAAAAGTAAAGTAAATGTAAAGGTAAGAAGAATGAAAAAGATGCAAGTATCTCTCAAGTGAATTTCACAGGTAGAGGAAGAGGCACTAGAAGAAGGGATAGAGAGGAAAGCAAGGCATGGGGAGACCATAGAATTCTTCACCTTGCAACATTTGTGGTTTGATCAATCATACCAGAGATGAATGCTTCAAGAACACAAAGAATCAAAGAGGAAGAGGATTCCACAGAGGAGGCTATGGACAATCAAGAGGAAGATTCAATAATGGAGGAAACAACTACCATCACAATTACAATCAAGGCTACAACAACAACTATCAAATAGGCTTCAGAGGAAGGAAAGACTACAAAAACTATACAGATGATCAAGAGGATTCCTTATTACTCATGAATATGACAACCAAGTTAGGTAAAGATGATGAACAATTATTCTATATTGATTCAGGTTGCTCCAATCATGTAGCAGGCAATGTAGCATTATTATCCAACCTTGAAGAACCCAAAGGCAAGCATGCACTCTAGACAGGTGATGACACTAGGCACCTAGTTAAGAATATTGGAAATTTTAAGGCATCTAATGGTAACATGAACCTTCTAAGTAGGGTATTGTATGTGCCAACAATAACCAAGAATCTAATCAATGTTGGACAGATTGTTGAGAAGGATTTATAGGTTAGATTTACAAGGCATGGAGCATATGTGGAGGACCCTCTATGAAATATTGTTTCCATTACAACATACAATCAAAACATTCCAAATAGTTATTATTCTTGCCAATTCAAGCTCTTCATTGGTTGAGAATCAAACAGGTAGACGTTTGAAGAGGCTCAGATCTGATGGAGATGGTGAGTATTTCTCACATGAGTTTGACTCCTTCATACAGAATAGAGGCATAAAGAGAGAGATTACAACAAGGTACACTCTTGAACATAATGGAGTGGTAGAGAGATGAAATAGATTAATAGTAGAGGTTGCAAGATCAATGTTGAATGAGACAAGTCTTCCTAATTGCCTATGGGCAGAGTCTATTTCTATAACTACCTATTTAATTAATAGGCTTACATCCAAGTTTCTGGATGGGACGACACCTTATGAAGCATGGAATGACAGGATTCCATCCTTAGATCATTGTAAAATTTTTGGGTGCATTGCTTATGTACAAATACCCTCACAGATTAGGGGAAAGCTTGATCCAAAAGCCTAAAGATGCATATTTATTGGCTATGATCATAATAAAAAAGGATATAGGTTGTATAATCCCACTAATAAAGGATTTAAATTTATTAGGGATGTGGTATTTGATGAAAATAACTCTTAGTTTGAGGATGATTGCAGGAAAATAAAGCTACCGTATGATTTGGAAAATGATTTTCCAAATCTGACCAAAGAAGAACCACATACATCAGAGGATGTCAACTTAGAAGATGAAGAAAAAATTGATTTAAAAGCTTGGAAGTCCAAGGACAAAGCAAAATTCAAACAATTTGAAGACATTCCAGAGTCATCCATTAGAAGATCTCAAAGGGAAAGTAAGAAACCTATAAGGTATGGCTATGATACATCACTAGTCAGCAAGCATTCTAAATTGAAGCACTTCAAGAGAATAGCACTTGGGATTTGGTTCCCAAGAAACTATTCATGAAGACAATAGTATCCAGGTGGATTTACAAAGTAAAGAAGAATTCAGATGGCACAATCAACAGATATAAAGCAAGGCTAGTAGCAAAGGGGTTTGCTCAAACCCATGGAGTGGATTATGAGGAGACCTTCTCTCCTATGGAAAAGATGCCAACTATGAGAGTTTTAGTAAGTATTGCTGCTTCAAAAATTTGGAACTTGTACCAATTAGATGTTAAAAATGCATTCCTTAATGATATGAAGACAAAGATAAACCTGACTATGTCTGTAAATTAAGGAAGGCACTATATGGTTTAAAGCAAGCTCCTAGATCTTGGAGCCATAGGCTTGTCACATACTTGCAGGAACAAGGTTTTGTTGCAAGCAAGGTAGATTCTTTATTGTTCATTTAGAAGACTAACACCTACGAAATGGAATACAAGGAATGGCGTTTGCCAATAATTTGGAAATGGTAGTTGTGCATTAATTTGAGAAAACTAAATGCCAACACAATTAGGATAGCTATCAACTATCCACAAAAATCATGGAGATATTTCTAAATAAGAAACCATAAATTTTCTTGTTTGTTCTTTGTATTCCATAACAAATGGAAATGGCACATAGCAACCAACAGAAAACAGCTTTCTACCTATCCTGAATCCATTAAAAATCATCCCGCAGAGAGACACGTGGGTAAGGAAATATATATCTTTAATATATGTTTTTCTAAGGGTATTAAAAAAGTTGAAATAGACATTGAGGCGAGGGATTATAAGCCCATGGTAATACCTAGTATGTGGAAAATTCGACCAGCTTGAATTGAAGATCATCCATGGCCCTTGAGAAACTTGGCAGCAAAGAGTTGAAACCTTTGAATGAGAGACTAAATTGGGTGATTCTAAAACCATTTGCCCTCTAGAAATGCTCAAGGGATTCCAATTTGTTTCGGTAATAGTTCTATCATTATTAATCATATCATTCTTATCATGAGCATAGTTCTACATTGACATATAGTCGCCAATATCTCTAACGGATACATTCTTAAGTTGTCCACTATGCTAAGTTTCCAAATTCTGCACGAGATTCAATTCACAATATTTTGGCATATTGTCACTTGAGATCGCACTTTTAGCTTTCCTTCGTCGTGACTTGATTCACTTTTTCTTTTGTTTCGCAGTAATTTTAGGAGTTTGTCGTGGCCTTCTTTCTCTCAAAATAATCACTTTAATTTAAAAGTAAGGGATAAGAAAAAAATAACATTAAAAAGAATTATAAAATGAAATTTTTATTCTTTTCATCCTCTTCGTGAGGGCTCCATTTGCTTTTCATATTTTTTTTTTCAATAATAATCACCCTTTCGTGCTTGAAAGGGGGACGGAGGGGGTGGATGTTTTACAAACATAATCTCTTCTACCTAGGTATTCTAAGGATTTTTCAATTAACCACTCTCTAGGTGGTTTATTAAAGTCAACCGCACATTTTTCCTTCCAACCTTTCAAGAGCACTTTGCTTTTAACAACATCTCACAAGGTTAAGGAGCAACCAATTGCTTCACAAAGCAAAGCTTGATTTCAATTTATATCATATGGCAACACACGAATTGAGTAGAGGATCCGCCACATTAGTGTTCAAGCTTCGGCCTTTGTATTTTTGGACACATTGGATGATTGCCACTTGCAGAAATGGAAAGCAAGAGATCGACCACAAAGAGATGACTTCAATTCTGAAATTGAAAAGCCCCCTAAAAGAAGTCATAAGCCACCTATCACACTTAGGTATGATAAAGGGTATAACTTAGGAAAAGTGAATCCTTAGATCTGACTTTACCTACACACACTATACTTGAAATTGATGATCACATGTGTGTAAGCTCTCTTAGATTTTGAATAAGCAATAAAATCCCTTGCTTAGCAAGCCCTCTACTTTCTTGAGTGATTTTAGTGGGCTTTGTGTAGCCAGAAATCGTTCACAAATTTCTATGTGTATGAACTACATAGGTGTGTTGAGAAAAGTTCTGTTATCAAGTGTAATCTTTGGTTTTTTGGAAAGAGAATCTTGTCTCATTTGCTTTTCTTGACACTCATATCCAAACTCTACATATTCTACGAGAAACAAATCCATAAGTGAACAGAGGTATATGTATGCATTGTTGGAGTTAGACATCTGCAGAAGCACCCGAACGGCACAAGGAAGAAGAAGAAGCTTGGAACACAACACACAATACTGAATGTATTACCACTAGAATGTACAAAGATAAGTAACCCGTTAGGGCTATAGGCATATATACACGTTGTTAAGTACATATGCTGCATACATGATAGCCTCAAGCCAGAAACTATGTGGTAAAGCTTGACTCTTGACCATACACCTCGCCATCTCCATGAGTGACTTGTTTTCCAGTTCAAGAACACCATTCTGTTGAGGTGTATACAACCCTGTACACTGATGTTTTATCCACGTTCGCTAGAAATGCATTAAAGTCGAAAGACATATATTCCCACCCTCGATCAGAACGCAGGGTGCCCATTTTACATGCTGATAGATTTTCAGCCAAAACCAAAAACTGTTTGATGCACATAAACACTTTGGACTTTGCATTCAATGGATATACCCATGCATGCATAGGAAAATCATCAATGAAAGTCACAAAGTAAGGATAGTTTCCAAAAGAAGATGTCTGCATAGGACCACATGCATCATTATGTACAAGCTGCAATTTTCGAGTAGGCTGAACTAAACCATCTTTTGGGAAGGATGAACACTGCATTTTGCCCATAATATAGCCTTCACAAACATGTTTACCGGATGCCTCAAGTTTGGGTAGAGACGACAAGCAAACTAGCAAAATTCAGATGACCAAAACATGCATGCTAAAGCTTTGCATCTGCCATAGCATGAGAATCATGTACTGCACATGTTGAATCATTCACACATTTTTCATAATCTATGAGCTTATATAGCCCATGACATAAAATGCCAAAAACAATAATAACATCACCATTTGACAGATCATGAACTATATATTTGTCATCAACAAATTTCACAACCAAGCCAATCTTCACTAGTGCAGAAACTGATAACATATTTTTCTTGATCCCTGGCACAAATAAAGCATCTGGCAAACTGAAAGAACTACCATCAACAATAGTCAGAACGATCTTACCAACTCCCATGACAGGACAACAGGAGTTGTTGGCACATGTGACAGTATTCATTGTAGGGGCATGCTCAAGTGAAGTGAAGAAACTACACTATGAGGTAATATGTTTGGTTGCCCCACTATCAAAATACCAAATATCTGAGTCTACTATAGACATGCACTGCTGATGAGAAGATGGGTCAAAAGTGTAGATAGTAGTAAATGCCCATTGTTCTTCCTACACAAGATTAGCAGACTCTATTTTCGGTGTAGAGGCCTCTGCAACAACCATTCCAGCCTCTTTTTTCTTTGCCTCTTTTGTAGCCAGTTTTGGATAGCTCTTAATGACATGATCATTTGCTTTGCAGTCTTGCAAAACAATTTCTAATTTTCTGTTTTCTTGTCATCTTTGTCTTCCTTCTTCAAATGTGTAGCATTTTCAGATTTCTGCTTACTAGTAGATGAGCTCTATGGACCAAAGGGGTGTCGATGATGCCCTAGATGAAGCGGTGACCTGCTCCAATACCAATTGTTGGAGTTAGACATCTGTGGAAGCACATGAAAAGCACAAGGAAGAAGAAGAAGAAGCTTGGTGCACAACACACAATACTGAATGTACTACCACTAGAATGTACAAAGATAAGTAACTTGATAGGGCAATAGGCATATATAAAAAACTCCTAAAGAGGGAAAAAAGTGCCCCGATGGTCCTAGTGTTCACACACATCACTACCTAAATAAATCAACATGCATGCCTAGTGAAGGCAATAACTTATATGTATTGAAGGCATTGGTTCTCACAATAAGAGTGAGAATTTTGAATGAAAAACTTGCATTAAAAAGGTCATTGATTTTCATTTATGGGTGCAAAATTTCTCACATTTAGCTCTTACTATTTTAGAGTAGCATTCATTTGAGTGAAGAGAGGTTTAGAGAGTGTGCCTCTAAGGCCATGTATGCTTCAAGGTAGCATAGGGAGACTGGTCTTTCTTCCATCAATATGTATCGGAGCATTTTAACATAAAAAGACATTCAAAAGGTAGATTGAAGACCTTGAAATTCAATGGAAACATATAAAGCTTGCAAGCAACCAAAAAAAGAATCTGTCACATTAGGTGTCACAATATAAAAGCTAGAGATGGACAACAAATTGCACATGAATACTTGAAAGGTGCATGGGTGTACATGCAATCCTCTAGATATGGGCCTCATCCAATTAGAGATCTTGGAAACTTTGATCCTCATTGGAAGGGAAAGCTACTTGACTTGAATAACCACAAAGACAATGGGATGGTTGCTATTGCACAACATGTCTTGAAATGGAAACTATGAAAGTGGAAAAATCTACTAGACTGAGATATCCTATCAATTGCAAGTATTACTCTACAACATTGCATGGTTTATAGTGTTGAATATATATTTGACCTATTTGGATATGCTTTTATTTGTTACATATATATTTCCTTCTATTTTGGTGGATGAGCAGCCACTTCATAGCCTTATACATACTTTCTATGAATTGCATGAAGATCTAAGAATTTTTGTGAAACTTTGAATTCTTGATGACATCTAATATGTTTTTAACCTATCCACATATGTTTTGTTTGTGGCTCGGCTATATTTCCTTCCATGTAGTTGAAAGAAAAACCATTCCATAGCCTTATAGGTATATTGAAGTTTATAGAGCAATAAAATTTATTATCTTATAGGTTTAAAATGGGCATGACTTAATGTATAATGCATATTATCTTTTATGTAGAAGATGGAAATGGATACTTATAATCAAAATTAAATTACATGAGTTTTTAGATTTATTTATCTATATCTTTGTGGATTTTGGTTAGAAGGGGAAAATATGTATGAACTATAAGTATTTATGTAAGCTTTCGAATTGTTGATGGAATTCAATACTTTCTTAAGCTATCTACACGTTTTTAATGCTTCAATTATGCCTCCTTATATGCTGGTGGAAGGAACAACCATTTCATACTCTTAGAGATAAGAAAAATTACAAAGATTACATGAAAGTGGTAAATTATTAGTCATTTCACATGTAGCTCTTGCTCAACTTTATTCATGGAGTTTTTTTCTTAATGCACATACTAAGTTTGTGCCCAACACACATAATGATTTTTCGAATGTTAAAGATCATCAATGCTTATTCTCTTCTCAGTCTATAGTGGCCAAGTCTTCATCTATAGAAAATATCATACTTCAAGCAGAAGATGGTGATGGATGATGATTAGTATGGAAAATTCACATGATATTCTAGATTTATAGGTCTATATTGATGTATTCCCATCTATTTTTTTCTGTGCATGTTCTCACAATTTGCATTTATGTAGATTTCAACAATTTTTTGGGTGAAGATATTGAATTCAAGACTAACAAGGTGTATTAGGAGAAAAAATAGTTTTGATGATATATTTTAATCTAGTCTATATTGAAAACGACATAAGGTTAGGAATCTATAAAATTCTTGATTATACATGTTATAATATTTCTTTCTTTACATAGCTATATTTTATTTTGGATTGTTCATAAGTTGTGAAAAAAATAGATAATATAATTAAATTCCTTCAAAATTTAACTATAAATGATGTTGGCATTTCATTTTCATATATTTCTTTGTATGTGATGATTTCATTTTTCTCTTTGAAACATGTTAAACTTTAAAAACAATAATCAAAACTTAAGATATTTGAAGGAATTTTCAAAGAAGGTTGATTAGCCTATTGAAAGATCCACTCTCTTTGATCTTGTTATTCTAGAAAACAAACAACCTCTAGTATTCGAAGGGTGGATTCCTCCCAAATCTATTATTCTTCTACCCAGGCAATTTGTCGATTTCTCAATGGATGACTCTTTGGAGGAGCCATTAGAGTTAGTCACACATATTTCATTCCAAATTTTCTAGACGGCTTTGCATTTGGTTATATTCAAGAGCATCACAAAGTATGTCTTTTTTATAGCTAATTGGTTCCTTTAGCATGAGGACTCTTTTCACATTCTTCCAAACTAAGTATGGACAGAAAGAAAAAAGGTCTTTGATGTCTTACCTCCTATTAAAACACCTTTTACCTCACAAAGGAGATTATAAAATCTTTCTAGATATAGAATTGTTCCACATATACTTTACATCATGGAAGAGCACCACAAATCTTGTGGTAATTTCTTGAATTTTCAAGTACTTTAAGTTGTACAATCATTGATATTGTTAATTTGAAATTTTTGTAAAATTTGATATTTATAATAAAAACATGTATACTTTCACATTTTTGGAGTCTATAATTATGCATTTATAATGTGTCTTGGTCATTATTCAATTTTCACTTTTATACATAGTATGTTCAAGTTCACATTCATTGAATTTTTATTCTTTAATTATCTCAATAAATGATCACTTATGGAGCTTGAAGTCACAAAGGAGATAACTCGAAAATATCTTTCATGTTAGATATACTCAATACTTAATCCTCAACTAACCACAATGATCCATGGTGCTCTACATTATAAGGCACCCATTATGAGGAGAAACCACTTTGAGAGCATAGAAATCTATGGAAACATAACTTCTAAGCTAGATGAGGTTTATATGTGAACATTTGATGCTAATAAATGGTCTTTGTGATCAAGGCCATGAGGTAAGTGGGGCATAAACATTTGGGGCCATTGGCTAAGGGGCACTTTTCACCTTCTCTCGGGTTTGGTGACACAACAAGTCTTCTACTCATGAAGATATTATCAAAATCTATATTCTACAAACTATTTTATCTCTTATGGCTATGTTTTTCTATAGTGGCTCCCATTGTAGAAGCTAGATATGCATGTATCCCTATAGAATAGTGACTTGTCATAAATAAGTTCCATGCCCTAAAAATTTAAGAATAAAGTTTCATATCCACCAAAAGTAACCTTCATGGTCTCAAAAGCACCGAGAAAGGGGAGCCACAAAAACATGGGATAGGCCTCTGTAAATATTCCATAGAGGCCTATCCCACATTTATGTAGAGGCCCTTTTTTTGGTGCTTTTGAGGCCATGCAAGTTTATTTCTAGTGGATATAAAACTTTATTATTTCAAATTTCAGGTCCATGAAACTCATTATGTGCTCAATGCAATTTACCAATGGAAATATGAGTTTATAACAATAAATGAATTGCTTTGCATACATAACATGTTGAATTGAGTGCATACAATTGTGAACATATGATATAGATCAATGTGGAATTGAGCATGTGTAAGAAGGTTATGAAAAGTATATTACCAATAAGTTAATTTCATATTATAAAATTCTCTTCAAGAAGAATGATCACATAGTCATATATGGTCCTATCTAGTTTCTTGGGTTGTATAATTCCTAAATCTCCCTAAGATTTGCAAGAAAGAATTTATATTTCCACCACTAGTCACCTTGCATGACCTCAAAAGCACAAAAAAAAAGGATAGTCACAAGAATGTGGGATAGGCCTCTACAATTTTTTTTGTAGAGATCTATCCTACATTTCTGTGACTACCCTTTTTTTGGTGCATTTTGACGTCATCCATTCTCAGTGTCATAATCAGACAAGTATATAATTGATCTTAGGGTTTTGGCATATTCCAGATGTAATGGTAGGATTACTTTCCCTAAACTTGGAACCAATCAAGAAATATAGAAATTTGCATAGAATCTAAGGTTTAAATTGGTTTCCTTCGAGTCTTTGACATCACCTCCCTTGCAAAGCCACAAGTTTCGAGAGAAGCAATTATGTGACTATAAAATCTTCTAGAACTTGAATCTTTGTAGCTCTTTATCTTTATAGAGATCATGATATGTGGTACTTGAACATGATGATGATGGATATCCATGATGAAACTAGAAATGGTTTGCAATATATCTAGGTACATAATCAAG
The DNA here is from genome assembly GCA_020310875.1 of Ceratopteris richardii. Lineage (NCBI taxonomy): Eukaryota > Viridiplantae > Streptophyta > Polypodiopsida > Polypodiales > Pteridaceae > Ceratopteris > Ceratopteris richardii. The sequence goes on from CM035419.1 coordinate 96,264,546, forward strand.
GACATGATTCACATGATGGACAATACTCTTCTTTTGACCTTGATGATCTTAAGTGATTTACTTTGCACACATAACATCTTGAATCAAGTGGAAACAATTGTGAGCATATGATATATATCAATGTGAACTTGAGAATGTGTAAGAAAGATGATGAAAAAGTAGATTATCATAATAAAAATTTCATATTAAAAAATCTATCTCTTCAAAAAGAATGGTTACATAATCATGTATGGTCCCATCTAGTTTCTTGGGTGGGTTGTATAGTCATCATCTTTGTATGAGCTAGACACAAGTTAATGTCATTCAAAATAGAAGTAAGGAATGCATCTATTTCCTCTTGGATGGCTTGAAGTGTTATTGATTATATCCATAGTTCAATGCATTAAGTTTGAAGCACAAATGACCTATAATGTTTCCTCACTTTTCTATTGCTTTCCCATTAGGAGCAACTTAAGGTTGTCCTATATATGATCTATGATGTGGTTGATAATTCTTATTCATTTTATATGTATGCCTTGATTGACATTGTGGTACAATTTATGGCATATGTTTTATTTTCTCTCCTATCTCATATCTTGGTAGTGTGCTTTGAACTTGTATTAGGGACTTTCTAGCCTCCACTTGATGTGATGGTGGAATATGCTTATGTTTTTGAATGGCTACATCATGTTTCATCAGCATGTGTTGTTTGTGTTGGAGAATTCCTCTCCTAATCGCAGCGGAAAGTGTAGAAGACCTTCTCAGGATCAAGACTTTTGCCAACAGCTGAACCTTCAAATGAAAACTGGTACCAACTGAAAAATGCAATGAACTTGAAACTTTGGTCACTCAAACTAGACACATATAGCTTTCCAATGAGCTATTAAACACTCAATTTGGAGTAGATTTGGATTGGCAATTCTTTGATTCAAAACAGGCTACTTGTCCACTCAGTTAGGCTGAAAACTGGACTTCGCTAAAACCTGAATAACTCACAGAACATAAAGAATTTCATAAAACTGTTTTAGACAGAGGAATTACTCAAGATAAGATTTCCAACAAATGTTTAAACACTAAAATTGAATACATATATTAAGAGATATGACTCTCACAAGTAGACTACCCAAAAATGGGTGTGCAGCTGGACATACTCTATGAGAGTGAACTGAACGAAATGACTCAAACCAAATGAGCTAGCTACAAGGGGACTTCCACACCTTCTTCCTCTATTCTTGAGTGTCCTCCCTTGCCTCTTTTATAGCCAAGTGACCAAAATCTCTCATGATGAGTTTGAGAGCTCTTCTTCATCATTTCTCCACTACTTTGGACAACCACTCTTACAGTTCAGTTTTTGGATTTGATTCTCTTTTGATTGATTCTCTTTTGGCCTCCACTACTTGCTGAAGTAAATGCTTCCATTTTTCATTTTTGTATTTGCCTTCTATTTGAAGGAAAATCCTTTTTGCAAAAATATATACGAGCTTACTTCTTTATTTTTAACACTCCCCCTCAAGCTCACATGTGAGCTTGCACCTTCAGCCATATCCTGCAAGTTGATGTCATCCTTGAACCTCTTAAGCTTAGAAGCATCTAAGGACTTTGTAAACATGTCTACAACCTAGTCATTAGTTTCAATGAACTTTATATCCACATTCTTGCTCAAAACTTTTTCTCGAACATAATGATAATGCACTTTTATGTGCTTGCTTCGTGCATGAAGCATTGGATTGTTTGTCAAGTGAATGCTTGACATGTTGTCACCATAAATTGGAATGGTCTCCACCTGCACATCAAGATCAGCCAAGAGCTTCTTAATCCACATAGCTTCACAAGTTGCAAAGGCTAAACCTCTATATTCAGCTTCTGTAGATGATAGTGCAACAGTAGGTTGCTTCTTTGAGCTCCATGTGATAGGTTTGCTACCTATCATAAACACATAACCTGAAGTGGATCTTCTATCTTCCTTCGAACCAACCCAATCAGCATCACTAAAGCCCTTTACCTGCAATTCTTCATCATATCTATAAAACAATGCATGATTGAGAGTGTGCTTCAGATATCTTAGCACTCGTTTGGCTGAATTTAAATGTTCACTTGTAGGAGCTTGCATAAATTGAGAAAGAACTCCAACAATATAACACAAATCTGGTCTTGTGATCGTAGCATAGATCAAGGAACCTATAATACTCCTCTATGTAGTTACATCATGTAACTTCTCTCCATCATTTGAGCATAGCTTCACATTTGTGGCCATAGGTTGAGTGAGTGGTTTGCATTCACTCATTCCAAATTTGAAAAGAACATCCAACAAGTACTTTCTTTGCATCAAGTAGATGCCATCTTTCCCATAGACTATCTCAATGCCTAAAAAGTATTTCAGCTCACCAAGATCTAAAATTTTAAACTCCTTACGGAGTTTCCTTTTGATCTCTTGTGTTCCTGTAACATTACTTCCTGTTATGATGAGATCATCAACGTATATGCAAATATATACCTGCTTGCCTTCTTCTTTCTTCATGTAGAGAGAGGGATCTGCATTACTTGGACTATACCCACACCTTGTGAGGTACTCGACCAATCTTTGATTCCAAGCACGTGGTGCTTGCTTCAGCCCATACAAAGCTTTCTTCAATCTACAAACAAAATTTGGATGCTTTTTGTCTTCAAATCCAATTAGTTGACTCATGTATACCTCTTCTTGAAGTTCACCATTGAGAAACACATTTTTTATGTCAAGTTGGTACAATGGCCATCTCCTTGCTACACTCACTGCAATCAAGGTTCTAATTGTTCCCATCTTTGCAACCAGGCTGAAAGTCTCTTCATAGTCACTGAGGTGAGTTTGCTTGAATCCTTTTGCTACTAGTCTAGCTTTATGCCTTGCTAGAGAACCATCAACATTTCTCTTTATTTTAAACACCCATTTATTTGGAACAATCTTCATACCTTCAGCCTTTGGAACTAGCTCCCGTGTGTGATTGTCCTTGAGAGCTTTCATCTCTTCTTGCATAGCTTCTTGCCATTCTTTTTGTGTACATGCTTCTTCATATGCATCCGGTTCTTTGTCTTTGACCACCTGTGTCATATATGCAAAATGCTTTGCAATAAAACTATCATAGCTCAGCCTTTCAATTGGATACCTTGCTCTTGAAGACCTCCTTTCATTTCCTTTTGAACATTAAACTTTACCTTTGGTGTGATCACCTCTTCATACTCTTCTTCACTTGCATTTGAATCACTATTTTGGGCAGCACTTTCAGCTTTAGATCTTTCATAAGCTGATTTTGGTGATGGGGAATGACTCCTTAGCCTCCCCTTCCATGTTGAGCTTTCTCCAAGTGATGTAGAAGCTTCTGGACCTGACATTTGAGTGCTTGTTTGCTGAAATTCTTCTTGGACAGCACCTCCATCATCTTCGTAATCTTCTTCAAGAATCTTCTCTTTCCCTTTGTCTCCAAACCATGGTCTTAGCTCATCAAATACCACATCTCATGAGACTCGTAGCTCCTTTGTCACCGGATTGTAGCACCTATATCCATTTTGCTCCGATGAATATCCAATAAAAATACATTTTTTGGACTTTGCCTCCATCTTTGTCCTTAGTTCTTGAGGGATGTGAACATAACACACACATCCAAAAACTTTGAGATGTGTAAGGTCAGGTTTTTTACTGGAATCAACCTCCTCGGGAGTTAGATTATGCACTCCAGCCATTGTGCACTTGTTCATCAAATAAACGGCCGTACTAGTTGCTTCAGCCCAATAGTTTAGTGGCATCTTCATCTCGTTGAGCATGCATCTTGCAACTTCTGTGATATGTCGATTTTTCCTTTCAGCTATTCCATTTTGTTGAGGCGTATACCTACATGTAAATTGTTTCTTGATGCCATTTTCATAAAGAAAATATGAAAATTCTTTGGAAAAATATTCTCCTCCTCCATCGGACCTCAAGGTCTTTATGTAGCGTCTTGTTTCCTTTTCTACCTGTGCTTTAAATCTCTTGAACATGGAGAACACATCTGATTTTTGTTTTATGCAAAACATCCATACTTTTCTTGAATGATCATCAATAAAAGTGACAAAATATCTATTACCAGCCACTGATGGTTGTTGTGATGGTTCCCATACATCCGTGTGTATCAAGTCGAGGACATTCCTTGCCACATAGTTGCTCTTCTTGAATGGTTGTCGAGTTTGCTTTCCTAGTTGGCATGCTTCACAAAACTCATGTAGTCCAGCATCATTGAATCTTAGAAGACCTCTGACCACTTCATGGTTGCTCATGTCCTTGGGCTTGGGAATGTTGATATGTCCAAACCTTTTGTGCCACAAATCGATTTCAACATCCTCTTATTTCCAAACTGAATATACATCACCTTTCCATGTGGTTGTTGAATGTCCAAGGTGAACAACCTACCTTCTTTCCTTCCTTGAGCAATGACCTTGAATCCTTCTTTTGGATTCTTTATAAAGCAGCCTTTTTCATTGAAGATAACATGATATCATTTCTCTACCATTTGTCCTACTGAAATCAAATTCTTTGCAATAGTAGGAACATGAAGAACATCAGCCAATACCTTTCTATCTCCAAGCTTGATATCTCCAACATGCTCAATTGCATGTTGAGTTTCATCGCCGGTCTCCACACATCCTTTTCCACTTGGAGCTTGTAGCTTTGTGAATAAATCTCCTTGGCATGTCATATGGTTGCTGCAACCTGAATCTATGAACCATTTTTGGTCATCACTTCTCGAGTTGTTGTAGTCATGCTTCATGGCAAGCATGGTTTGATTGTCTCCTTCACTTGATGTACTCACATAATTATTTTGGCTCCTTTGGTTGCCTCCATTCAGCCTTCCATTCTTTTGCCAACAATCATTTGCATAATGTCCTAGTTTATCACAATGATAACATGTTATACCTTTATGAGGATTGTATGAACCTCGACCTCTTCCTCTATTTCTTCCTCGACCTCTTCCATGTGCGTTGTCATTTGAGTTGTCCTTGTTCTCCTCCGAGTTGTGTTGGCTGAAATTTGTGTTGTTGTAGCTTCTTCCTCTTCCTCTCGAGCCTCCTCTTGAGTTCCTTCCTATACCTCTTCCTGCATATAACATTTGACTATGGCTGTCCTTACCTTTGTTGCCTTCTCCTTGTTGAGCTACCTCTTCAGCCACAAGATTTGGTATAATCTCGTCGAATGTTGGTAGAGGGTCTCTATAAAGAATGTTTGTGATGAGGGGCTTCCACTTTTCTTCACTCCTCAAGCCATTGAGGGTTGTTTGGACGATGTCTTCATCTTCTATCTTGCATTCAACTGATGCTAGCTGATCTCGAAGCTCCTTGATCCTCAATGTATACTCACTAATGCTTTGGTTTGAGCTTTTCTTCATGTTGTTGAGCTCGTTCTTGAGTTACATCCTCCGAGACCTTGTTGAGGTAGCATACACCTTCTCCAATGCTTCCCAGACTTCCTTGGCTGTTTCTAAGCTTTGCACATGACCAATCATAGTGTTAGAAATAACTTGTGAAATGAGGAACATCACCCTTCGATTCCTCTCTTCCCAATCAGCAAATTGTCTCCTTTGTGCCGGAGTAATGTTGGGATCTTCAAGGTCCACCGGTTGTGGATTGTCTCCACTAACTAGACTCCATAAACCTTTACCTTAAGGTAATTTATCATTCTATACCTCCAAGACTGAAAATTATCTTTGTCTAACTTCTCAACTTGTTGTCCTAAATCAGCCATTGAAAACTTCCAAGATTGAAGTTTACCTCAAGTATTGTGTGGTGCTCTTCTTTGACTTTACAAAGCTCCCCCTTGATTTGTAGCTTCTCCTTTGCTTCAGTTCAGTTCCAATGCTTTGAATCTTAAAACTCCAATGCTTTGATACCAATTGTTGGAGAATTCCTCTCCTAGTCACAACAGAAAGTGTAGAAGACCTTCTCAGGATCAAGACTTTTGCCAACAGCTGAACCTTCAAATGAAAAATGGTACCAATTGAAAAATGCAATGAACTTGAAACTTTGGTCACTCAAACTAGACACCTATAGCTTTCCAATGAGATATAAGCACTCAATTTGAAGTAGATTTGGGTTGGCAACTCTTTGATTCAAAACAGGCTACCTGTCCACTCAGTTAGGCTAAAAATGGGACTTCACTAAAACCTGAATAACTCACAGAACGTAAAGAATTTCATAAAACTATTTTAAAAAGAGGAAGTACTCGAGAAATCTTTCCAACGAATGTTTAAACACTAAAATTGGATACATATATTGAGAGATATGACTCTCACAAGTAGACTACCCAAAAATGGGTGTGCGGCTGGACATACTCTATGAGAGTGAACTGAACGAAATGACTCAAACCAAATGAACTAGCTACAAGGGGATTTCCATGCCTTCTTCCTCTATTCTTGAGTGTCCTCCCTTGCCTCTTTTATAGCCAAGTGACCAAAATCTCTCATGATGAGTTTGAGAGCTCTTCTTCATCATTTCTCCACTACTTTGGATAGCCACTCCTCTTACAGTTTAGTTTTTGGATTTGATTCTCTTTTGATTGATTCTCTTTTGGCCTCCACTAGTTGCTGAAGTAAATGCTTCCATTTTTCATTTTTTTATTTTCCTTCTATTTGAAGAAAATCCTTTTTGCAAAAATATATGCGATCTTACTTCTTTATTTTTAACAATTTGGAGGTATACTAAGTTGAAATGATTCATCATTAGTAGGAAATGGATCTATCCTTCCGCTTTGTGTGTGTCCTTTGAGTCTTTATTTGAATGGTGAACTCCATGGGGGTTGATCTTTAACATGCCCTTGTTGTGTGGAATGTATGCTTGGTTGTAGTTACTAGGAGGAAGATGGACGATGGATCTTGAAAACGGTTTTGATGCTTATACACCATGTTCTGTAGACATTGTGGTTGTCACGTTGTCTTATGCTGCTTAGTGGCACGTCGACTTTGGCTCCTCATCTGAGGAGAAACTTTGCAGAAGTTCCAATTGTAGAAGCCTGCCATGACAATATTTCTAGAATTGCTCTCAACATGTTTGGCAGTATGTCCCTTGGTTCCAATAGGATTAGGCATCTCCTTTGTCAATGTTAGTGGAGATTCTTCATCTCCAACCTATGAGATATATTAATGTTGATCGTTATCAGTGTTACTTGGTTCATGATGATCTATTTTCTATACAAAGAATATAAGGTCTATGTGACAGAATTTCATTGGTATGTGCATTTTGGAATTGTTTAGGTGCTTGTTGGTCAGACAATGATGTTCCGGTTTATACTTGTTTTGAGAGATTATTATGAAGGGTCAACCTTTCAGTTTTACTATTGGCTCTTTGAATTACAGGTTGTTTTGGAGATTCTCTTATTACTTTATGCTCCAAACACAAGTCCATATGAGGGTTAGTCTCATGTTCCAACAACAAATGAAGTCAAAGTGGATAACAATGCCGATTTTGAGGCTTTGCCGATAAAAGAAGAAGTCCCTTTATCTGAGATGCTGGAGGCATTTTTTTAGTTCCGCTTCTCATGTCTGCGCAGGTACAACTGTGGTGGTCTCTCTGTCCTGGCACGAAAAGGACAAGGGTTGTGAATGCACACGGGGGGGGTCTTCTTTTTTGGGGAGTAAGGAGAAGGAGGGCAAGAGCAGGGAGCTTTTTGTTGAGAGTTTTTTTGAAGGGAGCTATCGAAGCAAAAAGAGGGGTCTTCTTCGCTTTGTTGTCTTGGGCGATTTTGTCTTTTCTGCTACAGTAAAGAGGGTGGGGGGGGAGCTCATCGTTTCACTATCCCAACAGAGATCTGCTGGTGTATCCGCTCACCTCCCTTGAACTACCCCTCTGTTTTTGGCCTTCATTGGCAAAAGGGGAGTCAGATGACAAGAAGTGGGAGGTAGAGGCCTCCTTCCTGGGGAACAATGATGGTACGCTCATCAGATCTGCTGCTCTTCGTTTTCCTTTTTCTCGCTCTTGTCAGCCATTTTTTTTTTTGAGCCAACAGGAAAAGAGAGTAAATTAATGGAAAAAGTTACAAAGTATACAGGGAAGCAGAGATCCCATCTAACACAAGGGACTCAAACAACCACAAGGGTTACACATTACAGACCATTATGAATCTATCTTGGGAGTAACATTCTAATAGGGACTCCCTCCATTTACTAGGAGGCAGGGACTTGATAGTATCATTGTGATCATGGGGGGCATTTTTGATGGCATGTAGACTCTGTATACCAGTAAGATATACTGTTTTTCTGAGGGCACACAGAAAGTTCTTTTTGCCATTTTTAAACAGGGTTTGATTTCTACTGATCCATATATGCCATAAGATGTGTCCCCTCCACAGGTTCCAGAGAACAAGATCAAGTTTATTACAGCAGCCAAGGAGAATCTCACTGATGCCAAGTTTAGGGATCTTCTTTATAGCCAAAATAGGGTCCAACAACCTCCAGAATTGTTTGGCATGCCAACAATTAATGAATAGATGGGTTAAATCCTCTTCCCTGCTACATAGAGAACATTTTCCATTATTGGGATTAACTCTCTTTGCCCTGTTGCCTGTCCATAGGCCATTATGCAAGATCAGCCATTCCAAGAAGGAATGTTTGATGTTGAGGGGGAAAGCCCAGATGACTTTGAATCTATATCTCCACTGATTGGCCGACCAGTTGCATCCCCATCTACTGTTTAGCTTGTTAACCACTCAGAGAACTAAGCCTTTGTTCACTTTGAACCTTTGCCACATATCTTTGGCAATATCCTCGATGTGAATGTAACTGATCCTGCATTCCTCCATCTTCTCCTTTAAGAGGGACTTCATCTCCAACAAGATCTGCAAACAACCAGAGGGGCATTGATTCAGATCACGAATAGAATCATTAGATACCAACTCACCAGAACTGAGGAACCACTCCCAGTTTCTTATTCCAAGCTTGAAACATTTATGCTCTCTAATCTCCACACTTTTATTCTTCCATAGGGCAATCCAACCCAGCCAAGGAGATTCCTGCAGAAAAAAATTAAGATTAGTAGTATACTTGGAGCTTGGGGAGAAACAAGACTTGACCTTTATCCACACAGACCAGAATCTGCAGGAAAGGGTACTACCAACAGGAGAAAAAGTGGTAGGGGAGATCACAATGTCCCAAAGGTGGTTGTTAGTCCAAGCTTTGTAGTTCTTGACATGAAATTTGCGAATGTTCCTTTTAAGGAGGATAGCCCAAATGTCAGAAGAGCTTAAAGCCCTGAGGATCCATTTAGAGGCCATATTCTCAGCCATTTTTATGGGGCAGATGATTCCTAACCCACCTTCATGTTTAGGCAGACAGCATATCTTCTAAGAAACCTTAGACACTTTATTATCCTGAACATTACCTCCCCATAAATACCTTCTAGCAAGGGCAATGGCCTGACTTAACTGCTTTTTTTATGGGCTCCAACAAGCCAGGAAATACACCAGGGAAGGGAGAAGGTAATGCTTCAATATGAAACATCTATGAGACAAAGAGGCATACACATTATACCACTTGAACATTTTTTCCTTAAATTTATTGATCACCCAGTCCCATCTTTGTTGCATAGTAACATTGAACCCCATGGGAATGCCCAATAGTCTGAAAACAACTTGATCTTGCAAGACAAAACAATGGGAATTAGTGATGCAGATAGGAATCATTTTATTGGAGTATCTAAAACCGGTTTTGGAATGATTATTATGAGAACCAATAGCCAGGCAAAAAGTATTCAGACAAGCCATAAAATTTTCAGCAAAAATAGGCTCAGCCAGAGTGCACATATTAGTATCATCTGCAAACATTTGAAGACCCAATTGGTGATTGGAGTTAGGAATGGGGATGCCTTTGATATTACCTCTAGACATTTCATGGTTCACTAACCACCCAAGAGCATCACTGGAAATAGCAAATAACAAAGGGGCCAAGGGGCACCCTTGTCTAATGGATCTGGCAATTTTAAAGGGGGGGGAGAGCTGACCATTCAAAGAGACTCTGGACCAGGCATTACCAAAAAGGGTACTAACAAATTTAATAAATTTTTTTCCCATGCCAATATCCTGGAGAGACTGAAGGACAAAATCCCATTCAATTCTTTCATAAGCCTTATCAAAATCAATTTTGAAAAAGTAATAATCAAGATCTCTTTCAGCAGCATAGTCAAAGCCTTCCCATAAAGAGATGATAGCATGTAAAATATATCTCCCTTTAATAAAACCTTTTTGCATGGGTAAGATGATAGAGTTCATGATGGGGCTAAGTCTTCTGGCAAGGGTAGAGGCAAAAACTTTGTAAACAGAATTAAGACAAGTAATAGGCCTCCTATTATTAAGATCTTCCTTAGGGCCCTTCTTGTGAATGAGTCTAATAACCCCCATGTTTATGTCAGAGGACAAAGAACCTTTCCTAGTGGCCTCTCTCCAAATCTCCAGAAGGTAAGGGGTGATGAAATCCTTAAGTTCTTTGAAAAGCTCATTAGGAATCCCATCAATCCTAGGAGATTTCCCAAGTTTCAATTTATCAATGGCTTCTTTCACCTCACCATGAGAGAGGGGCAGGTCCAGAAGAGAAGCCAGTCCCTGAGGGAGCGTTTTCACCCTGACAGAAGCTATGTGGGCCCTGGCTCTCTAGATGTCCTCCCCCCTCTTGGGAGGACAAGAGAAAACATTCATAAAGAAACTAGAAGCAATTTGTAAAGATTCATCCATGTTGGTAGCATGACCTCCATTACTTTTAGACAATAAAGGGATGAAATCCTTGTTTTTCTTTTGCTTTAGCAGATCATACATATTCTTATTAGGCCTGTCTATGTTTCCTTCCCAGAACCTTCTGGAGTTGGCAAGAGACCATCTAGCTTTCAGGTACTCCTCACATCTCAACTTGTGATTCAACTCAATAAATTCTACACAGGGGTTATTAGAATCATACATCTTGAGGGCTTCCAGGATTTTCTCTTTCCTGAGCGACCTAGTCTTACACACTTTGTCTTTGTAGAAGGCAAAGATCTTCTGAATATCTTTAACCACCAACTCCCAACTTTTGAGAGCCGAAGTGTTATGAGAGAAGTGCCAGCTTATGGACTCTTTAATTTGATTAATCAACGAGGGGAACTTAAGCATTCTAGCATCAAGATGGGGCCATCCAGCACGAAAAGTTTTACAATTCTTCTTGAAAGTCAGACAGATAGGAACATGATCAGACAAAAACAAGGATTGGTCAATGACCACTCTAATCTCCCAAAACTTTTTACCAAAAGCGGAATTAGTGTAACACCTATCAAGCTTAGCACCCAGAGCATTCACATTAGACTGTCTATTGTGCCAGGTGATGCTAGAGTGCTCTGAATGGTCAATTAAATCATGAAAATGACAAAGAGAATACCAACAAGATTTCTCAGCACCATAAATGCAGGCTCCCTTTTTATTAAGTCTATCTTTAATACTGGTAACCATGTTGAAATCTCCTATAATGCAGATTTTACCTTGAAGGTTCTTTAATTCCTCCCAACATTTGCTTCTCAAGTTCCTGCAGTTAGAGGCATAAAGACTGACAATACTAACATCCATAGGGGAGTCAAATGAGACAGAAACCCATTGATTAGAAGGACTTTTAGTCACCCCTTTAATGAGGTGAATAAGCTTTGGATTAACACCAATCACTGCACCCCCTTTACCTTGATCATGATCAGTAAAGTACCATTTGAAATGCCCATCGATAATTTTCAATTGGGTGGAGAGCTTATGTCCTCCAATCTTCACTTCCTGAAGGCATAAGACATCAGGGGACATGGAAAGGTTTCTTTTCCAATTGTTGATGATCTTGGCCTTGACAGGATCCGTCAGCCCTTTGCTGTTAAGGGAAACAATATTCAGTAAATCCATAAAAACAGAAAGAGGGAGAGAAACCGGGGAACTTAAAACTTTGAGGACTTGTTTGGCTGTAGATTAGAACCTGAAGTCCTAACCACCTCTTTCCTTTTTGCCTTACCTTGCAATTTGACTACGATTTCGTTGACCTTGTTGATGGTCGTTGGAGAATCATCTTGAACAGGAACCTCATGAGACATTTGTGCCAAAAGTTCTTCATCGATTTTATTAATCTCATCCATTATAGTATCAACACTAGAGTCAGTATGATACCTGTTATTGAGGGACTTTTTTTTACCCACAACATGCCACTCATTGGGGGAGTTAGAGTCTGCCGACACCTGTTTAACAGAGGGGTCCACTTGGTTACCTATAGTATCATGGACACCCGGGCTGTTTTCCTTATCCGCTTCACATTCATCTAGAAAGGAGTGATTAGTAACATCAAGGAGAACACTATAAGGATTAGCCAACTTCCCTACTTTCTTCCATTGAGGTTTAGAAGAGGCTTTTTTGTACTTGTTCCTGTCTGTCCGTTTGGAGAGTTCTTATTTGAAGGAGCACCACGATTATCTGTCTCAGGGGAGGTTGAAGTGACATTTGCACCCGAAGAGGAGGTATTAAGAAGAGGACAATCCTTGATTAGATGACCCTGTTTAAAACACTTGAAACAAGCATTAGAAAGGTTTCTATAAAGTATTTGCTGTTCATGCAGGAAAAACCCGTCAGAGTCCTTTATCCAAATGGATTGTTTAATTGGTTTAGCCACATCTATTTCAATCATTAGTTGGGGATCCCATTTGGGATTAATACCACCAGTCCTGGTCCTCTGACCTAAAACTTTCCCTAACATAGAACCAAGTTTGTTTAGCCACGAATAGTAGTCGATAGGGAGATCCGGGAAATCCACCCATATAGGCAGCTTGGTAGGCTTAGGTCCTTTGGGGTTAAATCCAACATGCCAACGGAAGAATGAGATAGGGGTGTTTCTTACCAGCCATTGGCCTTCTGTTATGACCTTTAGAGCACTAGCCGAATCATTAAAGAAAAATAGGTAGTAATTATTTGGAAGATATTGAACCTGTTTAACAAAAAGACCCCTAGCTTCCCAGTTCAACTTCATCCAATTTCTGAGGAAGTCTTGAGCTGGTCTTGGCCCATGACAGAGGCCTATAACTACTCTCTCCACAAGTTGAGTATGCCAGTTAGCTAGAGAGTTTCGATCAATGATAAACTCTTCTTCATCAGGTAAAACTTGATTATCTATATTTAGAAAGTGTGGACTTTCATCCGAAGGCGCCTTACCTTTATCCAATGCAGCTTGAGAGCGGGGGGAAAGATCCATACCTGTGTCAACGTCGAAGTGTAGAGCCTTATCTGAGGTCTGAGCATGGGCAGGACGCTCCGGAGAACGAGCAATATCCGTGTACGTTTGTGAAGAAGAACATTTGAAAACTACATCCTGAAGCAACATTGCTTCCCTCCCTAGGGGAGAAGGAGAAGAAGGAGCCGACACAGGGGCCGCAAGGCCCCAAGCCAGAGAGGCCGCACACAGACAGAGAGGAGCTCCCCGCGATCCCCAGTCGGGGAGGCCGAGAACAGGAGAAAAACCCTAGCCCGACATGCACGGAGCAAGAACCATCCACGACCTCGCAACCAATCCTCTTGTCAGCCATTTTTGCTTTGTAGATCTCACTCAAAACTTTGGACGAACCCTTTGATGGACGCTGGGTTGTTTCTGAAAGAACGAAGTACACAGGTGCATGGAAACATGAGGAAATTCTGGGTGGCTTGAAGAGAAGGCAGCAACAGAGGATGTCTAGAGGGGTCTCTCATCAAGGACAACTGGCTGACAAAAAAGGGAGGCTCATGCATCTATTCATGGGGAGGTTGTGAAGCTAAGGAAGGTACCTTGGGAAAGTCGCCCTCTGTGTTTGGAGGAAGGAGCAATTGAAGGGGGAAGCTGTCAATTATGTGAAAACTACACAAAGGCATGTGTAAGACTAGAAAGCTCATGACTGATTATGGAGGGAATCACATTGCCTGAAATAGGTAACAGTTTGACTGACTGTAATATGACTAGAAAATGTTGATTCCGATCAATGATTGAAGTGCACAGTAAGGACATAGATAGTGCTCGCAAGCATCTATACCACATACATATACAATGAAAAAGGTTCATTAGAAAATAGGAACGACATCAGTTACAGGCTTTCAACGATTTCTTGTGCGATTTGGTGTATACAATACAAACTCATGGCCATAAATGTGAGAGAATTTAGTTGATGACTGCCAAGGAAGTAAAATTCTTTTGCAATAGAGCACGTCGGAGAAAAAAAGAGGCAGTGCTTGAACTATCAGACAAAAGTAGAATACACACAAGTCATCAAGATTAATAGGAAGAGCAATCAGACCTGCTGGTAGATGCTAAATTGCCAGAGTTATAACAACGGACGAGTTTGGAGATAAAAAGTGAAATTGGATGAGGAGGTGTTGAAGAGATGGATTGTGCAATGATGAGGCTCCTGAGGCGGAGCCTGACTCACTACCCGAAGAGCATTGGCCACTTGCGGTGAGCGAGACGGGGTAGGAACTTTCGAGATTGCTATGCGACATTACCGCTGAGGAAGGGACTTAGAGGTAGGATAGAGGAATCCCATTTGATAGGTCTGTTTGCGACTAGTCAATTTAGTTGTATATTATTGTTATGCCAAAGTAAGCAAAGTGATGGATGATTGATCTATCAGCTTTGCGTATATGTTTTTTGTATTATTTTATGTATTTTTGGTTACATGATGTGCGGGTTAGGTGGGCAGATGCTCCTTTCTGCCTCTCCCTAACTCTTAGGACATGGGAGATGGGAAAAGTGAGAAAAAAAGAAAGAAAAATACAAGCAAAAATGTATGTATATATGTATATGTGCCCATGCACTATGACGGGCTAGTAGGCAGGCAGAGCTATCCTTGCCGGGTGGTCAAGACTGCGAGTTGACACTAGCTTTGTCATAGGCCTGAGACGGCTACATGTCTATATTTGTTTTGGTGCTCCATGCCATAGTGGGCTTATTGGTGAGTGGGACCATCTCGGCTAGGTGGTCAAGACCACGAGCCGCACCCAGCTTCGCTATGGGCTAGCATGTATATATGTGTGTATATATCATTGCACGCTATGCTGTGTTGGTAGACGAGTGGAACCAACTTGGCCAGGTGGTCAAGGCCACGAGTCGCATCCAATTGCAACATAAGCCAACTTGTGCAAGTAAAAATAAATAAAAAGAAAAATAAAAAGGAAAGTTCCCACTCCTGCATTGGAGAGACAAAGAGGAGGAGGGCGGTGATTGCCCGGACATGTGTGTTTTTGCATGTGTGTATTTGAGAGATCGAGAGACTAGCTGCTGATAGATCGATCAACCCAAATCTGATGCTCATAACTACATAGCTATTATATGTGCCAGACCGGGTAGTTGTAAGTGACTTATTGGACTTGGCTTTTCTGATGCTACTGATAGGTCCATTCTAAAGATTCATAGTGGTATGCATGTGCCTTGAGAATTCCCTACTTGTGTTTTGTCTCATTGTGAGTGATCGTTTTTTGGGATGTGTATGAGACTACATTTCGGGCAGCCTTGTTTTTGTTTAGGCATATATGTGACGAGTATACGAGCTCTTGATAGAGATGCATGGATATATATGTTTCATTGATTCTCTATTGTTATTTTTTTGGACTGACCTTTTTGTCAAGTTGTAGGTGAGCAGGACATGACGCAAGAGAAGGACCACTTCACTGAGGTGTTTTCCGGTATGTACATGCTTTTGGTTAAGCTAACAACATGTGTCTTGATATCTACAGGTTGGAGGATGATCTAGCAAGGATTGTGTTGGAGTTAGACGTCTACGGAAGCACGCTAACAGCACAAGGAAGAAGAAGAAGCTTGGAGCACAACACACAATATTGAATGTATTACCACTAGAATGTACAAAGATAAGTAACCTGTTAGGGCTGTAGGCGTATATACAAGCCAGGGGGAAAAAACCTCCTAAGAGGGAAAAAAGCATTTCGGCAGTCCTAGTGTGTTCACACACATCACTACCTAAATATATCAACAAATCTCCCCTCAGAGTGATGCGGTGAACAAGGAGTTTTCACTCATGTATAAGGAAGTGCCAAGCTGTGTGGAAATCACTCCACAAAAGGAAGTAACCCCAAAGCTTTGTGGAAAGCTTCAAACTTCTCCCTAGGCAGAGCCTTCATAAAAAGGTCTACAATGTTCTCCTGTGTGGGCACATATGCCAAGCTGATCTCTCAAGTAGAGAACCTCTCCTTGACATAATGATAATGCACCTCAATGTGCTTAGTGCGAACATGGAACATAGGGTTTCTTGCAACTGCCAATGCGCTTTGACTGTCAATGAAGATGATGGTGGTAGAAGACTGACCAATACCCAAATGAGCCATAAGGCATCTAAGCCACACACACTTAATAGTTGCTGTGAAAGCTACCCTATACTCAGCCTCACAACTAGAAGTGGCCACAATAGACTACTTCTTTCTCAGCCAAGATGTGCATGAGCTACCAAGCATGAAACAAAAACTAGTAGTGGACACACGAGTGTCATAGCAACTAGCCCAATTAGAGTTAAAAAAAGCATGCAAATCTGGCGGTAGTGATCCACCCTTGGGATAAAACAATCCAAGTAGTCGGGTACCACTCAAGTAGCAAAAGATGCGCTTAACCATCGGCCAATGCTAGATACCTAGGCAATGCATAAACCTGCTCATCTATGAGACAACAAATTGAATATCTGGCCGAGTAATGCATAAGTAAATCAAGCATCGAATAGCCTGCTGATAGAACATGAAATGCATCTTTAGCATCATGAAGACTCAAGTGTAAAGGTGTCTCCATAGGAGTGGCAATAGGCTTTATAGTCTTCAAGGCAAAAACGCTGCAATAATGTGTCAATATATTTCATTTGACACAAAAAAATTCCACCATCAACTTGCATAAACTGAATGAGCAAATAGTGATGCAAATGCCCCAAATAAACATCTTAAATGAGGCATGCAAATCAGTCTTAAAATTAGCAATATGCATGTCATGATGACCAGTGAGTAGCAATGTCATCAACATATACAACAATGATCAGAAGCACATCATTAGCATGCTTAACATATAAGATGATTTCAATTGGACTATTCTCAAAACCATGTGCAATGAGATAGGCATGCATCTTTTCATACCAAGCACGTGGTGCTTGCTTTAAACCATATAATGCCTTCTTTAACTTGCACACCTGGTTTTCATGCCCTTTCTGCACAAAGCCATGGGGTTGAAAAATATACACTTCTTCATGCAAGTCACCATTCAGAAATACTATTTTAATATCCAACTGACACACATTCCAACCATGATGAGCTGCAAGTGCACAGATGCTACGAATAGTAGCCATATGACAAGTAGGAGTAAAGGTTTCATCAAAATCAATGCCTCTTTCCTATGCATAACCCTTTGCAACAAGCCTAGCCTTATACCTATCAACTGTACCATCAGGATTACATTTCAACTTGTATACCCACTTAGTACCAATGGCCTTCTTGCCAGGAGGCAAGTCACATAAGGACCAAGTACCATTCTTCATTATAGCATCGTATTCAGATTGCATAGCAACCATCCAATTTTCTAAATTTTGTGCTTTATCAACATACTCATTCTCATCATAGAGACTAAATGTAGCCATAGCATAGCAATCTAATGCAAAAGAGGCACTACGAGAGCTTGAACAAGATATGACAGAGGTGCATCTAATTTTCTATCACGCAAAGTCTGCACCAGCCATTTTGGTATAATTTTTGCCTGCTCAATATCAGCTCTCTCATCAAGTGCATCATGTAAATCTGCATCAGAAATGGAATGATCTGCATCATCACATGAAACCTATAAAGGCTGAGAAGTTGCCTCATTAGGACCAATACTAGACTGTCCACTTGTAAAAAGAGGTGCCAAAGTATCATACATGTCTTTGGAGCTAACTGATGTCTCCTTAGTACATGAAAGCAATGGCTGAATAGCATCTTCCACAAAAAAAAACATCGCGGCTAACCAGAATGCATTTAGTCTATGGATGATACAGGTGATAGCCATTACTTTTAGAACTGTACCCAACAAAAATACATTTTACTACTTTATCATCCAATTTTCTACAATGTTGTTCAAGCTCTAATGCATATGCTAGACAACCCAAAACACACAGATGAGCAACAGATGGCTTGCGACCATGCAAAGCCTCATATGGAGTGATAGACTTCAACGCTTTAGTGAGATACTTGTTAAGTACATATGCTGCACACATGATAGCCTCAAGCGACAAACTATGTGGTAGAACCTGGCTCTTCACCATACACCTCGCCATCTCCATGAGTGACCTGTTCTTCCGTTCTGCAACTCCATTTTGTTGAGGTGTATACCACACTATACATTGATGTTTTATCCCACGTTCAACGAGAAATGCATTAGAGTCAGAAGATATATATTGCCTCCCTCGATCAAAACGGAGGGTGCCCATTTTACATGTTGACAGATTTTCAACCAAAACCAAAAACTATTTGAAGCACATAAACACTTCGGACTTTGCTTTGAGTGGATATATCCATGCATGCCTAGAAAAATCATCAATGAAAGTCATGAAGTAAAGATAGTTTCCAAAAGAAGGTGTCTACATAGGACCATAGACATCACTATGTACAAGTTGCAATTTTTGCATAGCCCGAATTGAACCATCTTTTGGAAAGAAGGAATACTACATTTTGCCCAAAATAGAGCCTTCACAAACATGTTTTTTGGTTGCCTCAATTTTGGGCAAAGAGGACACCATATTAGATTTTTGCAGTCATAGCAAACTCGCAAAATTCAGATGACCAAAGCGTGCATGCCAAAGCTTTGCATCTGACATACCTTGAGAATCATGTACTACACATGCCGAATCATTCACAGATCTTTCATAGTCTATGAACTTATACAACCCAGGACATAGAATGCCAGAAGCAATAATCACGTCGCCATTTGACAGATCATGTATTGTACACCTGTCATCAATAAATTTCACAACCAAGCCAATCTTGGCTAAAGCTGAAATTGATAGCAGATTCTTCTAGATCCCTGGCATAAATAAAGCATCTGACAAAGTGAAAGAACTACCATCAGCAGTAGTCAAAATGATCTTACCAACTCCCATGACACGATAAGTAGAAGAAAAACTCTGATATGAGTCAGGAAGACCATTCAGAACAGTCTGCACAAGTGAACTATCAGGAAGAACTTCATCCGTAGAAATCAACTATTCCTTCAAATCCTTGATCTTTTTCAGAAAAATGTCCATAGAATCACCTTCATTCATATGCTCACCCTTCAATTGTTTTCGGAGGTAAGCAACACGAGCCTCATTCCTAGCCTGGTACAATATGGTGAGTGTATCCCAAGCATCCTTAGCTATTCTACAAGAGCGAATGTGAGGAATAATGACACATTTGACAGATAAAGCTATCAATGCATGTGCCTAGGCATCTCTTCCATCCCAATGAATTTGCTTTGCAGTAGGTGCAACAGAAACAACAACATGAATATGAATCTGCAAAATATTATCATCGTCGACTCCTTCAACATCAACTTCAATACCTACAATTGTAACAGTTGCAGGTGTGATATGACATTTTTTAACACCCTGCATAATGTTCCACAGTCCTTTTGCAACCAATACATGTCGCATCATATAAGCCCATAACGGGTAGTTGTTACCATCCAACTTATCCTCAACAACCAACATACAGAATATATCACTGCTTTCATCCATGGTCGGTGACTAAAATACCTTGATGCAAAAAATTGACTGTATCTCGAAAAGTTGAACAAAACTGTCCACACAAATTTTTCTAAACCTGTAGCACACTTTGAGATGCTTATACTGGCGAATCAAAATTGGTATATACCTTTGGCACAAAAAGACAAAATAACCTGCACAAGCACTATGATAGTGCGTTCAGAGGCTGAAATGAGCTCAAATCTCTGAAACACCCTCAGTATGCTCACCAAAATCTGTGCGATTCTGAGATTGCAATCGGAGGGGTGTCAACAATGCCTAGATGAAGCGACGGCCTGCTCTGATACCAAGTGTTGGAGTTAGACGTCTGCAAAAGCACACTAAGAGCACAAGGAAGAAGAAGAAGCTTGGAGCACAATACACAATACTAAATGTATTACCACTAGAATGTACAAAGATAAGTAACCCATTAGGGCTATAGGCATATATACAAGAAAGGGGAAAAACCTCCTAAAGAGGGAAAAAAGTGCCCTGGCGGTCCTAGTGTGTTCACACACATGACTACCTAAATATATCAACAGAATGGACTTGGAAATATTGTATTCAACACACCCTGTAACACTAGACGATTGGTATGACTTCAAAGTGGCAATCAAGAGGGGAAAGACACATCTGAGAGCAGACCATCTTTCATGGTTAACCATAGGACAAGCCTCTCAAGGAATAGGAGATGAGTTACCAAATGCATACCTTTTTTATCTTGAGATAGTACCAAAATGGGTTGAGCCCATAGTCCCTATTCTCACATTTGGACCCAAGAGTCCTAGGATTAGGATGAGAGAACAAGAAACCACTAAGTTACAAATATATTAGATTCTAGCAAGAAGTATATATAATCAAGATAATCAAAGAATCCTTGCTTTCTGTGTTGAGGAATCGGAATATAAAAATTGATTGCAATTACCACATGTAGGTGCATTAAAGCAACATCATTTGAAACACCATACATTGCAAAATTTGCACAGAATAGGAGTTTATCGGCCTTTAGTGGAGGGAGATGTGAATAGACTATGCAAAGAATGCACCATCTTTTATGAAAGACGACCTATGGAGCACGCTATGTTATATCATGTGTCTCTTACACCAGAATGGAATGAACCAATGGTAACATAATGGAGGATGAAATCATTCCCTCAAGGAATGACCTTAGCATGACAAAAAAGTCTAGAGTA
Organism: Ceratopteris richardii; assembly: GCA_020310875.1. NCBI lineage: Eukaryota > Viridiplantae > Streptophyta > Polypodiopsida > Polypodiales > Pteridaceae > Ceratopteris > Ceratopteris richardii. The sequence continues at coordinate 96,285,446 of CM035419.1, forward strand.
GGAAGCTCAAGATTATACACTTATTGGAAATAACTTGTACAAAAGAGGGAGAGACAGATATCAGAGATAGTGTATTCATGAGAGTGATTATTTGAGCATATTAGAAACAACACACAAAGGTGTGGCAGGAGGCTATTTTGGCCCGACAGAATAATCAGAGCCATACTATTTGCAGGATTATGGTGGCCCACTCTTCACATGGATGCACATACCTATGTCAAGAAATGCGATATATGCCAACGGGCTCACTTTTCTACTCGTAGAGATGAAATGCCACTAAAACCTGGGATGGGTGGACCTACATTCTCTAAGTGGGGCATAGACCTTATAAGACCCATTAGCCCCCTACTAAAGGTACTCATGCAGAATATATCATAGTAGTGATAGATTATCTCATAAAGTGGGTAGAGGTCAAGGCCACAAAAAGGAATGGTGCACACATGACATCAAAATTCTTATTTGAGAATGTCTTTATGAGATATGGATTGCCTATAGAATTGATGAGCGATAGAGGAACCCATTTTCTAAACCAAGTTATTGAATACTTGTTATAGGATTTTATGGTGATTCACAAGAAATCTGCACCATATCATCCTCAGGCCAACAGACAAGTAGAAAGTACTAATAAGATCCTTTATAATGTATTGACAAAACTCATGACCAACAAATGTTCAGATTGGGATAAACAGTTACATCATGCTGTTTGGGCATATCGAGTGGCCTACAAGACCGTACTCAATACAACTCCCTTATAGATGGTTTTTGGTCAAAATGTTGTGCTTCCTTTGGATTTTTTGATATCCACCCTCAAGATTGCACAAGAGCATGAATGGACTAGCCACAAATTATCATCAAGGATAATGCACTTGGAATGATTAGGAGAAACTAGGCTAAGAGTAGCAACAGGCATATATGCAACCAAGAAGTGATAGAAGGCCTATTTTGATGCACATGTGAAAGCTAAAGGTTTAAAAGAAGGCGATTTAAGCACAAGAAAGTGCATGACAGGCATGATCCCATGCTTACAGGTTCCTGAGTCACCCTCACCTGAACCTTCTCCTGACCAATCTCCCACAGAACCTCCTGCACCTGTACCACCTATATGCATTCGTCTATCACGGCCCATGTAACTGAAGGCACCACGAGTGTAGTGCTCACATCTAAAGCCACCCCCCACCACCATTGGTGTAGAAGCATTAACATTTCCTATACCCAACCTTGAGGCAAAGCCCTTGAATACTACATTCAATTTTGAAATGCAACATGCATTTTCTAGTGAGTTTTAGTTCTGAGAAGCATAATTCTTCTCACAAGAATACAAACAACAAAGCTTTCCCACCTCACCACATGATCAAGGATGAGAACAAGTTGTGTCAAGCTCAGGTGAGGAAGAACGAATGATCATTGATGATGAAGTAGGTGATGATGAAGCAAGCCAAACTAGTCAAGACTCGCAAGATGACAACTAGCCTGAATGGCAAGAGCAATAGACAAAAGTGTTGAGATATCAAGCTCAATATGTGATGATCTAGGATGATACGTACCAGTTTTTCGTTTCTCTGACATGTATAGTGGTCATGCTGGTATATGTCAGGGATACTTCATTGAACTTTATTGGATTTATCTATCGAGAGTGATGACACATTTGTTCCTTGCTAGCTCACTCATTTGCGGATATTAGGTTTTTCCTTATGTATCGATCTTTATATATTGCACTTGTTGTATTCTTGTTTTTTAGGTCATTCTTGTACATTCCTTTTTATGTAATAGAAGAAGAAGAAGAAGAAGAAGAAGAAGAAGAAGAAGAAGAAGAAGAAGAAGAAGAGGAAGAACAAGATCATTCTTCCTTGCCTCAATCTGTGTGTGTGCTTCTCCTTAAGAGTGAGAGTGTGTGTGTGAGCTCTCTTCCTTATCTCCTTCCTCCTGACATGGTATCAGAGCCAGTGTGGCTGTAGAGAACTTGTGGAGAAGGCGACAGTGAAGAGTACGCTGCAAGGCATGGAGAAAAACCAGGTCAATTTCAGAAACTATAACTTGTGCTGTGTTTGCCAACACTCATATATTCTAGATCCAGAATTTCAAGCGATTCCGTGTACTGTTGATACACGAAAACTGTGTTTTTCGAAGATCAAACTGTCACATCATAGTGCGACGGTGTTCAAGCAAAAGTGCTGCTTGTAGTGTTTTGCAGTGTTGTGAATTGCTGCAGAAATGGCAAATGCAGATAGAATGAGTTAGGTTATGAGTGATAAGCCGGATAAGAACAACTTCCATGCTTGCAGATTCAAAATGGCGAATTTCTTGATGGGAAAAGGCTACTGGAAGTACATCGAAGGAGAGAATGAAAATGCTCCGCAGTTACCAGAGAGGAATAGGAATGCAGACCAGTTAAGAGCATATGAGGAATGGAATCAAGGAGCATGAAAGGTAATGTATTGGCTATCTGTTAGCATATAGGATAGCATGATTGGACACATACAGGATGCCAAGACTCCATAAGAGGCTTGGAACAGTTTGGTCACTTTGTATGAGACTAATACAAAGGCACAACAATTGCAACTCAAGAACGAGCTACATACATTGGAAAAGAAGAACATGTCAGTAAGTGACTACACTCTAAAAATCAAAAGCATATGTGAGTCACTTGCATCTATTGGCATGAATGTAGATGATGATGATAAGGTGGAAGTGTGCCTTCATGGTTTAGGAGCTGCATATAAGCAGTTCAGAACTTCCATACGGACCAGGGAAAATATTTCGAATTTTGCTGATCTGGTATCTATGCTGATTATTGAAGAAAATAATCTTGGTGAGGATTCAAACTCCCAAGGAAAGCCTAGTTTTGAGTAGGTATTCTACTATGGCATAGGAAGAGGCAGAGATAGATGTTTTGGAAGTGGAAGAGGAAAGAGTAACCAAGACCAAGGTCAACAACATAATCATGCAAGAGGAAGAGGACAGTTTCGAGGCAAGGGGAGCCAAAGAGATCGCAGAAATTTCCAAAGAAATGATTCAAGTAATGATAGTAAAGGATGTTGGAATTGTGGTAAACCTGGACACTTTGAATGTGATTGCACGTTGAAGAATCAAAATAACAGAAGGCAACAAAACAACTATGCATCCACCGGTGCAGATGATTCTGAGAAGCTGTTCATGGTTCAACATCACATGAATATGATGTCTACTGATATCTAAAAATCGAATGATAATGTCTAGTATGTTGATTCACGTGCTTCAAATCATATGACTAGTCATGCAGAATGGTTTAGTAGTTTGCAGAAAATTCCAGTTCCTAGATATGTTGAAACAGGAGATGATACATCGCATCCTATCGAGCATACAGGAAACATAGCATTGTCTATGGAGGATGGGAAGGTAAAACATCTTGCGTATGTGCTGCATGTTCCAAACATAACAAAGAATTTGGTTTCTATTGGACAAATGGTTGACCAGGGATTACAAGTTAGGCTCAATGCTGATGGGTTATATGTAGAAGAATACAAACATGGTGGACAATTGATCGCCAAAGGAAACAAAGTGGGTAGGATGTTCACCTTAAATGTGAAAGTTCCTGAAATGAATGCACCCATGTTTGCAAAAGGTGTAGGAGTTATTGCTGATATAGAGATCTGGGACAAACAAATTGGACATGCAAATATGCAAAGGCTGAAACTGATGCAGTCAAAGGAGATCGTTCATGGACTACCAAATTTCAAGGTTTCAGAGATGCAAAAGGTATGTGCAGCATGTCAATTTGGTAAACAGTCAAGATCATCATTTCCACATGATAAGCATGTCAGTGAGAATGTGCTAGAAATAGTACATATAGATGTTTTGGGTCCTTCAAAGACCACATCTATGGGTGGTTGCAAGTTTTATGTTACTTTTATCGATGACCATACATGGAAAGTCTGGGTATATTTCATGAAAGAGAAGAGCGAGGTGTTCACTCACTTCTAGAATTTTAAAGCTATTGTGGAAAAGCAGACAGCGAAGTACATTTAGACATTAAGATCTGATGGAGGAGGTGAATACATGTCAAATGAGTTCAATAATTTTCTAAAAAATCATGGAATTCAGCGTCACTTTTCATGCAGGTACACACCATAATAGAATGGCATTGCTGAACGCAAAAATAAACATATTATAGAAATAGCAAGAGCCTTGATGGTTGATAAGAATATGCCTCATTGTTATGTTGGAGATAGACGTCTGCGGAAGCACGCGAACAACACAAGGAAGAAGAAGAAGCTTGGAGCACAAACACACAATACTGAATGTATTACTAGAGAATGTACAAAGATAAGTAGTCCATTAGGGCAATAGGCGTATATACAAGCCGGGGGAAAAAAACCTCCTAAAGAGGGAAAAAAGTGCCCTGGTGGTCCTAGAGTGTTCACACACATCACTACCAAAATATATCAACAAATCCCCCCTGGGAGTGATGCGGTGAACAAGGAGGTGGCACTCATGTATAAGGAAGTGCCAAGCTATGTGGAAATCACTCCACAAAAGGAAGTAAGCCCAAAGCTTTGCGGAAAGCTTCAAACTTCTCCCTAGGCAAAGCCTTCGTGAAAAGGTCTACAATGTTCTCCTGCGTGGGCACATATGCCAAGCTAATCTCCCCAGCGGAGAACCTCTCCCTGACATAGTGATAATGCACCTCAATGTGCTTAGTGCGAGCATGGAACACAGGGTTCCTCGCAACTGCCAATGCGCTCTGACTGGCAGTGAAGATGGTGGTGGCAGAAGACTAGCCAACACCCAAATCAGCCATAAGGCGTCTGAGCCACACACACTCAACAATCGCTGTGAAAGCTTCCCTATACTCAGCCTCACAACTGGAAGTGGCCACAGTAGGCTGCTTCTTGCTCAACCAAGATATACATGAGCTACCAAGCATGAAGCAAAAACCACTGGTGGACACACGAGTGTCATAGCAACCAGTCCAATCTGAGTCAGAAAAAGCATGCAAATCTGGCGGTAGTGATCCCCCCTTGGGATAAAACAACCCAAGTAGCCGAGTACCACTCAAGGAGCGAAAGATGCACTTAACCGTTTTCCAATGCGTGACTTGTGGGCAATGCATAAACTTGCTCATCTGTGAGACAGCAAACAGAATATCTGGCCAAGTAATGCATAAGTAAATCAAGCATCCAACAACCTGCTGATAGAGAATAGCATCAAATGCATCTCCAGCATCATGAAGACTCAATCGTAAACCTGTCTCCATAGAAGTGGCAATAGGCTTACAGTCTTCAAGGCCAAAATGCTGCAATAATGTGTCAATATATTTCGTTTGACACAAAGCCATTCCACCATCAACGTGCATAAACTGAATGCCCAAATAGTGATGCAAATGCCCCAAATCAGACATCTCAAATGAGGCATGCAAATCAGCCTTAAAATCAGCAATATGTGTCTCAATAGGACCAGTGAGCAGCATGTCATCAACATAGACAACAATGATCAGAAGCACATCATTAGCACGTTTAACATATAAGGTGCTTTCAGTTGGACTGTTCTCAAAACCATGTGCAATCAGATAGGCATGTATCTTCTCATACCAAGCACGTGGTGCTTGCTTTAAACCATATAATGCCTTCTTTAACCTGCAAACCTGGTTTTCATGCCCTTTCTGCACAAAGCCACGGGGCTGAAAAACATACACTTCTTCATGCAAGTCACCATTCAGAAATGCTGTTTTAATGTCCAACTAATGTACATTCCAACCATGATGGGCTGCAAGTGAACAAATGCTCCGAACAGTAGTCATACGGCATGTAGGTGCAAAGGTCTCATCAAAATCAATGCCTCTTTCCTGTGCATAACCCTTTGCAACAAGCCTAGCCTTATACCTGTCAACTGTACCATCAGGTTTACGCTTGAGCTTGTATACTCGCTTAGTGCCAATGGCCTTCTTGCCAGGAGGCAAGTCACATAAAGACCAAGTACCATTCTTCATTATAGCGTCATATTCAGATTGCATAGCAGCCATCCAATTTTTTGAATTTTGTGGTTCATCAAAAGAAACAGGCTCATTCTCATCACAGAGACTAGATGCAGCCATAGCATAGCAATCTGATGCAAAGGAGGCACTATGAGAGCCTGAACGAGTACGATATGACAAAGGTGCATCTAATTTGCTATCACGCAAAGTTTGCACTAGCCATTTTGGCATAGTTTTTGCCTGCTCAATATTAGCTCTCTCATCAACAAGTGCATCATGTAAATCTGCATCAAAAATGGAATGATCTGCATCATCATATGAAACCTGCAAAGGTTGAGAAGTTGCCTCATTAGGACCAACACTAGCTTGTCCACCTGTAAAAAGAGGCATCAAAGTATCATACATGTCTTTGGAGCTAACAGATGTCTCCTTAGTACATGAAAGCAATGGCTGAATAGCATCTTCCACAAAGACAACATCACGGCTAACTAGAATGCGTTTAGTGTGTGGATGATACAGACGATAGCCTTTACTTTTAGAACTGTACCCAACAAAAATACATTTTACTGCCTTATCATCCAATTTTCTGCGATGTTGTTCAGGCACTAATGCATATGCCAAACAACCAAAAACACGCAGATGAGCAACAGATGGCTTGCGTCATGCCAAGCCTCATATGGAGTGATAGACTGCAACGCTTTAGTGGGACACCTGTTCAGTACATATGCTGCACACATGACATCCTCAAGCCAGAAACTATGTGGTAAAGCCTGACTTTTGACCATGCACCTCGCCATCTCCATGAGTGACCTGTTCTTTCGTTCAGAAACTCCATTCTGTTGAGGTGTATACGGCACTGTACACTGGTGTTTTATCCCACGTTCAGCCAGAAATGCATTAAAATCTGAAGACATATATTCCCCCCCTCGATCAGAACGGAGGAAGCCCATTTTACATGCTGACAGATTTTCAGCAAAAACCAAAAACTGTTTGAAGCACATGAACACTTGGGACTTTGCTTTGAATGGATATACCCATGCATGCCTGGAAAAATCATCAATGAAAGTCACGAAGTAAAGGTAATTTCCAAAAGAGGGTGTCTGCATAGGACCACAGACATCACTATGTACAAGCTGCAATTTCTGCATAGCCCGAACTGAACCATCTTTTGGAAAGGAAGAACGCTGCATTTTGCCCAAAATACAGCCTTCACAAACATGTTTTTCCAGGTGCCTCAAGTTTGGGCAAAGAGGACACCATTTCAGATTTCTGCAGGCGTAACAAACTAGCAAAATTCAGATGACCAAAGCATGCATGCCAAAGCTTTGCATCTGACATAGCCTGAGAATCATGAACTGCACATGCCAAATCATTCACAGATCTTTCATAGTCTATGAGCTTATACAGCCCACGACATAAAATGCCAGAAGCAATAATCACATCGCCATTTGAGAGATCATGGACTGTACACCTGTCATCAACGAATTTCACAACCAAGCCAATCTTGGCTAATGCAGAAACTGATAACAGGTTCTTTTTGATCCCTGGCACAAATAAAGCATCTGACAAAGTGAAAGAACTACCATCAGCAGTAGTCATAATGATCTTACCAACTCCCATAACAGGATAAGAGGAGTTATTGGCGCATGTGACAGTATTCCCTGTAGGGGCAGGCTCGAGTGAAGAGAAGAAACTGCGCTGCGAGGTAATATGTTTGGTCGCCCCACCGTCAAAGTACCAAACATCTGAGTCTACTGCAGACATGCACTGATCATGAGAAGATGGGTCAAAACTGCAGACAGTAGTAAACGCCCATTCTTCTTCCTGCACAAGATTTGCAGACTCTGTTTTTGGTGTAGAGGCCTCTGCAACGACCATTCCAGCCTCTTTCTTCTTTGCCTCTTTAGTAGCCAGTTTTGGACGGTTCTTTATAATATGATCATTTCCTTTACAGTACTTGCAGAACAATTTCTGCTTTTCTGATTTCTTCTCATCTTTATCCTGGTTCATCGATTGTGCAGCATTTGCAGATTTCTGCTTACTAGTAGAAGAGCTCCATTTTCCTTTGCCCTTCTGACTAGCTAGGAAAGCTTGATCTGCAACACGCATAATGGACCTGTTCTGCCTGGACTGATCTTCCTGCAACAGAACAGAGACTAATTCCTCAAATGACAAGGCATTCAGATTGCCTTTCATCATCAACCGAAGAGTAGAGGTAAAACTCTGATATGAATCAAGAAGACCATTCAAAATGGTCTGCACAAGTCAGCTATCTGGTATAACCTCATCAGCAGAAATCAATTGTTCCTTCAGGTCTTTGATCTTTGTAAGAAAACTGTCCATAGAATCACCTTCATTCATGTGCTCACTCTCCAACTGTTTTCGGAGGTAAGCAACACGAGCCTCATTCCTAGCCTGGTACAAAGTGGTAAGTGTATCCCAAGCATCCTTTGCTGTTCTGCAAGAGCGAATGTGAGGAATAATGGCACGTTTGACAGACAAAGCTATCAATGCATGTGCCTGGGCATCTCTGCCATCCCAACGAATCTGCTCTGCAGTAGGTGCAACAGAAACAGAAGCACGAACAGGAATCTGCGGAATATCATCTTTGACACCATCTTCATCAGCTCCAACACCTGTATTTGTAGTATCTGTCGTTACAGGTGTAACAGGACGTCTTTCAACACCTTGCACAATGTTCCACAATCCTTTTGAAACCAGTACATGTCGCATCATATAAGCCCATAATGGGTAGTTGGTACCATCCAACTTATCCTCAACAGCCAACATACATAATACATCACTGCTTTTAGCCATGGCCGGTGACTAAAATACCTTGATGCAGAAAATTGACTGTATCTCAAAAAGTTGAACGGAACTGCCTAGACGAGTTCTGCTAGACCTGTAGCAGACTTCGAGACGCTTAAACTGGCGAACAGAAACTGGTATATACCTTTGGCACAAAAGGACGAAATAGCCTGCACAAGCACTGTGATAGTGCATTCGGAGGCCGAAACGAGCTTAGATCGCGATTTCAACACCACAGAGCGAAGTAGTTTTGATCTCAGAAACACCCTGAGTATGCTCACCAAATTTCGTGCGAATCTGAGACTGCAAACGGAGGAGTGTCGACGGCGCCCTAGAAGAAGCGACGACCTGCTCTGATACCAATTGTTGGAGATAGACGTCTGTGGAAGCACGCGAACAACACAAGGAAGAAGAAGAAGCTTGGAGCACAAACACACAATACTGAATGTATTACTAGAGAATGTACAAAGATAAGTAGCCCATTAGGGCAATAGGCGTATATACAAGCCGGGGGAAAAAAACCTCCTAAAGAGGGAAAAAAGTGCCCCGGCGGTCCTAGAGTGTTCACACACATCACTACCAAAATATATCAACATGTTATTGGGCAGAAGCTGTGCATACTGTTGTATACATCATGAATAGAACTCCGACTGTTGCTGTACATCAAGTTACACCTGAAGAGAAATTTACAGGTAAAAAGACAAACTTATCACATCTGAAAGTTTTTGGCTGTATTGCATATGTCAATGTCCCAGATGAATTGAGGACGAAGCTTGATTCAAAAGCAGAAAAGTGTGTCTTCATTGGATACTCCCTTGAGCAAAAGGGATATAAATGTTATAACCCACTCACACGACAGGTAAATGTGAGGAGAGATGTGGTATTTGATGAAATGTCAAGCTTCTATGCAGATGCCAAAGAAGGACTGAGTCTTGAACCAAATGACAAAGAAAATGCTGAAAAATCAAGTGCAAAATCTCAGGTTTTGAGTGGACCGGATACATCACCAAGCAATAGTTCCAACTCAAATCCATGAAGTGGAAGATTATGTGGAAATTTCAGTCTAGCAAATTCATCAAATACATCCAAGAAAGGTAAAGAAAAGCTTTCTGCTAGTCATAAAACATGTGCAGGTTTTGAAGACGTTGATGGAGATTCAAGCAATTCAGAAAAGACTCTTGATGAGGAACTTGGAATGCCCTCTGTGAAGACTCCAGGAGTAAGAAGGGCACATGCAGATGATACAAGGAGAAGTGACCCAGGACCAAGAAGATCTGGGAGGATGTGGAATTCAGTGCAACGATTGGCATATGATAGTTACATGGCTCATCATTGTGCCTACATGACAAAGGTAATACAAGATGCTGAACCTTCTTGCTTTGAAGATGCAATTGGAATTGTAGATTGGGAAAAAGCTATGGATGAGGAGATGGTTGCACTTTATGGAAATGATACATGGAAGCTACTTCCATTGCCGCAAGGAAAGAAACCCATAGGCTGCAAATGGGTTTACAAGGTAAAGCATAATGCCGATGGTAGCATAAGCAGGTATAAAGCACGATCGGTAGCTAAAGGATATGCACAGACATATGGCATTGATTATGAGGAAACATTCAGCCCTGTAGCTAAAATGTCTACTGTCAGGACACTTGTTGCATTAGCTACAACAAAATGATGGACTTTGCATTAGATGGACGTGAAGAATGCTTTCCTACATGGTGAGTTATAGGAAGAAGTATATATGGAATAGCCACAAGGATATGAAGATTCAAAGCACTCAGAATATGTTTGCAAGTTGCAAAAGGCTTTGTATGGGTTGAAGTAGGCTCCGCGTGCATGGCATGCAAGGATTGCTGATTACTTAACCAACATTGGGTTTTCTATGTGTGATGCAGATCATTCAGTATATGCAAGGAAGGCTGATGATGGCATCATGATTGTGGCCATTTATGTTGATGACTTGATTGTAGGTGGTGATAATGAAGAAAGCATCAAAGAGGTAAAGCAACTTCTTATGCAGAAATTCGACATGAAAGATCTTGGTGTGCTGCGCTATTTCTTGGGCATTGAGTTTATACATATAGAAACATGTATATAGATGTCGCAAAGGCAATATGCCTTGAATATGCTGCAAAAGTATGGTATGGCTGGTTGTAAGCCAATTTCTATGCCATTAGATCAGAATTTGAAGTTGGATACTACATCAGGTGAAGCATTGGAAAATGCTACTATGTACAGGAAAATTGTGGGAAGTCTTATATATCTCACAATTACAAGGCCTGATTTAAGCTATATTGTTGGACTTGAAAGTCATTTTATGTAGGTTCCCAAGAAGCCACATTAAGATGCTCTGAGGTGCACTCTACCTTATGTGAGTACTACTTTGGATTATGCATTGTTTTATGAAGCTGGTGTAGATTTGCAGGTTCATGGATACACCGATGCAGATTGGGATGGTAGTACTCCAGATAGAAGATCTACTAGTGGCTTTCTATTCTCACTTGGAGGTGCACTTATTACATGAAGCAGTAAGAAGCAACCCAATGTTGCTTTGTCGTGTATAGGGGCTGAGTATAGAGGTGCTGCAATGGTAGCATGTGAGGCATCATGGTTGGAGATGTTACTTGCAGATTTAGGTGTGGAAGTGCAAACGCCTATCACTATCTATTGTGATAATCTTAGCAGCATATAGTTAGCATGCAACCCTGTTTTCCATGCTAGAACAAAGCATATCGAGGTACATTATCACTTCATCAGAGAGAAGGTATTAGCACGTGATATTGATCTTGTTTATTTGAGAACAGATGAGCAAGTTGCTGCACTTGGAGCTGAGAAGTTGAAGAAGTTTCGGGAGATGCTTGGATTACAGGATATGGCGTTGAGCTTGAGGGGGAGTGTTGAGATATCAAGCTCAACATGTGATGATCCAGGATGACACGTACCAATTTTTCATTTCTCTGACATGTATAGTGGTCATGTCGATATATGTCAGGGATACTTCATTGAGCTTTATTAGATTTATCTACCGAGAGTGATGGCACATTTGCTCCTTGTCAGCTCACGCATTCGCGGATATTAGGTTTTTCCTTATGTACTGATCTTTATATATTGCACTTGTTGAATTCTTGTTTTTTAGATCATTCTTGTACATTCCTTTTTATGTAATAGAAGAAGAAGAAGAAGAAGAAGAAGAAGAAGAACAAGATCATCTTCCTTGCCTCAATCTGTGTGTGTGCTTCTCCTTAAGAGTGAGAATAGGTGTGTGAGCTCTCTTCCTTATCTCCTTCCTCATGACAAAAAGCTCAGGGAGATACTAGCACACATTAAGAAGACATGTATGATGCAGTTGCCTATACACTTGCTATTCAAAAGTTGTATCATAATATGCAAGTTGTGTGGGCGTGCTTACAATTATTGGAGGAGTAGAGTCACGAAATTCTACAAAAAGAACTTGCCAGTGGAGGATTCTAAGCCTCTATTATAGAAGGATTCAAGGCATTAGTCAAGTAAGTCGGAACGGTCGAAGCACTCCATTTCTTAAAGAGGAAGCCTTTGCCATAGTTTGACCCTCGATGCGTATGCTTAATGTCAAAGCTTGGTTAATATATCCATGCTCCAACTGACGTCCAATCCTCCCACCATCTAGAAGAAGCACCAATTGTCCATGAACCACCACTAAGTCACCAACAATAGGAGAAACCATCATCATTGACTCCCCTACACAACCCTCAACATCCATACCCACCATTGATGTGGAAATCACCTTGACATCAATCGGAACCCTACCTTCTCCTATACATCCGACTTCCCCATTACACCCCACCTCACCCTCTTTCGCACTCATCCCACTCATCCATTCCCACCGATTACCTTGATAGTCTTCCCTTTTGTTCCCACTAATCATTTTCTTTCCCCCTCTAATCCTCCCCTCCAATTTCCTTTTCCAGTATTCTTTCCTTAACCTATGACCTTCTCATCTGTATCACCTCCCAATCCACCTTTGCCCCCATCTTGTCCCCTCCAACAATCAATCCAGGAAAGTCCCCATGTATTATATTCTTCGACATTTAAAAACCTTGTATTTACACCCACTCAATCACACACCGTCATGCCACTGTTCACTATTAGTTCAATAGATCACACTTCAAGTGATATGGATATATCACCACCTAGTGCACCACCTCTCAAATCCACCACTTCACTCCACAGTCTTACCACACCACATTTTTCCACAATCACCACAACATTCACTATCCCATCCCCATTTCCCTCTCTCCATGCATCAACTACTGCACCCATTTCATTATCCACCACCACATCATTATTATTATCACCCACTGTAGATACCGCATTTAATCAGATGTTCACATGCATGAATCAAGTTAGGCAAGAATTTACTTCTCTCGAACGCAATTATTAGGAATTGCAAAAGATGACAGCACAACTACATGCCTAATTAAATTCATTGACCATAGAGAATGCATCCCTTAATGCACAAAATCAGGAACTCCGCTATGCATATCACTCAAAGGAGTTGGAGTTCGAACAAAAGATGAAGGAGGCTCTTACAAAAATAGAGGAACACCTACGAGTCCAAATTGTAAGGTATGCAATGCTGACAAGAAACATGGGACTCTGGAGAAGACACCTCACTATCACAAAAGAGGAGAATCAGAGATCGCAAGAACAAAATTGTGAAAATTTTGAGGCGGCTATGGATAGACCTAATGAACTAGTGCATCCAAGCCGATCTAAAGCTATCCCACCTTAAACCATGCAACTACTCCTCAACGATCATGTGTGTCTCTTAGAGGATTATGACCAAATGAATGAAGATTATCAGCAATTAAAGAACAAAAATGCTATCCTCCACTTACAAGCACCTGTACCCCCAACAAAGTGCTCAAGAAGTCATGTCGCAAGAGATCATGGAAGAATTAGTCACATTACGGGTGCATGTACTACATCAACCTGATCAAGTTGCAAATCATTCGAAACCTCCCAGAATTGAATCCCCACCTGAGATTCCAGTGGATGAAGAGGTATTTCCATCCTAGTGGAGGATACATATGAAGAAGAATATGAACCACAACCGGCCCCAGGTGGATGCATCACTACAGAAGGACATGATACATTTGAACTTCCTACTCCAACATTGCTAAAATCAATTGAAGAGCTTGCTCAAGCCCATTCCACAAGGGTAGAGGTGCAACTCCATGCGATGGCCCTAATCGAAGAACATATTCTACAATCACCCTATTTCGCACAGGTGGTGCCAGGAAGGTATATCTCCATCAATGAGCTTCAATACAAACCTTATTTTCTGTACATGGTAGGATGTCATATGGCAATTGAAAAGGAAATAGGGAAGAAGCCCACAGATGCCTCGCTGTTTGAACCCGATGACCTACTCCTAGAGGCTAAGCAAGGCAAAGTCTTTCAATAGACATTGTGCAAGGAACTCTTTTAAGAATATCCAGAAGTGATGCATACCCGGATTGAGGCTCCCCTACATCTTGAAGTACAATCCATGCTATAGTCCAATACCACATTGTCACTCTTGGATTGCATTCACCATTAAAGTTCAAAACAATAAGCAGTGCTAGGATTGGCTCAACTATCCTTACTTCACTCCACCACATGGCCCTCCCAGAGTAGGCTACATGATGGCAACAATATACCACTAGTTCCCCCAACTTCACCATAGATGACCATTAAAAATTTTGACCTCATGCAAACAACATTCAAAATCTTTCGTAGAGTCAAAGCACCTCCTGTCAACACCCCTGATTCTGAACATGGTGATGACAACCTTGCATATGATATGAGCAAATTCCATTGCTCTAGGTATGTTATGCATGGCACTATTGGATAAAATATTTGCCTGCTACTACAAAATGATGTTTGAAAAAATGTTCACAATTGGATTTTGGAAATTTCATTAGCGGACCAACACATCTGCTACAGTTTTTTGCATATGAACAACTCATGTATTCTACACACTACTGGCTCCCACCACCAGAAGAACCTCAGGCTATCAACTAGGAGAAAATAGAAGTTGATCTTGCATGACACAGACATGAGAGGGAGGGGGATGTTGGCAGTACATTTGACGGCATCCACAAGCATCGATGTAGAGGTAGCATGTGAAGATGGGAATGCAATGAGTGGGGGGGGAGACATTTCATTTCTCAAGAAATATGCTTTAAGATACTTTCTTCAAAATCTTCAACTAGTGATTTTCATCACTCTTGTAGTATATGCACCATGGAACACTCAATTTTGTATCAAGCAACTCTATTTTGTGCAAGCCTAGGAGTTCTCTAGCTTGAGGACCCTAGGTAGAATGATCTTACCAATTTTGGTTATTTTTAGACCTCGTTTGGACCTCCAAATGATCTCGAGAACTATTTTCTAACTATGATGGTCACTAAGTTTGAAACCATCAAAACTAGTCTAGAAACTATAAAAACAGCTAGAGAGCTCATTTTTTATGTAAGCTTGTGTTGACAAGTTAGAGATTAAAACTATTTTTGAGCTTGCAAGAGTGTTCTTCAGTAATAAATCTTGCTCTTGACCTTCCATAATGTCTCTCTTGTCACTACTGTGTGTGTGTGCATGTATATGTGTGTGCATTCACATGCCTCTTGTTGAAGGATATGGTGGACACCTTTTAGAGATGAGATGGTGCTCCAAAATCTTGCTTAACACCAGCCAAAATTGAGTTGAGTGCAAAGTAGACCTCTTGATCCTTCCATGAAGCACAAATAATCACCCAAGTACTTTAGAGTATGATCCTCAAATCATTGGATCAGACCAGATGAGTATGAGTTTCAACTGTGAACCACAACTTGCTATTTTGGTCACTACACCTACTCAAGGAAATGAACAGTATTCCCTCTTTGCTAACAATTGAATAAAATGCTTTTTGGAATATCTAATTAACTAGGATAGCTAATGTCTTCAAGTTATTTCACTTGAAATAATGGACCATGCTCATAGAATTATGCTTAGCAAGTTATAGGTGCATCCTAACATTTTTGGTCACTTACAATGTGCAGACTAGTGAGCAATGTTTTGCTCATAAATCAAGATTGGCTCAGGCAATAAATATGAAACTTTGTAAGATAAAAAAATAACATATATTGAATTGACACTGATTTAAAACACTGAAAATGATCAACCATAAGCTAATAAATAGATCACACAAACTCACTGCTCTAAGTAGTATGTGATAGAGTAAAAGAGTTGAGATATGATGAAGCTATATGTATTAATGCACATAGATTACATTGACATTAGCAATGAAAGATTGCACAATGTGAGGGATATATTAGAGCTATAATATGAGCTTATTATGACACATAAAGACCTTCGAAATCTATGCTATCTCGGGCTTCAATATGTGACTTTTGAACTGCTCTTTTATAGCTAAAAATTGAACCTTTTTGAATTTGAAATTCAAACTTCTACCAAAACGTTTCTGTAGATTTTAGGATCTTATTCTCCATCTACCTCACCAATAACTCGTGAAGAGATTCTCCTTAAGAAATGATTCCTTCTATGCACTTTTACTAGGAATAAAGACTCAATCTTTTATAAGAGGTCATTTATATGAATGTACATGTGAACCTTGGGATAAATGATCAAACATTTAGGCTTGGAATTAATTGCAAAAATAGCTGCCCCTCAACCTAATATGCTTGGGCTTTAATTCTCTTTAGTCTTTTGCAATCCAATCATCATCTTGAACCTGTCAATCTAGTTCCATCGAGAGTTGGTTAGCATATTTGCACATTGCAAGTTGGTTGATACATAGGACAATTGTATGTCCTTGCTAAGTAGCTTCTCTCTCACATAATGATAATGCACTTCAATGTGCTTAGTCCTTGCATGATATACAAGATTAGCAGCCAAAATGAAGTGAGCTACTGTTATCTCCAAAGATCATTGGAGTGTATGTATGTATCCCCATTTATGAGTAGAGTAGCTTTAACCACATTACTTCTTGTGTTGCATTTGCTTGGCCCCTATATTCAGCTTCAGTTGATGACAATGCCACATTTGGTTGTTTCTTTGATGACCATGAAGTCAACTTTTTTTCTACAAAAGATAAGTATCTAGAGGTACTCCTTCTATCATCCTTTGAGCTAGCCCAATCTACATCAGAGTATAGCTTGATATCCAAGTCAGATGTGAATGGATAAAATAACCCTTCATTTATGGTACCCTTCAAGTACTTTAAGATCCTTTTGGCAGCTTCCATGTGAGGTTTCTTTGGTGAATGCATGAATTAACTCAATGCACTTACTTCATAGCATATGTCCGCTTGTTAGGGTTGCATAATTGGGACACGCAACAAGACTTTGATAACATGTAATTTCTTCAAGTAGCTCTCCTTCATGAGTACCGAGTTTGTGGTTCAATTTCATGGGTGCACCTACACTTTTTGAAATTTCCATCTCGAATTTAAGTAGTACTTCCTCCGAGTAATAAAAACATCAGAATCTAGATAAACAATCTCTAAGCCAAGAAAATATATAAGCAATCCAAGATCATTGATGTTGAACTCCTCCTTCATCTGGTTTTTGTGATGCCATTGGCATCATCACCTGTAATAATAATATCATCCACATAATTACATAGATAAATAACTTCTAAGCTAGTCTTCGCAATGAATAATGAAGAATCTGCCTTGTTTGCAACAAAACCTTGGTCTTGCAAGTATGTGACAAGCCTATGGTTCCAAGCTCTAAGAGCTTGCTTTAAATCATACATTGCTTTCCTTAATTTACATACATAATCAGGTTTGTCTTTGTCTTCATATCCTGGTGGTTAAGCCATGTAGACCTCTTCAAAGATCCACCCATTAAAGAATGCATTTTTAACATCTAATTGGTGCAAGTTCCAGTTCTTTGAAGGAGCAATACTTACTAAAACTCTGATAGTTAGCATCTTAGCCATAGGTGAGAAGTTCTCCTCATAATCCACTCCATGGGTTTGAGAGAACCCTTTTGCTACTAGCCTTGATTTATACCTATTGATTGTGACATCTGAGTTCTTCTAAACTTTGTAGATCTATGTGGATGCTATTACCTTCATAAATGGTTTCTTGGAAACCAAATCCCAAGTGCTATTCTCTTGAGGTGCTTCAATTTCTTCCTGCATAGCTTCTCTCCATTCTTTCTTCTTATAGGCTTCTTCAAATGAAGAAGGTTCCTCTGACATAGAATCTTTATCCATGTATATAGAATGCTTCGTGACCACTGATGTGTCATTACCATATCTTATAGGTTTCTTGCTTTCCCTTTGAGATCTTCTAAGTGCTTGATTGGATGACTCTGGAATATCTTCTAATTATTTGAATTTTTCTTTGCCCTTGGACTTCCAAGCTTTCAACTCTTCAAGGTGGATTTTTTCTTCATATTCTGAGTTGACATCATCAGATGTATGTGGTTCTTCTTTAGTTAGATTTGAAAAATCACTTTCCAAATCATAAAGTAGCTTAATTTTCCTGTAATCATCTTCAAACTAGGGGTTATTTTCATCAAATACCACATCCCTACTGACTTTAAATCCTTTGTTAGTAGGATTATACAACCTATACCCTTTTTGATTCTGATCATAACCAATGAATATGCATCTTTCAGCTTTTGTATCAAGGTTTTCCCTAATCTGCGAAGGTATGTGTGCATAAGCAATGCACCCAAAGATTTTACAATGATCTAAAGAACATCTCCTAACATTCCATGCCTCATAAGGTGTCATTCCATGTAGGGACTTGGATGGAACCCTATTGATTAGGTAAATGGCTGTGGAAATAGTCTCTACCCATAAATAATTAGGAAGTTTTTTCTCATTCAACATTGATCTTTCCACCTCTACTATTATTCTATTTCTTTTGTCTACCACTCCATTCTATTGAGGAGTGTACCTTGTTGTAATCTCTCTCTTTAGGCCTCGCTCTTGTAAGAAGGAGTCAAACTCATGTGAGAAATACTCAGCACCTCCATTAGATATGAGCCTTTTCAAGATTCTACCTATTTGATTCTCAACCAATGCCAAATACCTCTTGAAACAAGTGAAGAATTCATTATTATGCTTCATAAAGTAAAGTATTGTCCATCTACTATAATCATCTATGAAAGAGACATAATACCTTGGCCCTGAAATTGATGGTTCTCTGCTAGGACCCCACACATTTGTGTGCACAAGGTAGTCTTCATACATGTATCCTCTTTTGTTAAATGGTTGCCTGTGTGATTTGCCAAATTGGCATGCTCCACACTTGTATATCATGTGTTGCTTGGACACATTTGAAATGCCAAGAACACTCTGATCCCTGCATATTTGCTTCAATGTCCTTTCACCTATGTGAACTAGTCTCTTGTCCCATATCTCGAATTCAGATAGGGTTTGATCTTTATAATTGAAGAGAGCAATATTCCTTGTATCTTCAACTTCAAATGTAAAACATCTACCAAATTTCTCACCTTTTGCAATCCTCTTGAAGCCTTTTTGAGGGTCCTGCACATATGCTCCATGCCTTGTGAATCTAACCTGTAAGCCTTTCTTAATAATCTGTCCAACAATGATTAGGTTTTTTGTTATTGTTGGCACATATAATACCTTACTTAGAATATTCATGTTACCATTAGATGCTTTAATATTTCCAATCTTCTTTACAAAGTGCCTAGTGTCATCACCTATCTGGACTTCATTCTTTCCTTTGGGTTCTTCAAGATCAGACAACAATGCTACATTGACTCTTACATGATTGGAGCAACCAGAATCAATGTAGAATAGGTAATCATCATCTTTACCTTACTTGGCTATCATATTCATGAGTAGTAGGGAATTCTCTTGATCATTTGTATAGTTGTTGTAATCTCTTCTTCCTCTAAAGCGTCCTTGATAGTTGTTGTTGTAGCCTTGGTTGTAATTGTGATGGTAGTTGTTTCCTCCATTATTGAACATGCCTCTTGATTGTGCATAGACTCCTTTGTGGAAGCCTCTTCCCCTCGAATTATTTGTGTTCCTAAGACATTCATCTGTGGTATGATTGGCCAAGCCACAAATGTTGCAAGGTGAAGCGTTTATGGTCTCCCCCTGCCTTTCTTTCCTCCTCTGCCCCTTCCTCTAGTACCTTTTCCTCTACTTGTGAAATTCACTTGAGAGGTACTTGCATCCTCTTCATTTTTTTTTACCTTTGCCTTTATCTTTACTCTTACTTTTATCTATGTAAAGGGCCAAAGATTGATTACCTCTAGAAGTATCTCCATTCTTCTTGAGCTTTGTCTCATGTGTAAAGAGTTGTTCCATCAATGTATTGAGGTCAGGTATCTGCATGTCCATATATAAGTCCATTGTTGTGGTAAGAGACTCCCATTTGTCATCAGCCTTGATGCCATTTATGATCTGCCTTACTATCTGCTCCTCTTCTATTTGTTCTTCAATACTCCCAAGTTGATCAGCTACATCCTTCATCTTGGTCACATACTCAGCTACACTTTGCTTTGGTTGCTTCTTCAAGGTTGTGAACTCCATCCAAAGCTGGTTCCTCCTAGCCCTTATATTTGATGAGAAGTATCCAAAAAGTACTTCCCAAGTCTCTTGGGAGGTCTTGCAAATCCTAATATGAGGTAATAATAAATTTGATATGGAATAGAGTATATAAGACCTAGCTAGAGCATCCTTTGCACACCATGCAGCTAGTCTCTCTTGCTCCTCTCTTGTAGGTTGATGTTTGGTTCTAAGGTTTGGCATTTCTTCATCTCTTGATATGTATCCATACAAGCTTCTTCCTTGGAGGTAAGCCTTCATCCTCAGGGACCATGTTGAATTATTGGCCCTATCCAATTTGTCAATAAATGATGGAAATCCATCTCCCATTTTACCTTGATGTTGCTCTGATACCATTGTTGGAGGAGATGGTGGACACCTTCCAGAGATGAGACGGTGCTTCAAAATCTTGCTTCACACCAACCAAAATTGAGTTAAGGAGTGAAAAGAAGACCTTGTGAGCCTTCCAAGAAGCACAAATAATCACCCAAGTACTTTGGAGTATGATCGTCAAATCATTGGATCAAAGCATATGAGTAGGAGTTTCAACTGTGAACCAAACTTGATATTTTGGTCACGACACCTGCTCAAGGAAATGAATAGTGTTCCCTCTCTGCTAACAATTGAATAAAATGGTTTTTTTAATATCTAACTAACTAGGATAGCTAACATTTGCAAGTTATCGCACTTGAAATGATGGACCATGCTTAGAGAATTAGTCTTCGCAAGTTATAAGTGCATCTCGATATTTTCGAGCACTTGTAGTGTGCAAACCAGTGAGCAATGTTTTTCTCATAACTTGAGATTGGCTTAAGCAATAACTATGAAACTTTGTAGAAAGAAGATAGAAAATATATTGAATCTTTAACAATTTAAATAACTAAAATGATCAACCACAAGTTGAGAAATAGATCAGACAAAAGCACTGCTCTGAGTAGTATGTAAGAGAGTAAAAGAGTTGAGATGTGATAAAGCTATATGTATTAATGCACATAGATTACATTGACATTGGCAATGAGATATTGCACAATGTGAGGGAAATATTAGAGCTATGATATGAGCTTAATATGCCACATAAAGAACTCTAAAATATCTACGATCTTGGGCTTTGATACACAACTTTTGAAGTGCTCTTTTATAGCTAAAAGTTGGAGCTCCTTTTTGAAATTGAAATTCAAACTTCTACCAAAATTTTTCTCTAGAGTTTAGGATCTCATTCTCCATCTACCTCACCAATAATGCGTGAAAAGATTCTCCCTAAGTATTCGTGATTGAAATGATTCCTTCTATGCACTTTTACTAGGATTAAAGACTCAATCTTTTACAAGAGGTCATTCACATAAATGTACATGTGAACCTTGGGATAACTGATCAAGCATTTAGGCTTGGAGTTAATTGCACCAACACTTCTCACCATAACGTTCACTCACTTCATGCATCCACGATCTTCATATCACTCTTATCTCTTTCGTGGATTGACATTAAGGAGCTGAATCTTCTTGACATGCTTCTTATCCTTGTCTAGAACAACACCACCCCCAAGCTATCACAATCTTATTCACACTTCCACTCTCAATCACACTCTCACTCTCACTTTGAATCTGAATCACCAAGAATTCTCTTATTTTTGGCCTCTTCCTACTTCATGCAACAAATCTCCCTCAAAAGAGAGTTTATCATCCCCAACAAAGTGCATGATCCACCAAATATAGAAAAATTTGTCTCTTCTTGTGTTGTATGCAAAACTTTTGCAAAAGCATGAGTTTGTAGTAGTAAACTACTTTCTGTAGCAATACATGTCCAAACATAGAAGAAAATCAACAAAAAGATATATACGAAGACATCCCATAAGTATGCATGACAACATATATGCATCAAAATCATGGATTCGAATAGAAATAGAGAAGTCCACTTTTTTCTTTTAAGTACCTAAAAACGAAACTTTTCTAAGCCCTCTAACACAAAATAATTAAGGAGCTAGCTTAAGCTTTTCAAACACAAACATGTTCAACTCTTCTATCTGCACAATATTGTTAGAGATGGCCTAGGTACAAATCCACCTCCAAGTATTACTTTTGAACCTTGCAAGTTTAGAAATTCAAGAGAGAGAATAAAATCAAGGAACTTATAGTGAACTAAATGTGTAGACCAAAATGACGTATTTAAAACATGATTCTTAAAAATTTCACAAAGACACTTTTATTCTCTGATGCATTGTCTACCTTTCTCTCATAAAACATTTCTCTTAATTCTTTCATCTTCAGGTTCAATTTTCAATAACAACACATGATGTGGATAAGGTTAGAATGAAACTTGTCATCCCTAATTTTGCCGACATGCATAAAATGACCTACTTATTCATTTTTAACATTATTCCCACAATGTAATTCGAAAAGTCCAAAATAAATTGTTTCACTTTCGAAAGGACTATTACACATATGCATAAGGTCTAGCCATAAATGAATCATAAGTAAGTCTTTCACCTAGATACTTTACCCTATTAGACCTTCTTATCTCACCGTTTGATTGCTTTGAATATTTTCTATTGACCTCTGAGCATGACCCCTTCTTTCCATGATGTCTCCATTAAGCTCAATCCATAAAACTTATTCTTACTCTATCTCTGTGATTTTTTCCTTACCCTTACTCATTGCATCACTAATTTGGATTGCTTTATGATCTCCTTTTTTCCATGATGAGTGAATAATCGAATCCTTTGGTCCACTAAGGACCTTGATATCTTTCTCTCCTTTTTTGTGGGTTTATAACATCAATAACCCTTTTTCTCATTTGTATAGCCTACAAAGATACATCTTTCTAATTTATCATGGAGATTATTCCTTGGAATCAATACATAACATCTACAACCAAAGTCTCTCAAGTGTGATACATTTGGCTTCCTATTAAAGCAAGCTTGATAGAATGTGGTAGCATGTATATTTGATGTGGCAGCTCTATTCATGATGAATATTGTAGTGGTCTTAGAATCAGCCCAATAGCATTTAGGCATGCCCATCTCCTTTGTCATGACCCTAGAAAATTCTACAATGCACCTATTTTTCCTCTCTACCAAACCATTTTGTTGTGGTGTGTACTCACACATGATTTATCTCATGATGCCATTTGTCCCCAAGAAATCAGAGAACTCATGGGAGAAATATTCTTACCCTCCATCTCAACTCAAGAATGTGATAAAGCTACCACATTCCTTTTCTACAATAGCTTTGAATGTCTTGAAATAAAAAAAGACATCTAATTTATGATGCATATAATAAAGGCAAGTCATTGTGGTGCAATCATCAATGAAGGTTAGAAAGTACCTATTACCTCTAATTGAGTTTCTTTTATCTGTCCCCAAACATCTCTATGGATTAGGTCAGGTGGACAAAAGCTCACATAATTTCTCTTCTTGAAGGGAAACCTAGTCTGCTGTCCCAATTGACAAGCTTCATAAAATTTTTTAATTTTTTTAATAATAGAGGTTTGGTAACCCTAGCGATTTATAACACTCAAATTATATCTTTTGAGCTCTTCAACAAGACCAAAATCAATGCAAATGAATTTGGGTTCAAGGAGAAACAACAGTTACAAGATTAGGGGGTTTGCCAAGATCATCTACAGAGATAGAGTATGCAAAAGTGAAATTTCTACAAAATATGTAGAGAATAGCTAGTAGGGGCTGGGCTTAAGCACGAGGGCAGCTTGGGCACATATTTCCATGACTCTAAATCATAATTCAACTCATTAAAGGTTTTAAAGATCACATACTAACCTCTTTAACACTAATGTTGTACCAAAATAGGACACTTTAGTGTCCTTTTTTCTAACAAGTAAAAGAAAAATCATGCATACTAATGAAAAAGAAAACTTTAAAAAACCTTCCAGCCCCATAAAGACATGTACCTAAATATCCTACAAAAAATATATATTTTAAAAAATAATCTTTTTTTGATAACTCAAAATATAGAAATGATTGAATATGGTTTAAAAAGACAGCTTTTTTGTAGACTTATATATGAGAAGAAAGAAATATCTCCATGAAAAAGAATTTTCTCATATTGAACTAATTTTTCTAATGTTTATTTAAAGTCACATAATCATTTAAGACAAGACTTGGGAATTAGAAAAATCATTTTTATAATAAGGAATTTACTACAACATAGGGTGCTCCTTATATAGCTATACATTGTAGGAGCCTTCTATATGATATTGATGCATAAAAACCATTAAAATGGCTGGTGTTTTATTTCAAAAACCATCATATAATATCATACAAATATGGTACATGTATTTGAACCAATTAGTTTTGTACCTATCTCACATACCACCAACAATCTCAATATTTTATTGAATAGCCATATTCCAGTCTACCATGAATAGAAATTCATCCTAAAACATTAGCTTTTCTCAATGATATAAGGTATAAAATATCAATGAAAATAACTATATAAATATTATAAACTACTTTATATAGTAAAAAACCAGCATATTAACCATAAGCATGTAGCACATGCAATATTTTCTCATCAAATAACCTTTTCTTAGCATAGAAGAGTAGTTTCATTGTTTAACTTGAAGAATCCACATAGAAATTTGACTCCTAAGGTTTTTAAAAAACTATCTCTATCTTTAAGAATCTTAAATAGTCTTTTGAAAATAAAAAATGAGTCATATTCATACTGTCACTTTCCAAATTAATCATAGATGATAAGACTATCATGGCACACATGAGATTAATTTTATGCCATAAAATTAGTAAAAATAATTAAAAATCTTTAAATATGGATAGAAAAGTGTTGTAGTATATAAAATAAGAGACTTTATTACATTTACAAAAATAAAAATTGCGAGATCATGATTTTAATTAAAAATAACCACTAACTGACATCACTATAATTTATGCACCAATACTAAAACTAGCATCATAAAATTAGTGAATAAATCCTAATTTTTCTATCCTTTAGTGAAAACTATATTTTTCTAGAGATATTCAACCCTTATGCTAACATGTTGCATATGTACATTTATAAATGGTTCCTTTTAGTAATCTTAAAAAATCATCAAATAATGTCTCTTTTTTAAGATACTAAAGTGACCAAGGACACTAAAGTGTCCAAGTAAAACACTAGTTTTAACCAATCAAAAACATATATATGTCAAAAAGTGAGGTCCAATCACATCAAGAGGGCTTCTCTAATCAACTTGTTTCCATTATAGACATGATTGGATGCTTCCAACTCATGAAAATCATCCTCCTTTGATTGTGGATGATGTGAAGGGTTCAACTTGGGGCATGTTCCCACACTCTTGAGCTTGAAATACAAAACTTTCAACAATCTCACTCAAGCTCAAGTCTTTTTCCTTGGTTGCTTTATCCTATGTCTCTTATCTTGATTGCTTCCTTGAGTCCTCCAAGCTTTGTACCTTCAAGAAACTTTGTCATCATGTCTATAATGTGCACTTTAATGTCTACGTACCTTATATCTAGCTCCTTTGCCATCACCTTTTCTCTAATGAAGTGGTAATGAAACTCTATGTCCTTCCTACTTGCATGAAACATGGGATTGTTAGCTAGGTAGATGCTGGAAATGTTTTCTCCATAAAGAGGAAACTCCTCCACTTCCGCTTCCAAGTCCTTAAGTAGATTCTTAAGCCATAATAGCTCACATTTAGCCAATGCTAAACCTCTGTACTCAGGTTCATTGGATGAAAGAGAAATATTGGATTGGTTTTTAAAGCTCCACGAGATCGCTTTTGTACCTATCATCAAAACATAACCTAATATACTCCTTCGATCATCTTTGATACCTGCCCAATCAACATCACTATATCCTTTGACATTTATATCAGCATCATATGAGTAAAAAAAACCTTGGTTGATGGTGCGCATGATGTTTTTAAGCACTTTTCTTGCTACCATAAGATGATCATGAGTATGTGCATACAAAAATTGAGAGAGTGCACCTATTACATATGCAAGATCAGTTCTAGTGAATGTAGCATAAATTAATGACCCAATTATGCTTCTATATAGTGTAATGTCTTGTATAATCTCTGCTTGACCTGCAACCAACTTTGTATTTGGCTCCATGGGCTGTGAAAGTGGCTTAAAACCACTCCTACCAAACCTATATAGCACATCCAATAAGCATTTTCTTTGAATCAAGAAGATGCCATTGTGTGCATAGATTACCTCTATTCCCAAGAAGTATTTTAGTTTTCAAAGATCAGATATCTTGAAATCCTTTTATAGATTTGATTTTATATCTTTAATACATGCAATATCACTTCCCACGATGATCAAATCATCCACATAGATGCATATGTATATCGTCTTGTCACCTTGCTTCTTCATGTAAAGTGATGGAACTACAAAACTTTCTTTGTATCCAAAAAATGATAAATAATCCAGTAGGCTCTAACTCTAGGCCCTTGGGTCTTGCTTTAGACCATATAATTCTTTCCTTAGCTTACAAACATGATTTGGGTACCTTGCACTAGCAAATCCTTGAGGTTGGCACATGTAGACTACTTCTTCAAGCTCTCCATTGAGGAAGGCATTCTTCACATCCAATAGATATAAGCTCCATTTTCTTTGATGTGGCAACTTCAATAAGAGTCCTAATTGTTGGCATCTTGGCTACGGGGTTGAAAGTTTCATCATAATCTATCCCATAGCTTTGAGAGAAGCCTTTCACCACCAACTTTGCTTTGTACCTAGCAATGGAACCATCTGAATTTCTTTTAATTTTTTAAACCCACTTATTACCTATTACCTTCATGCGTTCTTGATTTGGTACCAAGCTCCAAGTATGGTTCTCATCAAGTGCCTTGAGCTCTTCCTTCATTGCCTCTTGCCATTCCATGAAATCCTTATCATCTTCATAACTATTCGGTTTCTTTGTCCTTGATTACCTAAGTCATGTATGCTTGAATACCTTCTTTCACTTGCTTTAGGTGTGTCTGCCATCATCTTTCTTTGTTTTGCAACTCTTGGGGTTTGAATTTCTTCTCTCTCAACATGTCCACATAGCTTCCTTCTTCAATTGCAATCTTCTCTTTGCCTTTGACTTTGCTTTCTTTAGAGCTCTTCTCTCTTTTCCTTAGCCTTTGACTCCATGGTGAGGGTGTCCTTGTGTTGGACGAGTTGCTTGGACCACTTAAATCCATGCTTTCTTGAACTTTATCATCATTCTTCTTATTTGTCTCACTTACCTCTTCAACCTACAATGGACTCGTGCATGTATACCAAGGCTTAAACTCATCAAAGACAACATCCCTACTTACCTTCAACTCCTTGATGATGGGATTATAGCATTTATACCCCTTTTGTTTCATAGAATATCCCAAAAAGATATAGCTTTCAGATTCGGCATCTAACTTTGACCTCAACTCTTGAGGTACATGTACATAGCATATACAACCAAAGATTCTAATATGTGAAATGCAAGGTTTTCTTCCACTCCATGCTTCCTTAGGGGTTAGATGATGTATAACTAATGTAGGACATCTATTCATGATGTATATGGCTGTATATGTAGCCTCTCCCCAATAACAATGCGGCATATTCATTTCATTGAGCATACACCTTACTTATTCTGTTGTGTGTCTATTCTTTCTCTCTACTACCCCATTTTGTTGAGGGGTATACCTACATGTAAATTTTCTTTTGATGCCATTGAGTTGCAAAAATTCAGAAAAATCATGGGAGAAGTACTCTCTTACTCCATCGGATCTCAAAGTTTTGATAAACTTGCCAAAATCCTTCTTCACCTATGCTTTGAATTTCTTGAAGTAGTGAAACACATCTAATTTGTTTCTACTGCAATACAACCATAGTTTTCTTGAAACCTCATCAACGAAGGTTAAAAAATACCTATTTCCAAAAAGGGATGCTTCTCTTGTTGGACCCCAAACATCCA
Organism: Ceratopteris richardii; assembly: GCA_020310875.1. NCBI lineage: Eukaryota > Viridiplantae > Streptophyta > Polypodiopsida > Polypodiales > Pteridaceae > Ceratopteris > Ceratopteris richardii. Next base: position 96,313,688 of record CM035419.1, read on the forward strand.
AGTGAATGAGGTCTAAAACATTCGCCCTCACATAGGTACTCTTCTTGAAGGGCAGCCTTGATTGTTTTCTTCATTGGAAAGGTACACAAATTTCATGCAACATTTTAGATGTAAAATTTGGTAGCCCTCTTACCAAGACCTTTTTCTACCATTTGGCCTATCAAAATCAAGTTTTTGGTAATAATAGGGACGTATAATACATCTAATAAGCACTTTGCTCCTTGATTTCATTTCAAATTGATATCTCCCACATGTTGAATGGTATGCTCTGAGTTATCACCTGTTTCCACATGTCCTTAATGCTTTGGGGCTTGCAAATTACTAAAAAAATCCTTCTGACATGACATATGATTGCTACATCCGTTGTCTACATACCTTACATCTTCACTAGCTTGAGTTGTATCTTCACCATACCTCATGCCAAGTAAATAATCATTCCCTTAGTTGGATGATGTGCTTGCATAGTTACCTTGCCCTATATAATTTTTTTTTGTTGCTTTGATTCCCTTGTCTTTGGGCTCTATGATAACATTCATGTGCAAAATGACTAGGCTTACCGCATACAAAGTATCCATTTGAAGTGGGTTGGCCTCTTTCATGAAATCTTGCACCTTTTCCTCTATTTCTTGCTCTTGCACCTCCTTGACCTGCATTTTCTTGTTATCCTTGACCTCCTTAGTTGCTTTGACATCTTCCTCTTCCTCTTCCTCTTGTAGCACCTCAGTTGTGTCTTCCTCTTTCTCTACCTGCATACAACAATTGCCCTTGGCTACCATTGGCATTATGAACACCCGCGTTCAACTCCTCTCTCACCATGAGAGTGATTAATTGATCAAAATCAAGAAGAGAGTCCCTTACATACACCAAAGTTGTGAATGCCCTCCATTTTTCATTGTCCGTAAGTCCATCTAGGGTGTGGGCTACAAGATCGTCATCATCTAGGGCACAAATGATTAACTCTAGTGCATCTGTAAGATCTTTAACCTTTAATATGTAATAATTAGCACCTTGCGAGCGGCCTTTCCTAAGATTGTTTAACTCATACCTCATATATAGAGCATTGCCTTAAGAGAGATCATTATGTGTGTTTCGAGACTCCCACTCATCTGTGCGCATCTCTCCTCTCTTCTCTCTCCCTCCATCTCTTCCTTGATCCTCTTGTTCTACACACCAAATCCCTTTATTGGTATCAGAGCTTGTTGAAGGCTTGTGTACAAGAAGCTTCAATGGAAGCTTAGGTCATAAGAGGTGAAAGTTCAAGTCCACATTTCATGACAACTACTTAGTATTTGAGTCATAACTTGAGCTAGAAAGTTTGGATTGATGCATTTTAAAGTTCTATGTGTAGTGGAGACAAAGGGCTACAACTTCATGGAAGGGTAGGAAACCTGGTTTGGAGTTCTAAATTGTGAAAAAACGCAGACTAATGTAGAAGAAGAATCTACAATCCCTTGGACAACAGGTCATTGTTTGGGCTTTAACTTGAGTTTTACAAGTCCAATTCATGCGATTCAACTTGTTGTGTGTAGCTTGGAATAATAGCTACATCTTTGTAGGATAGATCCAGGTTTTGAGTGCTAAATCACTGAAATTGCAAAATACAGAGTAGCAGTGTTGTAGGTGAAGGTGAAATTGACAATAGATGGGTGTTTTGTGTATATCTTGAGCTACACATGTCTAATGGAGGCGTTCTTTATATCATTACGTAGCTAAGAAAGAGTTCTTGAAGTTTGTTGAAGGTCTTCAAATTTAGAGCTTATCATCTTTGAAATAGCAAAACACGGAGCAATATATTTTCACTACAAGAACCTTAATTGTTTTTGGAGGTTCATTTTGTTGTGGAACTTCTTCAAAAGTGATTTCTTGGTGCACGAGATCTTATTTTTAGAGCTTGAAGGCATTGTACATGTATGATAATAGTGATAGCTCCACCATATGAGAGTAGAGTATGATCTGTTGAAAACCATCCACACAAGTATTTGGATTCACATTGCATGGTACTTTATGCTATACAATCACCTGCCATGCACGTCCACAGCTTGCCTGGTAGCAAGTGGAACCACATTAATAACTATACCAGACAAGAAATCCAGATGATTTGCAATTAGGGTCTCATCTATATCCTTGTAAGCATCAAGACAAGTTATCTACAGTAATGAGAAAATCTACTGATCAGTGGCCAATGTCCGATAGTAATGAAGAAAATCTCGAACATGAGCATTATTGCTTTGAGCAATGACTTCAAAAAATGAGATGTCATCTATTGTTATGGCCCAAAATGTTTTTCCCTACTTGCTCTTTCAGTATCGAAACAAATTTTTGGAAAATAAGGATAACCTTGTTTCCCCCATTCATAGCAGCAGCATCTCTTAGCAGCTTGAGTATTCAAGGAAATTTTTTTGACAGAAGATCAATACATACAAGAGACCCATGATCCTAATGAATCACCAAATTGCATCTGTTTTAGACATTCTCTGGTTAGAGGTCAAGTGGCTTCCTATATACCATTTGAATGGATCTCTATGGCTTTTGTACAGCACTGCATCCTTTTATTTTTCCTCCATTTATGTTACCAGCAGTGGCTATTACTGCTCCCATCAAACCTCATTGAGCAGGGAACTTCATTCGAACCTATTGTTGCTCTTGCACCAACATGATAAGGAGCATCCACATGAACCTTCTCCAATACCAAACATCTTGTACCTGGCATTTTCTTTATTGAATTTCCTTCCTGTATCAGTATTAGAAATCATGTGATCTCAGCTTTTTCTTGCCCAAATTCTAGCATACACCTCAATGCCTCTCTCTCGAACAATCAAATCCTCCCAATCATGCATGGCTCTTATCTTTTTGTCTTCGTGCATGATAAATCACTCTCTCCCTGTGGTAAGGTCTAAAATCCAACATCGGTGCCTTCTTTATGAAGGACCCCAACCTGCCCTACCAATTTTCTTGTTCATTGTTGTTATAACTCTGGCAACTTAGCTTCTACCTGCAGGTTTGATTGATCTTTTTATTATTCTTGATGACCTGTGTGTATTCTACTTTTGCCTTATAGTTGAAGCGCTGCCCTCTATTTGTTCCCAATGTGCTCTATTGCAAAAGAATTTTACTTCATTGGCAGTCATCAACTAAATTCTCTCACAGTTATGGCCATGGCTTTTTACTATATACACCAAATCACACAAGAAATTGTTGGAAGCCTGTAGTTGATGTCGTTCCTATTTTCTAATGAACCTTTTTCATTGTATGTATATCTGATATAGATGCTTGCGAGCACTATCTTTGTCCTTACTGTGCACTTCAGTCCTTGATCAGAATCAACATTTTCTAGTCATATTAAAGTCAATCAATCTATAACCTATTTCAGGCAATGTGATTCCCTCCATAAGCAGACATTAGCTTGCTAGTCTTACACATGCTTTTTTGTAGTTTTCACATAATTGACTATTGCCCCCTTCAATTACTCCTTCCTCCAAACATGAAAGGCAAACTTCCCCTAAGTTACCTTCCTCAGCTTCACAACCTCCCCATGAATAGTTGCAGGAGCCTGCCTTCTTTGTCAACCAACTGTCCCCAATGAGAGACTCCTCTAGACATCCTCTGTTGCCGCCTTCTATTCAAGCCATCCTGAATCTCCTCATGCTTCGATGCACTTGTGTACTCCCTTCTTTCAGAAACAACACAGCATCCATCAAACGGTTCATCCAAAGTTTCGAGTAAGATCTGCAAAGCAAAAATGGCTAACAAGAGCGAGGAAAAGGAAAAGGAAGAGCAACAGATCCGATGAGTTTGCCATCATCGTTCCCAAAGAAGGAGGCCTCTACCGCTGACTTCTTGTCATCTGAATCCCCTTTTGCCAATGAAGAAGGCCAAAAATAGAGGGGCACTACAAGGGAGGCAAGTGGATACACCAGGAGATCTCTGTTGGGATAACGAAATGGTGAGCTTTCCCCCCCACCATCTTTACTGTAGTGGAAAAAACAAAGTCACCCAAGACAACCAAGCGAAGAAGACCCCCCTTTTATAGCTCCCTTCAAAAAAACTTTCGAGAAAAATCAAAGAACTCCCTACTCTTCCCTTCCTTCTCCCTGCTCCCCAAAAAAGAAGACCCCTGTGTGTGCATTCACAACCCTGTCCTTTCCCTGCGAGGACTGACAGACCACCGCCCCTGTACCTACACAAACAGGAGAAGTGAAATTGAAAAAATGCCTCCAGCATCTCAGGAAAAGGGACTTCTTCTTTTATCCGCAAAGCCTCAAAATTGGCATTGTTCTCCACTTCGACTTCATTGCTGTTGGAACATGAGAATAACCCTCATATGGTCTTGTGTCTGGAGCATAAAGTAATAAGAGAATCCCCAAAACAACCTATAATGCAAAGAACCAACAGTAAAACTCAAAGGTTGACCCTTCATAATAATCTCTCAAAACAAGTATAAACTAGAACATCATTGTCTGATCAACAAGCACATAAACAATTCCAAAATGCACATACCAATGAAATTCTATCACATAGACCTTATATTCTCTGTATAGCAAATAGGTCATCATGAACCAAGTAACACTGATAATGATGGACTGCCAAACATGTTGAGAGCAAGGTATAGTAGTGCTTGATGATATGTGAAGATCTTGAACTTATTTGCCAGTAAATCATGCCTAAACTTCTTTACTGTGTATATCATTCCTAGTCCTTCTCACTCAATGGTAGTGCAATTTCTTTCTTGAGCATTCAACTATATGCTAGCATAAGCTATGGGAAGATCTATATTGATCTCACTTGTAGGTTGTGCTAGCACATAGCCTATAGCATAGTTGGATGCATCCACGTGTACATGAAAAGGCTTACTTCAATGTGGTGTTATTAAAATAGGGGCTAAATACAATCTTCATTTAAGTTCATTAAAAGAATCCTCTCATTCATCTGTCCACTCAAAATTAGTTAAGAATGAATATAGGGGCTTTGCAATAATTGCGTATATATGTATAAATAGTCGATAGTAACCACAATGTCCCATGAAGGCTTGCACTTCCTTCACATTTTTTGCCCTTGGCAATTCTGCAATTCCTCTTACTATCTCTTTGTCTATGGAGATTCCATTCTTTGACACAATGTGTCCTATAATCGTGCCTTGTCTGACCATGAAAACACATTTTTTTGGGTTCAAACAGACTTGATATTCTCGTCATTTGTCAAAGACTTGCCTTAGTTCAAGGATGTGGGTCTATCTCATGTTAGAAGGAACACAAAAGTCATCGACATAAACTTCCAAGTTTTTCCTTAAGAATTCCTTAAAAACATGATACATTAATTGTTGAAAAAGAGCCATCAAATCCCAAATATGAGGTAGCAAAAGGACACAAATAAGATCCCATTGCACATGAAATTCAAATTAGGAACCTACGATGCTCAATGGGGATGGAAAAGATCTAAGAGGCAAGATTGCAACCTTGTTTGGTAGAGCACTTTCGACAGATAGCTATGAAGAGCTAGCTATTAATGTTAATTTTAGTGGTGCCATTTACAAGAAGTGTGGATATAATATTTCAAACTTGATCTTGAGGAAGAGCATATTTTAAGAAGTCTCCATCATGTAATCAATTCCTTCCCAAATTTCAATTACGGATTTGACAAATGATCAGCCTTTAAAGGAAACTTTTTTATCCTCTCAAATTCATGTGTGAGGGTTTCCCTGAATGTCGTTGTCCAACACCACTGTATATGCTTTGTAATCAGTTTGAAGCATGGTAACATGATAACAATTTTTGATCCTGCTTTTACTCTCTTTCATGTGGTTGCTCTTTATCACACCTTCATTCAAGCAACTCACAAATTCACCACAAATCCTTGTCTCATGCCAAAATAAACAAAGAAGGACGACTAGATCATTCTTGAATGACTTCAAGTATGCATTAGTGAGACGGCTCAATGGCAGCAATGATTGCGTAGCCAATCAAGGGAGTATCAAGAAAGTGACTAATATCATGCATAGTATTTCTTAAGCCTCACGCTCAAAATGTAAGCCAAGAGCTCCTCCCTACAAGACAAGATCGCAATCAACACATAAGATTTTTGTGTTTAGGTCGTTCAATGGAAATTTTTTGAATTATACATACTGAAAGACTTATTTGGTATCAGTGTTTCACAATCAGCACATACGATTTTTGTGTTTAGATCGTTTAGTGAGATTTTTGTGAATAATAAAAGTAATTACTTTTTCTTTGTTTCTTCTTTAGGATTTCCATATTTCTTGAGTCTCGTTGTGGGATTCGCTAGTCCACCACCCTTTAGAGAAGATTTAAAGCTTCTTTCACCTAATTGTTTCTGCATGTCTATGCATGCACGCGACTTTCACCATGCATTTTGAAGACTAGGGTTGCCTTTATTGACTTTAGATTAAGTGGATAGAGTCTCATAAAGATTCCCCCTGGTAACTCTATAGATATTTGAATATCATTCTGAGTTCCAACACCATGCAAGAGAGGATTTGGTACCAAAATGCATGTTTCTAGGCCATGGAGATGGGAATTAATCAAAATATCTTTTATAGTTAAGGTATGGTTTGAATGACTGAATTATTGGGTAGTGATTAGACACTAGTAAGTCCAAGCATTCAAAAGGGGGGGTCCCAAGCTCTAGACGTTCTTCTGAGGAATGAAGACTTTATCAAGGCTCACTTTGTGCAAATCATCCCCCGATTAAAGATTTGACCAAGAAAATTAATCCTAAGAGATTGCCCCTAGGTCCTACTAGCCACATTGTCCTTTATTGGGAGTTCATTATAGATTTTTACCATTAGATTTTATTTGAAAGGTCAAATGGTAGTGGGAAACACCTGTCTATGTTTGTTCCAATAAAACATATAGTGGTATGGCTAGCCATGGATCATAATTCCCAAATTTTTGCATCAAAATAGATAACTTGTGTTTGCAAAGAATGTGAAGAACCTTCTTTTTTGGGCATAGAATGTCTCTGTATTATGCTCAAAGCTCACAACCTCATATGGATGACCAGAGAGCTTTTGCATACATATAATTCAAGCGTATAGATAACTTTAAGAATTCATTTCCATCACTTTAGTTGTACCATACACTATGAAATGAATCTAATAAGTCAGGGGAGTCATCCTGGCTTTTCCAGATCTAGAAGGTATGCAGACATAGTCACCTTCCTAGATTCATATCTTGAGGTCTATTGAACCAAGCTTGATGAAAATTGATATGTGAACACTAGACATCCAATCTAACTACTCCAAGTTAAAGTATAGAAAAAGAATGAGTACACACAGAATGAAGAAGTTGCAACAGTAGACTGTAGATATAAATGTACTTGAAGAAATGTATCAAATTGTATAAGCTAATGAACTTATGATACAAGGGAAGTGTAGTGGACTACTCATGCATTTGATGAGCTCAATGTGTGCTCACTGATATAGCTCAATGTCTCTGTGAATAGCTCTATGTCCTCGGGACTACAAGTATTTGTATTTATACATGTGAAGAGTTTGAATTTGAATTTGAATTTTCCCTCACCTAAAAGTGATCCTACAACTTTAGGGATGATTTAAATTGATTCTTCCTACCACATGAGTTGTGGTTTTAGCCCCATACCTTCACGAGATTCCTTTTCTCTTGGCTTTTACAATTATCCAAAGTAAATATCCGCAAAGTGACAAGCATGAGACCACATGTAGTTCTCTCTTGTGAGGTAATAAGAGAATGTGTAGTCCTAAATAATTAGCAAAGATCTTAGGCTTGCTAATTGTACCAATAGCTCCCCCTCAAGCCTAAGATGCTTGGATCTTCAATCCGTCATTATCTCCTACAATCTAATCATTGATTTAAATCTTTTCAATTTGCTTCCATCCAAAGCCTTTGTTATCATATCTGCACATTGTTGATGAGTTGATACATAAGAAAGTTGTATCTCCTTACTCATGATCTTCTCTGACATAATGGTAATGAACTTCTATATGTTTTTTCTTCTCATGATAGATAGGCTTAGCAACAACATGCAATGAACTAATTGTCTCCAAATATATGTGGACGAAGTGTTCAACCCTAAATCTAAGTATAGGGTTCTAATCCACATGGCTTCTTGTGTAGCATTTGCAAGTCCTCTATATTCAACCTTTGTTGAAGAAAGAGCAAATGTGGGTTGCTTCTTTGAGGGAGCATGAAATCAACTTTGTACCTACAAAAGTAAGATATCTAGATGTGCTTCTCCTATCATCTTTAGAACCTACCCAATTTGCATCAGAGAAGAGTTTAACATTTATATCAGATGTATATGGATAGTATAACCCTTCATTGATTGTTCCCTTCAAATACTTCAAGATTCTCTTAGCTGCTTCCATGTGAGGCTTCCTTGGAGTTTGCATGAACTCACTCAGCAGAGTTACTCCATAGCATATATCTACTTTCATTAGAGTAGCACAATTTAAACTTCCAACTAAACTTTGATGGCTAGTCATATCCTCAATGAGTTCATCTTCATGAGAATTTAATTTCAGATTTACCTCCATGGGTGTACCTGCAACCTTTAATTCTTCATCTTGAATTTAGAGAGCATATCATCAATATATTTCCTTTGTGTGAGGAACATAAATTTCTCTGTATATACCACTTCCAAACCTAGGAAGTGTATGAGCAAACAAAGACCACTAATCTTGAACTCCTTCATTTGAGCTTTGATCCTCTTAATTCCATCTCAATCATTTCCTATAATGATTATATCATCCACATGTACACAAAGGTATATGAACTCTCAATGATTCCTCTTAATGAAGAGGGAAGAGCTGCCTTGCTCATCATAAATATTTTATCCTACAAGTAAGTGACAAGTCTATGATTCCAAGCTCTAGGAGCTTGCTTCAAGGCATAGAAGGCTTTCCTTAACCTGCACACATGTTCAGGGTATGATTGATCTTCAAAACTAGGACGTTGAGCCATATATACCTCCTTTGAAATCCAACAATTCAAGAAAGCATTTTTAACATCCATTTGATATATCTTGCAATTCTCGGAAGATGCAACACTCACGAGTACTCTAATAGTATGCATTTTAGCAACACATGAGAATGTTTCTTTATAATCAACACCTTGTGTTTGTGCAAACCCTTTGGCTACAAGCCTTGCTTTGTACATGTTGATTGAGCCATCATAATTCTTACTTACCTTGTAAATCCATCATGAAGTGATTACCTTCATAGATGGTTTTACTAGGTACTAATCCCCAAGTTTGAGTTTCTTCTATAGCTTCTATTTCTTCTTCCATGGCATTCCTCCATTCTAGCTTTTTCATATGTAGATGGTTATTTAGTGTTTGAGTCATGTGCTATGTATATTGAATGTTTAGTGACCAAAGAAGTATCAAAACAATACCTTTGTAGCTTCCTTTTCTCTTTTGTAGACCTTCTTATGGTTTGTTGAGAGGATTCAACCACATCTCTCAACTCCTACACTTTAGCTTTGCATTTGGAGCTCCAAGAGTTGAATTATCTTCTTGGAGTCTTCTGGGTATCATCAAAATCACTTGATGCTTCAAGTGTAGCCTCATTAATCTTTTACAATGTTGGGAAGTCTTCCTCAAGGTTACAGGGAAGTTTGATTTTCCTACAATCATCCTCAAACCATGGTTTGTTTTAATCAAACACAACATATCTTCTTACAATTAATCCTTTATTTCTTGGATTATATAGCCTATAACCTTTTTGATTAAGGTCATAGCCAATAAAGATGCATTTCTTTGCCTTTGATTTGTGAAGGTATGTGTGCATATGCTATGCAACCAAAAATCGTGAAATGATCAAGGCTAGATCTTCTTCCATTCCATGCTTCATATGGTGTCATCCCATCCAATGCTTTTGATGGGAGTCTATTAGGTATGTGGAAGTGGATACAACGTAATTGGATAATTCCTTCTCATTTAGCATTGACCTTGCAACTTCCACTATGGTTCTATTTCTCCTCTCTACCACTCCATTTTTCTCAGGAGTATACTTGGTAGTAATTTCTCCTTTAATTCCTCTCTCTTGGAGATACAAATCAAAGTCATTGGAGAAATATTCTCCCCCTCCATCTGACCTTAGTCTCTTCAAGGTTTCCTCTATTTAATTTTCTACAAGTGCTAGATATTTCTTGAAACATGAAAACACTTCATCTTTATGTTTCATAAAATATAGTATTGTCCATCTGCTACAATAATCAATGAATGACACATAATACCTAGATTCAGAGATTGAAGGTTCCTTGCTTGGCCCCCATACATATGTAGGAACTAGCCCCGATAGGTCTCCATGAATGTGCCCCTTCTTTGTGAATGTTTGTCTATGAGATTTACCAAATTGACAAGCACTATATTTGTAGATCATGTGTTGTTTGGATATGTTTAGTAGAATAAGTACACTCTGATCCATACTAATTTGCTTCAGAGCACTTTCTCCTATGTGAACTAGCCTCTTGTGCCAAAGCTCCAACTCTGATAGAGTTTGGCTACCATAGTTGAACAATGCAATGCTTCTAGTATCTTGGAGTTCAAATGTAAATAATCTACTTGATTTTTCTCCTCTTGCTATTCTCTTGAATCCTTGGTGTGGATCTTCAACAAATGATCCATTCTTTGTGAATCTGGCTTGCAATCCTTTCTCAACAATCTGAACTATAGTTATGAGATTTTTAGTGATAGTTGGCACATACAATACCTTCCTCAATAGGTTCATATTACCATCTGAGTCTTCCCATTGTCTATCTTCTCCACTGGATGCCTTGTGTCATCTCTTGTTTGGACGTCATGTTTATTCCTTGGATCCTCCAATTCTGAGAGTAGAGCTACATTCCTTGCTACATGATTTGAGCAACCTGAGTCTATATAGAATACATGTTCATTCGCTTTACCTTGCTTGATGGTCATGTTCATCAAAAGAAGTGAATCTTTTGTGCTTGATCATCTGTATAATTGTTGTAGTCTCTCCTTCCTCTGTATCCTCCTTGCCAGTTGTTGTTATTGTATGAGTTGTTACTATATCCATTATTGTTGTTGAATCTACCTCTTGATCTTCCATAGCCTTCTCTGTTGTAACATCTTCCTCTTTGGTTTCTAGGATTCCTGAAACAATTCTCAGAAATGTGATTAGTTCAACCAATATGGCACATGATGATGGGCTTTGAGCTCTCCCACTAACTTGTCTTCCTCCTCTGCCTCTTCCTTTTGAGCCTCTACCTCTACTTGCAAGTTTTCTTGAGAGGTCTTCCTTCATCATCGTACTTTTTACCATTGCCTTTGCAATCTTTGTTCTTGTTCTTATCTGTATAGAGAGCAGAGGATTGATTACCTTTTGAGTTGTCTCCATTCTTCATAAGCTTTGCCTCATGTGTGAAAAATTGTCTCATGAGGGTGTTGAAATCAAGAATCTGCATGTCCATGTAGAGGTCCATGGCTGTGGTAAAAGCTTCCCATTTGTCATTTGACTTTATTCCATCGATGACTTGCCTTAATATTTGATCTTCATCAATGATTTCTCCAATGCTTCGAATTTGGTCTACTATCTCCCTCATTTTGGTAAGATAATGAGTCACACTTTGCTTGGGCATCTTCTTGAGTGTAGTGAATTCCATCCACAATTGATTCTTCCTTGCCTTGGTACTTGATGAGAAGTATGTTTCAAGAGCATTACAAGTTTCTTGTGAAGTCCTGTAGCTCCTAATGTGTGGAAGTAAAAAAATCAGAGATTGAGTTAAGAACATATGACCTTGCTAGAGCATCCTTTGAACACCATGGATTTAACCTCTCTTGTTCTTCTTGAGTTGGTTGTCCTTTGCTTTTGAGAATTCGCATCTCATCTCCGCATACATAACCATGGAGATTTCACCCTTAAAGATAACCTTCCATCCTAAGTGAACAATCTAAGTAGATACCTTGATCCAATTTGTCCATGGATGAAGGAAAACCATCTCCCATGTTCGTTTGTTGTTGCTCTGATACCACTATGAGGAGATGGAAAGATAGGTTCCAGAGATGAGCTAGTGCTGCACAAAACATATTCTACACATACCAATCAAACTGTTCAGATGCTTAATAGATTTCTTTAGTTTCACAATGATGCATTTAGAACCACTAAGACCTTTGGAGCATCATCACCAAATTTTTGCATAAAAAAAGATAACTTGTGTTTGCAAAGAATGTGAAGAACCTTCTATTTTGGTCATAGAAGGTCTCACTATTATGCTTAGATCTCGCACCTTGGTATGCATTGACTAGAGAGTGTTTGCACACATCAAGCTGAAGTTTATAGCTAACTAAAACAATTTATTTAATCACTTTAGCACTACCATACACTATGAAATGAATCTAACAAGCCAAGGAGTTTGTCCCCACTTTTCAAGATCTAGAAGGTATGCAGATATAGTCAACTTCCTAGCTTCATATCTCGAGATTTACGGAACCAATCTTGATTAAAATTGATATGTGAACACTAAATACTTCACTATAATTATTCCAAGTTAAACTATAGAAAATGAATGAGTACACAAAGAGAAATTGATTTCAAAAGATTATGTGAACACTAAATACTTCATTATAACTATTCCAAGTTAAAGTATAGAAAATGAATGAGTACACAAAGAGAAATCGATTCCACAAAATCATTGTAATGAAGAAGATGCAACAATAGACAATAGACAAAAATTTCTCAAAATGTATAAGCTAATGAACTTATGATACAAGGTACGTGTAGTGGCCTACTCATAAATGAGGTGAGCTCAATGTATAGCCACTGATGTAGCTCAATGTCTCTCAACATATCGTATGTCCCTGTGACTACAAGTATGTGTATTTATACACTTGCGAGGAGTTTGAATTTGATTCCATCACCTAAAAGTGATCCTACACTTTAGGGATGATATAAATTCATTCTGCCTACCACATGAGTCCTGGGTTTAGCTCCCTAACTTCATGAGATTCCTTAATCTCTTATATTTTACAATTATCCAAAGTAAATATGCTAAAAAAAAAGCATGAGTTGACATGTAGTTCTCTCATGTGAGGTAATAAGAGAATGTATAGTCCTATATAATTAGCAAAGCTCTTTATCTTGCTAATTATACCAACACTCAAGTCAGACACTATTTGGTCCTTTGCATGTAGGGCCAAAGACATGATAGTAGACTTAAGCATGAGTTCATGTGCTACCTGAACAAGCAAGTAGCTTGGCAAAAGTGGTTAAGTCATACCGATGAGAAGAAGGAAGTCTTGGGTAAAAGTTGTACGAGAGTCTTGGGAAAGTGTTTTTCCCCAAGAGATTTAGATCCTTGTAAAAGCATTGACTTGATTTAACTCTAGTTAACTAGGAAACTGGATGTGCACATGTAACTACATGGTTGAAACTTGGTTGCTTAGTGTCCACCTACCAATAAGGAACTCCCTTGGAGAGAGCTATATATAGAGGTGTAAATTTGGGACAAGTAATATCTCTCTAGATAGTGGTAGGCCTAACCACGTAGTTCTTAGTGGAAAAGACCATAAGATTATCATGGAGCCATTAGCTTTCCTATTCTTAGAGAAGTATTTAAAAATTTAAACTATTAGATAATGACCAAACACAATAACAACCATGTTTTGGGAGAGTTAGGGAAGCCCCAAGCTATTTATGATGCACTAAAAGACATATCCTCTATGAAGCCAAATTGAAGGTTTAGTCATAAGGAGCCTTGATATTCCTTAACCTCAACCAAATCATGATGAAACTTTAAATGATCTGAGCAAGGTTTCTCCAACCCTTCAATAATTGGGCCTCTCTTTTCCAACTAGGTAAAGAGGACTTCCACCATGTTAAAATCCATGCAAAGGATGATATCAAAGGGTAAGGAATCCCTTAACACCAAAGTATCAATTCTATCTAGATGGTGAGAGAAATGGTGTTGCAGAAGGACCATATCTTCCAAAACAAAATGCAGTAAGTACCTATAGAACTAACCACCAATAGATGCTAGGGAGAGAGATGCACCTTTCCTCCCAACAAAGCCCTCAAATATGTAACTCTAATTCCAAGGGGGTAAGTCCTTGTCAAGGGGACATGTGTACCATCCATCATATGGATTCTCAAGGTGATCACATGGGTTCCAAGCTTAGGGAATCCCACGAAATCACATGCCTTCTAAAATTGCCAAGATCCTCTCTTTGATGTAGTGAAAACATGCCTCTATGTGTTTGCTCCTAGCTTGGAACATGGTATTCCAAGATAGTTTCAACCTGCATAACTCAGTCCTTAGCTTCTTGAGTCACATAAGATTACATGTCACTTGAGCAGAATCCCTATATTAAGCTTCAATAGAGGATAGAGCAACTATGGGTTGCTTCTCTGCCATCCAAGAGATGGAATCCTTGCCATACATTTCTTGATATCAATTTTTACTTGTCATATCTTCTTTGGGTCCAACCCAATCACTATCTCTATATGTTTTGAGGTACATTTCATCTTCAAAAGGATAGAATAGAACTTCATTGAGTGTATATTTGAGATATCTAAAAACCTTCTTGAATGCATGTAAATGTGTAACCCTAGGTCTGTGCATGAATTGAGATATTGCACCAAATGTATATGCTAGATCTAGCCTTGTAATGGTGGAATATTTTAATGATCCTACTATAGACATGTACAGAAGTGGTCTATTTGGCTCCCTTGAGGTAGTAAAATGTGCATGCTTCATGGCCACCTTTGCCGACAAATTGACAACTTACTTTATTAGGGCAATTTAGGTTGGAATGACCACTTTCGTTGCATGTAATTCCCTTCAGTTGTCTTAGAGTGGTCTGCAACTCATCCACTTCTTAGTGAAGTTGTGCCACTAAATCTTCATCATTGCATGAGGGTGGTGAGATGACATTTTCCTTATTTTGACTTTGTTGCATCTTTAGCTTTTGTAATTCCTTTCTAAGTTTCTCAGTTGGATCAAAATTCTTGGCGTAAGTGCCTTGAGTCCCTCCCTAAAAGTGCATTCTAGACTTGTCTCTACCATAGGCAGTTGCCACAAAGTTGTTTTGTGTGGCATAGAGTCTGATAGATTCTCTAAGCTTCTATTGGGATGACCTTGAAAGAGCCTTTTGTATCCATTTCTTAACCAGCAAATCACCTTGAGCATGTGGTAATCGAGAGACAAGTGCTTTAGTAAGAGCATGTAATTCATGAAAAGATTCAATTGGCCTTAATTATATGCTTTTGAGTTGACCTAGGGTTGGCAATAAAGAGTTGCTCAATCAAAATGTTTGTGAGAATGAAGTCTTTAATGATTCCTAGGTGATGAAGTGTCTCTCTGCATATTAATTATACCACATATCTGCAAGTCCTTTTAGTGTACAAGGAGAAAAGCACTAGCATCACATCCTCTTGTTTTTGAAGCCCGTCACCCCCGCATAAAGAGATGAATTTCCTTATGTGGTCATGTACCTCTTCATAAGTTTATCCCTTAAAGGTAGAGAATTCAATGTTCAATCTTGAGAGTAGATTCAAAAGGTCTTCCATTGGAACTTGTGCTTACTTTGAAGTATCCTTATGGAAATATGACGTCCTTCTAGTCTTTTCTTTTAAGCATAATGAAAAGAAGAACGAGTCCGACATATCTATTGTGGAGCATTGTCCAAATGCAAATAATGATGAAGACAACGTGGCTCAAGATTTTTGGCCATGTGTGGTTACATGTCATTATGATGCATTATTGCATTATCTAGCATGAAATCTATGGGCATTTATCTTGGGCCATGGCATAAGCTCTAGAAAAATGCATTCGGCATTTCTCTATGGCATTGACTTGAAGACTTTGGGTGGGGCATTGAACAATTTCTTAAGAAAGTTTCTTTGGAAGCGGGCACTATGGGCCCCATCCAAAGCTCATGTTTGGGTGAACCCTTTGCCTTACGGGCAAAGGTGGTCACCCTTGGATGACCCCTTCACCTTGGGCGCAAAGCCCCCTCGTGCTTGGGGGCAAAGCAAATTACCCGTGGGTGGTCCCTTGCCCTTAAGGGCCAAAGGGGTCACCCTTGGCTGACCCCTCACCCTTAGTGGCCAAGATGGTCACCCATTGGATCACCCTAGTCTTGTAGAGGTCCCATGGAGAACAAAGAATCTTGGCAACAGTGGCAAACAAGGTATGCTCTTGAAGATATGGACATCAATAGGAAAGATAGAGTAAAAAGACATCAAGCAAGGCTGTAGAAATGGTGAAGCCATCAAAATTATAGAGGAAATCAAGGAGTAAAGGATTTTGAATCATCAAGCATCATCACCATAGGAGGAGGACTCGTCAAAGTAATAAAACAGATGGCAATGGATGATTTGTGGTCTTCACAACATACTTAGGGAATTCCTCCAATAAGGAGTGATATCAAGGCATGGAAATCAAAGGGCAAGGCCAAGACGATGAGGTTGGAAGATATACCTGAATTATCCAACCAAGCAATTAGAAGACCACAAAGGGAGAGCAAGAAGCCACTCAGATATGGATATGACACTTCTTTAGTTACTAAGCATTCTATTTATCTTGCTAAAGATTTATCACTTGAAGAGCCATCATCATATGAAGAGGCAAAGACCAAGACAGAATGGAAGGAAGCTATGGATGAAGAAATAGACACACTCAAGGAGAATGATACTTGGAAGCTAGTGCCAAAGAAGGAATCAATGAAGGTAATTGGTTCTAGATGGATCTACAAAGTCAAGAGAAACTCAGATGGATCCATAAACAGGTATAAAGCTAGACTTGTGGCTAAGGGTTTTGCACAAACCCAAGGAGTTGATTATGAGGAAACATTCTCACTTGTGGCCAAAATGCCAACCATCAGGGTTTTGTTAAGTATGGCTGCATCAAGGAATTGGAATATGTACCAATTGGATGTAAAAAATGCTTTTGGATTTGAGAGGAGGTTTACATGGCTCAACCTTCTGGCTATGAATATCCAAGAAAGGTAAATTATGTGTGCAAACTCAAAAAAGCTCTTTATGGATTGAAGCAGGCACCTAGGGCATGGAACCATAGGTTGACAACATACCTTCAAGATCAAGGATTCATCATGAGCAAAGCAGATACTTCTCTGTATATCAAGAGAAGTAATTTAGATGTGACATACTTATGTGTGTATGTTGATGATATCATACTTAGAGGTAGTGATGCCAATGGCATCAAACAGATAAACCACTTAATGATGCGTGACTTCAAAATCAGTGATCTAGGGTCACTAAAGTATTTTCTTGGACTTGAATTAGTCTACAAAAATTCTGGAATTTATATTACTCAAAGGAAGTATGTGCAAGACATATTGAAGAAGTTCAACTTGGAGAATGCCAAGATAGCTAGCATTCCTATGGAGCTAAATAAAAAATTAAGTGCTCATGAAGGTGATTTGCTTGAAGACATTACAGGATATGAAAGCATAGTAGGAATCCTAAACTATGCAACATTGGCAAGGATTGATATTGCTTATGGAGTAAGTGTCTTAAGTCAATTCATGCACAAACCTAGAGAATTTTGAAGTACCTCAAGGGTACTCAAAATCAAGGATTATAATTTCCATATACTTCAGATTTGGGCATCAAACTTTATTCAGATGTAGATTGGGCAAGTTGTAAGGATGAGAGGAGGAGTACCTCTGGATATTTGTCTTTTGTAGGTTATAAGACCATTTCATGGTCTTCCAAGAAGCAACCTACTGTTGCTTTATCTTCAACAGAGGCTGAATATAGGGGATTACCCAATGCTACTCAAGAAACCATATGGATTAGACTACTCTACTCAGATTTAGGACTTCATACTCACTCACCTATGATCTTTGGTGACAATACAAGTTCTTTACATCTTGCAACAAATCCTATTTATCATGCTAGGACCAAGCATATAGAAGTTCACTACCACTATGTGAGAGAGAAGTTATTGAGGCAAGAGATTCAACATGCATATGTATCCACTAATATGCGATGTGCATATTTATTGACCAAAGCACTTGATGGTACTAAACTTTACATGTTTAAGGCCATGATTGGATTGCACGACATTCAAGAGGATTGATGAAGAAAGAGCAAGACAAGATGTTTGGCTTGAGGAGGAGCTATTGTTGCAAATGCCAAGCCTTCACACTTGGCTAGGCATCGGAAGAGCTATGTGCAAACATTGAAGAATCACATGAACCATTGCTTATCATTTTTACCATTGAAATTTTATAAAAGTCATTTGGCTTGAAGGAATCTTGTAAATCCACTAAATGCGTGGAGATAGGAGACCAATATGGTATGAGTTCTCATGAGAGAATATCTCCTCATTTAGAGGAAGAACCTTTTAGGTAGAAGTTCATTTAAATTTCAAAATTCAAACTTGAAAATGCTGAAAAATCAAGTGCAAAATCTCAGGTCTTGAGTGGACCGGATGCATCACCAAGCCATAGTTCCAACTCAAATCCATGGAGTGGAAGATTACGTGGAAATTTCAGTCCAGCAAATTCATCAAATACATCTAAGAAAGGTAAAGAAAAGCTTTCCGCTGGTCATAAAACATGTGCAGGTTTTGAAGACATTGACGAAGATTCAAGCGGTTCAGAAAAGAGTCTTGATGAGGAACTTGGATTGCCCTCTGTGAAGACTCCAGGAGTAAGAAGGGCACATGCAGATGATACAAGGAGAAGTGACCCAGGACCAAGAAGATCTGGGAGGATGCGTAATTCAGTGCAACGATTGACATATGATAGTTACATGGCTCATCATTATGCCTACATGACAAAGGCAATACAAGATGCTGAACCTTCTTGCTTTGAAGATGCAATTGGAATTGTAGATTGGAAAAAAGCTATGGATGAGGAGATGGCTGCACTTTATGGAAATGATACATGGAAGCTGGTTCCATTGCCACAAGGAAAGAAACCCATAGGCTGCAAATGGGTTTACAAGGTAAAGCATAATGCTGATGGTAGCATAAGCAGGTATAAAGCACTATTGGTAGCTAGAGGATATGCACAGACATATGGCATTGATTATGAGGAAACATTAAGCCCTGTAGCTAAAATGTCTACTGTTAGAACACTTGTTGCATTAGCTACAACAAAAGGATGGACTTTGCATAAGATGGATGTGAAGAATGCTTTCCTACATGGTGAGTTACAAGAAGAAGTATATATGGACCAACCACAAGGATATGAAGATTCAAAGCATCCAGAATATGTTTGCAGGTTGCAAAAGGCTTTGTATGGGCTGAAACAAGCCCCTTGTGCATGGCATGCAAGGATTGCTGATTACTGAACCAGCATTCGGTTTTCTATGTGTGATGCAGATCACTCACTATATGCAAGGAAGGCTGATGATGGTCTCACTATTGTGGCTATTTATGTTGATGACCTGATTGTAGGTGGAGATAATGAAGGAAGAATAAAAGAGGTAAAGCAACTTCTTATGCAGGAATTTGATACGAAAGATCTTGGTGTGCTACGCTATTTCTTGGGCATTGAGTTTATACATATAGAAACAGGTATATGGATGTCACAAAGGCAATATGCATTGAATATGTTGCAAAAGTATGGTATGGCTGATTGTAAGCCAATTTCTATGCCATTAGATCATAATTTGAAATTGGATACTACATCAGGTGAAGCATTGGAAAATGCTACTATGTACAGGAAAATTGTGGGAAGTCTTATATATCTCACAATTACAAGGCCTGATCTAAGTTATACTGTTGGACTTGAAAGTCAGTTTATGCAGGTTCCCAGGAAGCCACATTTGGATGCTCTGAGGCGCACTCTATGTTATGTGAGTGCTACTTTGGATTATGCATTGTTTTATGAGGCTAGTCTAGATTTGCAGGTTTATGGATACACTAATGCCGATTGGGCTGGTAGCATTCTAGATAGAAGATCTACTAGTGGTTTCCTTTTCTCACTTGGAGGTGCAGCTATTACATGGAGTAGTAAGAAGAAACCCACTGTTGCTTTGTCGAGTACAGAGGCTGAGTATAGAGGTGCTGCAATGGCAGCATGTGAGGCATCATGGCTGGAGATGTTACTTGCAGATTTAGGTGCTGAAGTGCAAAAGCCTATCACTATCTATTGTGATAATCTCAGCAGCACACAATTAGCACGGAACCCTATTTTCCATGCTAGAACAAAGCATATCGAGGTACATTATCACTTCATCAGAGAGAGGGTATTAGCAGGTGATATTGATCTTGTTTATGTGAGAACAGATGAGCAGGTTGCTGATATTTTCACCAAAGAACTTGGAGCTGAGAAGTTGAAGAAGTTTCAGGAGATGCTTCGATTACAGGATATGGCGTTGAGCTTGAGGGGGAGTGTTGAGATATCAAGCTGAACATGTGATGATCCAGGATGACACATACCATTTTTTTGTTTCTGTGACATGTATAGTGGTCATGCTGATATATGTCAGGGATAATTCATTGAGCTTTATTAGATTTATCTACCGAGAGTGATGGCACATTTGTTTTTTGCGAGCTCACTCATTCGCGGACATTAGGTTTTTCCTTATGTACTGATCTTTATATATTGCACTTGTTGTATTCTTGTTTTTAGGTCATTCTTGTACATTCCTTTTTTATGTAATAGAAGAAGAAGAAGAAGAAAATCATTCTTCCTTGCCTCAATCTGTGTGTGTGCTTCTCCTTAAGAGTGAGGGTGTGTGTGTGAGCTCTCTTCCTTATCTCCTTACTCTTGACACCTAGGGCATGGAATCATAGGTTGAGTACATACCTTCAAGATCAAGGAGTCATCATGATACTTCTCTGTTTGTCAAGAGAAGTAATTGAGAGGTGATATATCTATGTGTGTATGTTGATGATATCATACTTACAAGTAATGATTCCAATGGCATCAAGCAGATCAAGAACCAAATGATGCAGGAGTTCAGAATCAGTGATTTAGGGTTACTAAAGTATTTTTTTGGACTTGAATTAGTCTATACAAATTTTGAAATTTACATCACTCAAAGAAAGTATGTGTAGGATATGTTGAAGAAGTTTCACTTGGAGAATGCAAAGATAGAAAGCACTCCTATGGAGGTAAAAAAAAAATTAAGTGCTCATGAAGGTGATGTGCTTGAAAATATTGCAAGATATCAAAGCATAGTAGGGAGCCTAAGCTATGCTACATTAACAAGGATTGATATTGCTTATGGAGTAAGTGTCTTAAGTCAATTTATGCACAAAACTAGAGCACTTCACTTGGAAGCTACCAAGAGAATTTTGAATTAACTTAAGGGTACTAAAAAAATCAAGGTTTATACTTTCCTTATACTTCAAATTTGGACATCAAAATATACTTCGATGCAGATCGGGCAGGTTGTAAGGATGACAGGAGGAGCACCTCAAGTTATCTTTCTTTTGCAGGTGATAAGCCCATTTCATGGTCTTCCGAGAAGCAACCTATTATTGCTCTATCTTCAATAGAGGCTGAATAAACGGGCTTAGCAAATGCTACTCAAGAAGCCATATGGATCAGATTGCTATATGTAGATTTAGGACTACACTCTAATTCTCTAATGATTTTTGGTGAGAATACAAGTTCTTTACATCTTGCAACAAATCCTATCTATCATGCTAGGACCAAGCATATAGAGGTCCACTATCACTATGTGAGAGAGAAGCTATTGAGCAAGGAAAATCAGTTGGCATATGTATCCACTAATATGCAATGTGCAGACTTATTGACCAAAGCACTTGATGGTACTAAACTTTGCAGGTTTAAAGCTACGCTTGGATTGTAGGACATTCAAGAGGATTGATGAAGAAGACCAAGCCAAGATGTTTGGCTTGAGGGGGAGCTATTGGCGCAAGTGCCAAGCCTTCACACTTGGCTAGACATTGGAAGCTTTTATGTGCAAATGCTTGAAGACCCATAAGAACCATTGCTTATGGTTTTACCATTAACTCTTGTAAAAGTCACTTGACTTAGAAGAATCTTTGTAAATGCCACTAAACTCGTGGAGTTAGGAGAACTTTATGGAATGAGTTTCTTTGAGGGAATATCTCCTTGTTTAAAGGAAGAACTTTTAGGTGGAAGTGCATTTGAATTTCAAAATTCAAAAGTGAACAAGGTCACTATAAAAGTCACTTGAAATCTCACAGCCTGTGTGCCCCCATTACTGAGCTTAGAGTTGTTCATTTGATGTAATAGAGAGGCTCACACTATAGCCTACTCCTATCACCATCATTGGGCATCATATTCATGCCAATGATCATTTACAACATTGTTATATAATACACCTTATCACTGATCATTTCTGTTGTTCATCTCTGTCATTGTCCCTCAAAACAATGTACTTGTCTTGCTGATATCAATGTATTTTCTATGGCTTATTGGAATCAGCTCTAAGTCTGCTACAAGGTGACAAATTTTGAAGGCATTCCATTCAGCCAATTGGGAGGAAAGCATCTCGAAGCAGCCACTGGTCTTTCTCTGCACATCTCTTTAAAAGTCAAGGGTAATACTTTACTTACTAAATTGATTGCTCTGTGTATAGTCAATCATTTTAAGTGATTCCACTTGGAATCATCAGCACTTTAAGCAAACTAGATACCGTCAGAAGGAATTATTCTAATTGCTACTGTGCTGGGAGTACTGAGCTTAAGAACCAGCAGGTGTGTGAACCAAAATAGGGAGTTTTTGATGACTTGTGACTTGTGAAGTTATCTATTTTGGATTAATCATTACACCCATCATCTCCAAAGTACATAGGAACTTATTTAGTGTCATTGGAAAGCTAAAAGGGCCTACAACCCAACTATGAAGTAATATAGGGTAGGTACAAAGCAGGGATTAGCAGTACCAACTCATTTCTTGAGGTGTCCATCCATCTTTCCCAACATCCCTTCACAAGCCATTCCATCACATGGCTCCTTGATATGAGTAGTGGATGCCTTAACATTCTCTCCTTTTGCAAACTTCTCTACTTCCAATTGTCTTTCTAAATTTTGAATGCATGCTTGGTTTCTTACCTCAAAGTGACTCCGCAATATACTCCATGCCTCACTTGCCTTGGATGTATGTTGAATAAGAGGTAGAATAGAATCCACACAATTGTTCATATAATATAGTGCATTTGCATTCCTTATCTTCCAAGCTTGTAGAAGCTTTGCATCTGGAAGAATCACCATACTCGGATCCAATGGGTCAAAGGTAGGTTGTGGCTCTTGCTCACTCATCACCATCTCCAAAACATCATAACAACCAAGGATAACTGTAATCTTGAACTTCCAAAGAAAATAATTCGTACCATCTAACTTGCCTTCACTAAAGGTTGGTGGATGAACCCATAGTGTTTCCATTTCCAAGTCCATTGCACCAATTCCACTTTCACTTCGACTTTTAGATGCTAACACCTCCATAGTGTTGAAGACTTTGTGTCCCATGAGCTTGAAGCCTTGCAGCCTTTGCCTCCCAACAACTCTAGCATTGAACCCTTTGCCTCCCACAAGCTATAGCGTTGATGCCTTTGCCTCCCAAGAACTCCAATGTTGAAGCCTTTCCCTACCACAAACTTTGGAGTTGAAGCATTTACCTTCACAAGCTTGATTGTTGAAGCATTCCTTCCACAAATGCTAGAGTTGATTCCTTGGCCTCCACGATCTCTGCAATCTTCTATACCTTCCTATGCTCTGATACCATGTAAGAAAATGGAAAATGAATGAATAATGATTGAGTGGTGGGCTAGTGGTGTAACTATAATACCACATAGGAGTTACCAGAACACATATATAGGATCAATGTTAGAGAGAAAGAGAGATATAGTTACTCATGGGAATAACACAAGAGAATTGGTTATAATGGAAAGTGGACTCAACATGATTAGACGATGAATTCAACTCAATTCAACTCAAAATCATAACTCTAATAAATTAAAACTAAAAAACTAAACAATATATAGATGGTTCTATCCACCCATGCACTCCCTATATGGAGCTTAGATGGTGATCTAGATAGAAGCTAGGTGAAGGGCTATAGGCCAACACAATGGGTACTAAGATGGATACCCTAATGGTTCCAAACACCACAAATGATCATCCTACATGGGAAGGGGACCATCCTTATAAGGTCCTCCAAGCCTAAGTTGGTCTACCCATGTTCTAGGGTCGTGGTAGCTTGATCCATGCCCAAAGAAATCTCCACCATTGATCTATGAGGTGAATCTAATGGTAGAAAGGTAGGATCAACAACCATTTGTTTGGAGCCCTTGATTTTGCTTAATCCACACTTAGGATCAAGTCTAGATCCAATGTCCCATATTAAATAGACCATTCCCCAAGTTAAGAAAGCTACTTTTGTTTCTAGCCCTTGATTTAGGTTGATCCTCACATCGGATCAATCTCAAATCCAATGGCTTAGAAGTAACCTTCCTAACTATCCATCTACGGTCTACACTAGACCTCATCTAACCTCAAAGTAAGGAACCTACCAATTGTTAGTATATGATCAATGTCTACCCCTCATGATTGTATGCACATTTTGTAAGGCCCCCATTATGAGGAGAAGCCAAGCGTGCATTACCCAATTGATGGGAATCCCAACTTGCATGTTGGATGAAGGGCATATTGGACCATGTAAGGTATTGTAAGGAAAGGGAGTTACCATGGTCCCCAATATTTTCCATGGAATATTCCCTATCGGAGTCAGAAATCATTTATATTTGTTAGGTCGGTTCAACCGGCCTAAGCCGTGTATGGCAATTACACGGGTGGTGGCTGCCCACGCTCTACCACCCATGTATAGCCATCCATGGAAGGCCACCCATGATTGTATATATACATGACTTCTACACTACCTGAGACATCGAATTGAGCCATCATACCTCTACCTTGTATCTCCCTATCTAGAGTTGTCTAGATCACCATTTAAGCTCTACCTTGAGAACGCACTGGTGGACAACACCATCATCTTTGTACTTGCTGTTAGTAGAAAATTGTTGAGATTCTCCTATATCTGTTATCTTCTCTGCTATTGCTCCTGTGTTATATTGCATAACTATTGTTTTACACCAATGTCCAAAACTCTCACATGGCTTCTCCTCATAATGGGGGCCTTACAAAATAGAGTGTTATGGAACAATGGTGGTGCTACATAGGGTTGAGGCATTCAGCATATCTAACACCCCCCCTCAATGTCCACCCAATGGTGAACTACCTTCTTGGCTTGATGCCAAGTCTTCCATGAGGGTGGAGCATTGACCATGTCTAGCACATGTATTCTATTTAGAATCAGTTGTGTGTACCCTAGCATTTTGATGATTGCAAAATGGTGGTGATTGTTTTGTGGTGACGCAAATGGAGGTCTCCCTACTACAAATGTAGAGGAACATGCCAAGGCATCAGGGGAGAACGATAGCACTGAGAGAATCCCTATTGCACAAGAAACTCATGGGTGGAGGACGACGGAACAAGGAGGAAATGGAAGTGACAACAACAACAGGAAGGCCTGAGAAGACAGAAAGATGTAGGCAGAGAAGGAGGCACACTTAAGGGGAAGTTGAATGACAGTGAGATCTAATCCTTGGTAGCTATATGTTGCTCTTGAACTTCTTTAGTAGTACCTTCTCTTTGATGTAATGATAGTGTAACTCTATGTGTTTGCTTCTTGCATGAAACATGGGATGGGCAGAAAAATACACACTACTCATATTGTCACACGTGATTGGCAATCGATTAACTTTCATGTTGAGCTCAATCATTAGTTTCTTGAGCCACATAACCTCACAAGACACTTCAGCTAATGCCCTATATTTAACTTCAGTGGATGAAAGGGTAACTGTGGGTTGCTTCTTTGCCATCCAAGAGATCACTTTCTTGCCAAGCATCATTGCATATCCAATTGTGCTTCTTTTATCCTCTTTGGATCCAACCCAATCACCACCCGTACAAGATTTTTCTTGCAATTCATCTTCAAAAGGATAAAATAGGCCTTCATTGAGTGTACCTTTGACATATTTGAGTACTCTCTTTTCTATGAGTAAATGTGGAATGCAAGGTGCATGCAAGAATTGAGAAAACACACCAAATGTATATGCTTGATCTTTTCTAGTAATATTTGCATAATTCAATGTTCCAATTATAGATCTATATAAAACTCGATCTCTTAATTCATTACCTTCTTTTGAGGTCAATTTTGTATTCACCTCCATAGGATTATTGAATGGTTCCATCCTATAAGTCCATACTTCTTCAAGATATCCAAAATATATTTTCTCTACATAAGCCAAATGCCTATGTCTTTATATACAACTTCAATACTTAAAGAATACCTTAGATCTCCAAGGATTGAGATCTTGAACTCCTTCCCAAGATTTATTTTCATGTCTTTGATACCTTCTTCTTGATTTCATGTAATAATTAGGTCATCTACATATACATATACATAGATAGATAGCTCACTTTCTTTATTGCAAAAGAATGATGGATATGCTTTTCTTTGATTGTATCCACAACTCATTAGACACTCCACAAGTCTTTGATTCCAAGACCTTTGGGTTTTCTTGAGGCCATATAGTGATTTCTTCAACCTGCAAACATAGCCATCCTTGACTTTATCTTCAAACCCTAATGGTTGGTCCATGTATACAATTTCCTCTAGCTCTCTATTGAGGAATGCATTCTTCACATCAAGTTGATAAATCCTCCAATTCTTGCTTGCTAAATTCGAATGATAGCTCTGATGGTAGTCAACTTACCCACAAGGCTCACAAGTCTCTTTATAGTCTAATCCATAAGTCTGAGCAAACTCTTTGGCTACAAGCCTATCTTTGTACCTCGTAGTACTTCCATTTGAATTTTTCTCAACTTTATAAACCCACTTATTTCCATTACCTTCATGTCTTTCTTCCTTGGTACAAGAGTCCAAGTGTTATTTCCTTCCAAAGCCTTGATCTACTCTTCCATAGCTTCTTTCAACTCCTTGCATATGTTTGCTTCTTCAAACCATGTGGGTTCTTCAATGACATTGCTCATATAAGCATGATCTCTAGCCATAAATGAATCATAGGTAATTAGTTTACCTAGATACCTTACCCTATCAAACCTTCTTATCTCACCATTCCATTGGTCCCCATGATGTTTTGTGCTAAGCTCAATCCATAGGTCTTCATCGTCTTCTATTTGTATGATTTCGGATTTATGTTTACTTTTTGCATCACTTTATTGACTTTATATAGGATTGCTTCTATCCCATGATGGTTGAGAACATGACTCCTTTGGTCCACTAAGAACCATGCACCTTAGCTCATCTCTTTTTATCCTCTTTTATTCATCTTCATTACCCTACATAGATACATGTGACACATACCAAAATAAAAATTCATGAAATATGACATCTCTTGATAATTTTAGTTACTTTTTTGTAGGGTTAAAACACATATAACCCTTCTGTTCACATGCACACCCTATAAAGACACACCTTTTTTATCCATCATCAAGCCAGGTCCTTAATTTGTTTGGAATCAATACATAACATGTACAACCAAAGAATCTCAAGTTGAAACATCTAGCTTTCTACTGTACCAAGCTTCATAAGGTGTAACAACATGTATACCTGATGTGGGAGCTCTGTTCATGATCTATATAGCTCTGATTACTGCTTTGCCCAATAACAATTTGGCATACCCATCTCCTTCAATATTGCCCTAGCATATTTTTCAATATACATATTCTTTCTCTCTTCCACACCATTTAGTTGTGGTATGTACATGAATGTGATTTTCATGTTGATACTATTAATGTCAAAAAATTTAGAGAATGCATGGGAGATGTATTCTCCCCCTCCGTCTGACCTAATACACTTGATGTACCTATCACATTCTCTTTCCACCATAGATTTGAACTTCCTGAAATAATAAAAGACATCTAATCTATGTCTCATATAATAGAGGCAAGTCATCCTTGTACAATCATCAATGAAAGTTACAAAATATCTATTACCTCCAATTGAGTTTTCATTTGTTGGTCCCAAAACATCTATATGAATGAGGTCAAGTGGATGGTATCTCACACAATTGTTCTTCTTGAATAGTAATCTTGTCTACTTTACCAATTGAAAACCTTCACAAAAGTTCTTAAGATTCTGATTAAAGATCAGATAGCCCTAATACTAACCTCTTCTTCTCCATGTCCTTCGATCTCCGAGTGTTTATGTGTCCTTACCTTTTGTGCCTAGATCCAACTCTGCGACCTTGTTGTTTCCAAATTGAAACTAAGTTGTGTGATTGAAGTTAGACTTCCCATCCAAGGTGAACAACCTTCCCTCATTTTAGCCTTTGGCTATCAATTTGTACCCTTCTTTAGGGTTTTCCACAAAGCATCCTTTTTTATTGAGCTTGACATGCAATCCTCTATCAACCATTCTCCCCACAAAACTAAGTTCTTTTTGATTGTGGGAACATGAAGGACATCTTTCGAAAATTTGGCTTTATGAAAAACCTCCAACATAACGTCACCTATATGTGTAATAGCATGAGCGTCATCACCTCTTTCTACATGTCCTTTGATTGATTGCACTTGTATGTTTGAGAAGAACTCCTTGTTGCAACTTATGTGGTTGCTACAAACACTATCAATATACCATCTGCTTGAACCTTGTGTCTTGTAGTCACTCATCTGCGTCATAGGTAGCATACTCTCATTTTCATTTGAAGTAGATTCATAATTACCTTGAACTTTTTAGGTTGAATTTGTCTTCTCCCTTTGATAGCAATCTCTTACATAGTGGCCATTCTTTGCACAAATGAAGCATCCTTCTGAATTTCGATAATCTCTATTATGATTTGACCTTCCCCCTCTACCTCTGAACTTTCCCTTTCCTCTAGAAGAAGATTATTTGCTTCCTTGATCTTGGTCAGAATTTCCATTTGATCCTTTTCCTTGTCTACCTCTTCCTCTACCTTGATTCCTCCATCTTCCTCTCCCTTTATCTACCTAGAAAGCTTGGCCTTTATTGCCTTTTTCTTTGAGCCTCAAATATTCATCTCCTTAGTGACCATTAGGGCTAATATGTTTTCAAAATATTGAAGATCTCTAACATATAGAGATGGTGTAAAGGTCTTCTACTTCTCATCATCTCATAGCCCATCTAAGGTGTATGCAACTAGTCATCATCTTCTATGTGACAAACTATGGAGCATCATTAACGTCTTTTTCAAAATGTAGTCATTATGTTGCTCCTAGGGATTTTCCTCAAGTTGTTTGATTGAGGTAGAGTA
This sequence comes from Ceratopteris richardii, assembly GCA_020310875.1. Taxonomy (NCBI): domain Eukaryota; kingdom Viridiplantae; phylum Streptophyta; class Polypodiopsida; order Polypodiales; family Pteridaceae; genus Ceratopteris; species Ceratopteris richardii. The sequence continues at coordinate 96,342,912 of CM035419.1, forward strand.
GAGTCTCTCTAGAGTTTCCCATAGTATCATGTAGGTATCTAAATCTTGTATATGGCCAATCATGGCATTGCTAATGTGTTGTGAAAGTATGAACATAAATATCTTATTCCTTTCATTCCCATGTCTAAATTTCCTTAATTGATCAGGAGTTGGGCTCTCTCATAATCTAGGTCTTGCATTTGTGCTACTAATGAGGCCCCTTATCCTTTTCCCATAAGATAACTAGAGATGCAAAATTTCCATGGCTGATAATTATTCTGATCAAATTTCTAATTTTGAGTGCTATATATTGAGATGAAAAATTCTAATGCACTCTCATAGATGCTTTTAATGTAGAGGAAATAAAAAATTTTAAGAACTTTACCTCTTGTCTCCAGGATGTATCCAATAGATTATGTTGATGTCCTCCTTCTTCACTAGTAGACTCCCTTTTTGTTGGTGTGTTCTTTGGAGGTTGATCCACCAAATCTTCTTCCTTTGAACTCCTTCTGTGTCTCCTCTAGGTCCTCTTGAATGCATCATACCACTCTTGGGAGAATTTGCAACTTCCCTATGCAACCTTGAAACTATAGTAGCCTCACATTCAATCTTACATAACCTCTGATTACTAAAACAATCAAATCTCAAAGATTATGAAGACTAAACTCAAGAGCTGAGTCCTTGCCAATGCAAGTTATTTCATTTAAGATGATTACTAATTGGGAGAACCAATATGTGCAAGACAAAGATATTTTGGTCTTCAATAAATATACACAAACAGACGTGTGTTCACTCATGAATCTATTTCTCTCAAAATATGCATGGAATTGATACAAGATTTGAACCACAATAAGAATAATTAATTAGCTATTATGTACACCTAGGGAAGATCAAATTTATTCTATATTGAAGGCATTGTTTCTCCTAATAGGAGTAGCCAATTTAAATGAAGTAACCTGCACTAGTGAGGGCTAAAAGTCTAGTTTATGGGTGCAAAAGGTCTCCGATTTGATTGAGGTAGAGTAGAGTCTCTCTAGAGTTTCCCATAGTATCATGTAGGTATCTAAATCTTGTATATGGCCAATCATGGCATTGCTAATGTGTTGTGAAAGTATGAACATAAATATCTTATTCCTTTCATTCCCATGTCTAAATTTCCTTAATTGATCAGGAGTTGGGCTCTCTCATAATCTAGGTCTTGCATTTGTGCTACTAATGAGGCCCCTTATCCTTTTCCCATAAGATAACTAGAGATGCAAAATTTCCATGGCTGATAATTATTCTGATCAAATTTCTAATTTTGAGTGCTATATATTGAGATGAAAAATTCTAATGCACTCTCATAGATGCTTTTAATGTAGAGGAAATAAAAAATTTTAAGAACTTTACCTCTTGTCTCCAGGATGTATCCAATAGATTATGTTGATGTCCTCCTTCTTCACTAGTAGACTCCCTTTTTGTTGGTGTGTTCTTTGGAGGTTGATCCACCAAATCTTCTTCCTTTGAACTCCTTCTGTGTCTCCTCTAGGTCCTCTTGAATGCATCATACCACTCTTGGGAGAATTTGCAACTTCCCTATGCAACCTTGAAACTATAGTAGCCTCACATTCAATCTTACATAACCTCTGATTACTAAAACAATCAAATCTCAAAGATTATGAAGACTAAACTCAAGAGCTGAGTCCTTGCCAATGCAAGTTATTTCATTTAAGATGATTACTAATTGGGAGAACCAATATGTGCAAGACAAAGATATTTTGGTCTTCAATAAATATACACAAACAGACGTGTGTTCACTCATGAATCTATTTCTCTCAAAATATGCATGGAATTGATACAAGATTTGAACCACAATAAGAATAATTAATTAGCTATTATGTACACCTAGGGAAGATCAAATTTATTCTATATTGAAGGCATTGTTTCTCCTAATAGGAGTAGCCAATTTAAATGAAGTAACCTGCACTAGTGAGGGCTAAAAGTCTAGTTTATGGGTGCAAAAGGTCTCCGATTTGATTGAGGTAGAGTAGAGTCTCTCTAGAGTTTCCCATAGTATCATGTAGGTATCTAAATCTTGTATATGGCCAATCATGGCATTGCTAATGTGTTGTGAAAGTATGAACATAAATATCTTATTCCTTTCATTCCCATGTCTAAATTTCCTTAATTGATCAGGAGTTGGGCTCTCTCATAATCTAGGTCTTGCATTTGTGCTACTAATGAGGCCCCTTATCCTTTTCCCATAAGATAACTAGAGATGCAAAATTTCCATGGCTGATAATTATTCTGATCAAATTTCTAATTTTGAGTGCTATATATTGAGATGAAAAATTCTAATGCACTCTCATAGATGCTTTTAATGTAGAGGAAATAAAAAATTTTAAGAACTTTACCTCTTGTCTCCAGGATGTATCCAATAGATTATGTTGATGTCCTCCTTCTTCACTAGTAGACTCCCTTTTTGTTGGTGTGTTCTTTGGAGGTTGATCCACCAAATCTTCTTCCTTTGAACTCCTTCTGTGTCTCCTCTAGGTCCTCTTGAATGCATCATACCACTCTTGGGAGAATTTGCAACTTCCCTATGCAACCTTGAAACTATAGTAGCCTCACATTCAATCTTACATAACCTCTGATTACTAAAACAATCAAATCTCAAAGATTATGAAGACTAAACTCAAGAGCTGAGTCCTTGCCAATGCAAGTTATTTCATTTAAGATGATTACTAATTGGGAGAACCAATATGTGCAAGACAAAGATATTTTGGTCTTCAATAAATATACACAAACAGACGTGTGTTCACTCATGAATCTATTTCTCTCAAAATATGCATGGAATTGATACAAGATTTGAACCACAATAAGAATAATTAATTAGCTATTATGTACACCTAGGGAAGATCAAATTTATTCTATATTGAAGGCATTGTTTCTCCTAATAGGAGTAGCCAATTTAAATGAAGTAACCTGCACTAGTGAGGGCTAAAAGTCTAGTTTATGGGTGCAAAAGGTCTCCGATTTGCCTCACATATTCTCAAAGATTCAATCATTTCACTCCTTGCATGTGTTATCTTCTCCAAAACGTGTGGGTTCTTCAATAAACTCGCTCATATAAGCATAATGTCTAGCCATAAATGAATCCTAGGTAAGTCTTTCAACTAGATACCTTAACCTATGAAATTTCCTTATCTCACCATTCCATTGATTTGGATATTTGTTATTCATCTCTGAGCTCCCCCCTTCTTCTCATGATGTCTGGGTTGAGCTCAATCCACATATCTTCAAATTCTTATATTTTTGTGATTTTGGCTTTGCCTTTGCTTCTTGCATCATGTAATTGACTTCATGCAGGGCTGCTTCTATTCCATGATAATGGACAACTTAAATCTTTGGGTCCACTAAGAACCATGTTGTTTGGCTCATCACTTGTTTTCTTCTTCTCATCAACTCTATTATCCTGCATAGATACATTTAATCCATATCAAGGTAACGATATAAAATTTGACATTTCTTAATACTTTTAGATCCTTTCTAGGTTTATAACACCTATAAGCTTTATGATCACCTACATATCCTATAAAGACACATCATTCTAATATATCATTAATCTTGGTCCTTAATTGATTTGGAATCAACACATAGCAAGTACAACCAAAGACTCTAAAGTGTGAAACATCAGGCTTTCTATTGTATCAAGGTTCATAAGGTGTAGTAGCATCTATACCTCATGGATTAAGGGAATCTTTTATGGATTTTAATGTCTTAAGGTTTTTAATGCGATTTGTGTTTTGATTTAGCACGTGAAGACTCATGAGCATGTGAATGCGCATGGACTTATTCATAGATTTTTGAAGATATTTAGAAGAATATTTAGAAGATATTATTTTAGATATTTTTTGTAAAAATAATAAATCGTTTTAGAAAGGGACATTTTTGTAAAAATAGGAGATCCTTTGAAAAGCGATGATTTTGTAAATAAAGCATATTTTTAAATTGAAAAAGTGAAATTTGTTACTAACTATTTGGTGGGTAGGGCCCAATTATGGCAGAATGTTTTGCGGCATAACACTAATTGCCCCACCACATGGACCCCATTTCAAAAAAAGATCAAGGAGTCCTTCCTTCCACCTCATTTCCACTTACATGCTCGTCGATCATGGACCATTTTTGGATGGATAAGGAGGAGATACTGTGTCGACCTATATTGAATGTTTTTGGCAATGACTACTACTTATTTGTTTGCTTGAAACGATCCCTGAAGATACCTTGCAACGAAAGTATGAAGATGGTTTGGAGATGGAAATCCAAGTCAAGCTCAACACACTACATCCCATGACCCTCTACAAAGCTATTTCTTTTGCAGATGATGCTGAAAAGGAGTTACAATCCATTACCAAGTCCATTCACTTACAAAAACATGTCAATGAAAACAACCAATTATGCCCAATTTTCCTTTCAAGTTTCCTTTGACTACTTTTTCTTCTCCTACTTTTCAGCACCTTCCTAATTTTCTACGCCCTCCTCAATCCAACTTCTCACCCATCCAGAAGACAACCCCCTTACACCCTACCAAAATTCCAATCCTTCAAACTACGATGATGGATGCTCGACAACAATGATCCCATATTACTTGCCGGCATTGTGGTAAGTTTGGTCATACTAAAGCTAAATGTATGTTGTGGACTAATGAAATGAAGCCTATCGGAGCTCAAGTTCACAACATGGAGGTGGTTAATGAAGATACTCAACCTGATTGGACCAAAGAAGCATTGGAAAAGGATTTAAGTACCTTGGATAACAAAATTTCTTTTTATTCTTCACTCTGCATGCAAGGTACTATTAATGGTAAAGTTGTTATATTATATTTAACATGATGATGGTAGTTTACATGATTTAATTTCTTATACATTAGTGCAAGATATTTAATTACATCCACTTCTTTCTATGTCTAAAGTTAAGCATGCATTTCAAGGAAATAGATATAATGTTACAAATGAAGTGCATAAAGTTCAGAGTTGTATATATTCTTATGTAGATGAATGCACATTCCTAGTTGATCCTTTGTAGTCCTATGATGTTATACTTGGTATCCCTTTTCGACATCATTATAATCCATGCACTGATTATCATACACACACAATGAGTTTTAAGTTTAACAATCAAGATATTTCTTTGTCCGCAATGCATGAATTCCAACCATTTCCATTTATTATTCATACCCAAGTAAAATGTGCATTTAGGAAAGACTACAACTCAGGTATTGTTTTTTTCAATAACATAGTTGATTACACACATGCACTTCCTAGTGCACATAAATCATTTATAGTATCTTATAAGTATTGTTTTATGACTGATTTCCTTCTAAACTATCACCTTCTAGAGGATATCTTGACCATAATATAGACTTAATTCCTTGTAGTTTTCCTCCCCATAGCACCTTATATGCATCGACCTTTACACAAAAAAGAAATAGCTAATCAAGTTAAGGATCTACTCCACAAAGGACCTATAAGGCCTAGTTTTTCTCCCTTTAAGGCACCTATTCTCTTACTAGAAATGAAGAGAAAGATTTGCAGGCTGTGCATTGACTATAGAGTTCTCAATAAGATCACAATTAAAAATAGATATCCTATTCCTAGGATAGATGATTTCCTAGATAAACTTCATAGAGCACGTGTCTTTAGCAAAATTGATCTTAAATCTAGGTATCATCAGATATGAATGATACAAAAGGACATTTATAAGACTACCTTTAGAACCCAGATTGGTCACTTTGAATTCATGGCAATGCCTTTTGGACTCACCAATGCACCTGCTACATTTGCACATATGATGAATAACCTTTTTCTAGATTACCAAGCTTTTTTTCTTGTTTTTCTTTGATGATATACTTGTCTATAGTAAGAATGTCAATGACCATGAAAATCATTTAGCAACTATCTTTAATTTCTTATGCAAAAACAAACTTTATGAAAATCTTGAAGAGAGTTATTTCTTCCAAAAAGAATTAGAGCATTTGGGCCATATTGTTTCTAGTCAAGGAGTTCATGTAGATCCAAAGCAAATTAAAGTGATTGAAGAATGAGCTATACCTCAATCTATGAATGATGTATGCTCCTTTGTAGGGTTAGCTAGTATGTCTATCACTCAAATTGATATAGCTATGGCTGGTTCTTTTGCACAAGATCATATTTCTACGCTTCATGAGCACATTAAGAAGAGTTAAGAACATTACATGTGTAATGTTAATAAGAAATGAGTAGCTAAACAATTTAATGAAAATGACTTGGTATGGTTACGAATAATTAAAATATGTTTGAAAAATATTTCACAACATCCTAAAGTTAAACTTGCATGATGTTATTATGGAACTTTCCATATTATTCAGAAAATTAATGAGAATGATTTTAGACTAGACATACCTTCTCATTGGAAAAGATAGTACATTGTGGTTGTTGCATCAGCCCAATGACAATTAGGTATACCCATCTCCTTCATCATGTCCTTGACACATTCTGCAATGTACCTATTCTACCTTTCTGCTTCACCATTTCTTTGTGTTGTATACTTGCATGTAATTTTCCTTTTGATACTATTAATTTCCAAGAAATCAAGAAACTTATAAGAAAATTATTCTTCCCCTCCATCTCACCTAATACACTTGATGTACTTGCCAATTCTCTTTCAGCCATAACCTTGAACTTCTTGAAATAGTAAAATACATTTGATTTATTTCTCATACAATAGAGCCAAGTCATCCTTATACATCATCTAAGAAAGTCACATAATATCTATTACCTCTAATTGAGTTTTCCTTTGATGGTCCCTAAACATATATATGAATGAGGTCGAATGGATGGTAGCTCACAAAAATGTTCTTCTTGAATGGTAATCATGTATGCTTTCCCAATTGACAAGCTTTACACAAGTTCTAGGTTTTGATTATAGAAATTAGGTAACCCTAAACTAACCTTTTCTTTTCCATGTCCTTCAATGTTTGAGTGTCTATGTGTCCATACATTTTGTGCCATAGATTCAATTTTGTGAGCTTCTTGTTTCCAAATGTGAAGTAAGTTGTGTGATTAAAGTTAGGCTTCACATCCAAGGTGAACAACATTCCTTCGTTTTTGCCTATGGTTATCAATATATACCCTTCTTGAGAGTTCTCCACAAAGCATCCTTTCTGATTGAGATTGACCCACAAACCTCTCTCAACCTTTTGTCCCACAGAAACTAAGTTCTTTGTGATTCTGGAAACATGAAGTGAATGCCCCAAACACTTAGCTTTATGAGAACCTTTTCCCATAACATCACCTATGTGTGTACTAGCATGAGAAGTATCATCACCTATTTCTGCATGTCCTTTGGTTGATGGAACCTACATGTTTGAGAAGAAGTCCTTGTGCAACTCATGTGGTTGCCACACTCACTATCAATGTACCAAGTTATTGATCCTTATGTCTTGTAATTTATTTTAATCTAAAATAAATGCATGGTGTGTAGGTGAATGCACGCATGCCATATTTATGTTACTTTTCAAATAGAACTAGGTTATTCATTCTCACATAGATACAAATAAATTATGGACCTTGGCTAGCCTAGAATCAAGTAAATTGTATACAATTTCAAGATGCAAATGACAGTTCATTTTTTCAGAATGAGTATTTACCTATTCATATTGTTTTGCATGATCTACATGGACTAAGTGCCTGATTTATTAACATATTCCTATTTTTTCTTATGATATACAAGGAGTAGGTGCTTATGGAGTTTAATCCTTCCATGCTGTTTATCTTAGAGGAGAGGTCATTTGATATTGTATTTTAGCATCATGAAAATTTAATGTGAAATTAATGCATGTATAATTATTGTGATACAATGGAAAACTTGTAGAATTATGAAGTGAGATTGATATGGAAGATTCATCACAACCACTTGCAAATAGATAATTTCAAATCTAAGGCATACCTTTATGAACCACTTAGGATTAGTTAGGCTAAATAGATTTAATAGGCTTGAAACTGTTAGGCTATACTCTATGTCTGATATAGGACCCTCTTTATATTCTTGTTGATTTATTGCTTAATTCAAGGATTCCCAAAGAGAAGGTTGAGAGAGCATATTATTAGTTAATCGAGGCAAGATATACAAGAAATATGTCATTTAAAATAACAACAAATTTTATAGAGGCTGAAAAAGCAAGTAAATAGCAGAAAAAAATATCTTAAGTTGTACCAAATATTTAACTAGCTAGGAAAAAAGTTGCATATTTTTATAGAGGCTTTCAAGGCACCTATAGAATAAGTGTTAAGACACTTAGGAAAAAGATTCGTAGATTCTAATGAGCTAAGATTCTATGTCATATGAGCACAATATTGATGTGTAAGGTTCATTTTTTAACTTAAAAAAAAAAAAACCTTTGGGTTAGGGATAGAAACCCCAAAACTCCCAAGGTTATTCTAATTTTTTTCTCTCTAATTTTCCCTAATCTTCTTTTATTTTTCCCTTGTTTATTATTTAAAGCATTTTTTGCATATTAAGAAAAAAACTAAACATTTGATGTTCGATTGAGTGTTTCGTAATGAAGTTTTTTGGTTTTGGGATAAAACATAAAATAACTCAATACATAGGTTAATACCAATGGTATATCATTAAGGATATATCATTAAACACATAAATGTCCTGATGGTCTTTATATGGGGTTGCTTCTAGATAGACCATTAATGATACATAACTTGGATACACTTAGGTTCACTTCTTCCTAATTATAGTTCACAAGGTGGCTTCCTAGTTATTAGGATATAGAAGATTAAAGATTTTAGATGTCTTTTTGATGTACTTATCAAAATTCTATGTAAGAAAGGTAAGGTAGATTAAAAATTACATCCTACAAGAAATCATCATATTAAAAGTTAGAAGCTGTAGGAGTTGAGGTAGTGGCTTTGTTTACTTTTCTTCAAATATTGTCATACTTATGAACAACATTGCAATCTTGTTTTCCTTCTCCTTTTTCTGCATCATCTTCACTTCTATTACTATCACTATCTATTATCTTATTTCTTGAGGCTTTTGAAAACTTACTTTTTCTTATTTGAGAGATATGACCATGTCCATTAAATTGTTAGTTGCAAATGCTTGAAGCACTCCTTGATATCAAGGTTGTACAATCCTCATGTATGCCATAACCTCTACATCAGAAACTTCACTTACAAAGTTCCACTAGCATCCTTATTATCTTCGTCATTCAATAGTTCTTGATACTCTCTAAGAATGGATACGTCTCCTTAAATTTTGGGAATCAATAGAATATTATTATATTTGATTTCTTAATCAAAGCATTTGAGCCCTTTCCTCCCTTTAATTATATAGCATAAGACGACAATTGATACAAATTTCTTTATGTTTGTGAATAACTCGAGGAAATGTATCTTCATTTTGGAAAGTTAATCATTTAGTAAAGTTAATCCACAGATGTCCATTTTGAGTGATAATCTTCATTTTCTCTTTGGAGCTGAATGTTTATTCCAAAGTATCCCAAGAATTCATCTTTGAGGTAATATCCTCAATATTATGTACAAAATCATTTTATACACTCAATATCTTTCATCCTTCTTGCAAACATGAGATCTTTACCCTTACTAGATAATTTTTTCTTTCCATCTTCATTGAGAAAATTGTATGATTTTGTTTCCTAATGTAACCTTAAGCATTTCCTTTCCTAGTGTAGAAAACAATACCATCTACATGGAAATTTTGTAATTCTGGTGAGGAGATGGTGTGTTGATTCCAGAGATGAGGTGGTGATGCAAGAGTCCTACTCTACGCCTACCAGTCTAGATTCAAGAATGCTTACTATACTTCATTAGCTTCCTAATGATGCATATAGGACCACTAGGTCCTTTGGCATCATTCTCAATTCTCTGGATCAAAATAGATAACTTCTAATTTCAAGAAATGAGAAGAACCTTCTATTTTGGGAAGAGAATGTCTCAGTATTATGCTGAGAGCTCACAATGTGGTATGAATTGACTAGAGTGATTTTACACACATCTAATTAGAGTGTATAGCTAACTAAAGAAAGTTATTGTGTGAGTTTAGCTGCACCATAGAAGGAGAAATAAATTTAACAAGTCATGGTGGTCATCCTGACTTTTCAAGATCTAGAAGGTATGCAAACATAATAAGATTCCCAGCTTCATATCTCAAAATCAACTAAACCAATCTTAATGAACATTTCTATGCGATAACTAGTCACTTTATGCTAACTATCGCAAGTTAAAGTATAGCAAATGGATGAGTAAATGTAGAGAAATTGATTCCACAAGTTTACTGTAATGATGAAGATGATGGATCAGACAATAGGCAAAGATTTACTTAATAAAATGTATCAAAATTTGAATGCTTTTTCACATATGATACATATGAAGTGTAGTGGACTACACATAGATGATGTGAGCTCAATGTATGCTCACTGAAGTAGCTCAAATCCTCTTAGAGTTCTCTCTTGACTTGTGACTAAAATCATGTGTATTTATACACATTGTGTGAGTTTGAATTTGAATTTTTTGTCAGCTAAAAGTGATCTTCTTCATTCAATATTTTTTGATACTCTCCAAGGATGGGTAAGTCTCCTTAACTTTTGGGAGTCAATAGAATCTTAGTATATTTGAATTCTTAATAAAAGCATTTGAGCCCTTTCCTCTTTAACTATGTAGCATATGGAAGACAATTGATATGGATTTCTTTATGTTTGTGAGTAACTTGAGGAAATGTATCTTCCTTTTGGAATGTTAATCATTTAGTAAAGTTAATCCATAAACTTCCATTTTGAGTGATAAGCTTTAGTTTCTCTTTGCATCTGAATGCTTATTCCAAAATATCCCAAACATTCATTTCTGAGGTAGTATCATCAATATTATGTACAAGACCATATTCAAAAGATGATATAGATACACCCAAGATCTTTCATCCTTCTATATCGTAAACCTATCTCCATAGGAGTGGCAATAGGGTTACAATCTTCAAGGCCAAAACATTGCAATGATGTATCAATATATTTTCTTTGACATAGAGCTATTCCGCTATCAAGTTGCATAAACTGAATGCCCAAATAATGATGCAAATGCTCCAAATCAGACATCTCAAATGATGTATGCAAATCAGCCTTAAAACCAGCAATATGCTTCTCATGAGCGCTAGTGAGCAGCATGTCTTCAACATAGACAACAATGATCAGAAGCACATCATTTGCACGCTTAACATATAAGGTGCTCTTAGTTGGACTATTCTCAAAATCATGTGCAATTAGATAGGCATGTATCTTTTCATACCAAGCACGTGGTGCTTGCTTCAAACCATATAATGCCTTTTTCAACCTACACACCTAGTTTTCATGCCCTTTTTGCACAAAGCCACAGGGATGAAAAACATACCCTTCTTCATGCAAATCACCATTCAGAAATTAATTTTACTGTACAACTGATGTACATTCCACCCATGATGAGCTATGACTGCACAGATGCTATGAACAGTAGTCATTCGGCATGTAGGAGCAAAGTTCTCATCAAAATCAATGCCTCTTTCCTGAGCGTAATGCTTTGCAACAAGCCTAGCTTTATACCTGTCAACTGTTCCATCACGTTTTTGCTTCAGCTTGTATACCCACTTAGTGTCAATGGCCTTCTTGCCAAGAGGCAAGTCACATAAAGACTAGGTACCATTTTTTATGATAGCATCATATTATGATGGCATGGCAGCCATCCAATTTTCAGAGTTTTGTGCTTCATCTAACAAAACAGGCTCATTCTCATCATAGAGACTACAGGTAGCCATAGCATAGCAATCTTAAACAAAAGAAGCACTAAGAGAGCTTGGGCGAGTATGATATGATAGAGGTGCATCTAATTTGCTGTCACACAAAGTCTACACCAACCATTTTGGCATAGTGTTTGCCTCCTTAATATTAACTCTCTCATCAACAAGTGCATCATGTAAATCTGCATCAGAAATGGAATGGTCTAGATCATCACATGAAACCTATAAAGGGTAAGAAGTTGCCTCATTAGGAGTAGCACTAGACTTTCCACCTATAAACAAAGGCAGAAAAGTAATATACATGTCTTTGGAGCTAACAAATGTCTCCTTACTACATGAAAGAAATGGCTGAATAGCATCTTCCACAAAAACAACATCATGGCTAGCCAAAATGTGTTTATTCTGTGGACGTTACAGAGGATAGCCTGTGCTTTCAAAACTGTACCCAACAAAAATACGTTTCACTACTTTATCATCCAATTTTTTGCATTGTTGTTCAAGCACTAATCCATATGCTAGACAACCAAAAACATGCAGATGAGCAACATATGGCTTGCAATCATGCCAAGCCTCATATGGAGTGATAGACTGTAGCACTTTAGTGGGACATCTGTTAAGTACATATGCTACACACATTACAGTCTCAAGCTAGAAACTATGTGGTAAAGACTGACTCTTGACCATACACCTCACCATCTCCATGAGTGGCTTGTTCGTCCGTTCAGCAACTCCATTCTCTTGAGGTGTATACAACACTCTATACTCATGTTTTATCCAACGTTCAGCCAAAAATGCATTAAAGTCAGAAGACATATATTCCCCCTCTCAATCAAAACAAAGGGTGCCCATTTTACATGTTGATAGATTCTTAGTCAAAACCAAAAACTCTTTGAAGCACATAAAAACTTTTGACTTTTCTTTCAATGGATATACTCATGCATGCCTGGAAAAATCATCAATGAAAGTCATGAAGTAAAGATAGTTTACAAAAAAAGGTGTTTGCATAGGACAATAGACATCATTACGTACAACCTCCAATTTCTAAGTAGCTCCAATTGAGCCATCTTTTGGAAGGACCAATGCTAAATTTTTCCCAAAATATAGCCTTCACAAACATGTTTACTGGGTGCTTCAAGTTTTGGCAAAGAGGACACCATTTCAGATTTCTGAAAATGTAGCAAACTAGCAAAATTCAGATGACCAAAGCATGCATGCCAAAGCTTTGCATTTGACACAGCATGAGAATCATGTACTGCACATGCTGAATCATTCACGAATTTGTCATAGTCTATGAGCTTATACAACCCACGACATGAAATGCCAGAATCAATAATCATGTTTCCATTTGATATATCATGAACTATTACATCTATCATCAACAAATTTCACAAACAAGTCAAACTTGGCTAAAGCTAAAAGTGATAACAGATTCTTCATTATCCCTAGCACAAATAAAGCATTTGACAATGTAAAAGAACTACCATCAGTAGTATTCAGAATGATCTTACCAGCTCCCATGATAGGATAAGTGGCGTTGTTGGCACATGTGACAATATTCCTTATAGGGGCAGGCTCAAGTGAAGTGAAGAAACTACGCTATGAGGTAATATGTTTGGTTGTCCCACTATCAAAATTCCAAACATCTGAGTCTACTGCAGACATACAATGCTCATGAGAAGATGGGTCAAAACTGCAAATAGTAGTAAAAACCCAGTCTTCATTCTACACAAGATTAGCAGACTTTGTTTTCGATGTAGAGGTCTCTACAACAACCATTTTGGCCTCTTTCTTCTTTACCTCTTTAGTAGCCAGTTTTGGACAGATCTTAATGAAATGATAATTTGCTTTATAGTACTTGCAAAACAATTACTGCTTTTTTGTTTTCTTGTCATCTCTGTCTTCCTTCTTTGATTGTGGAGAATTAGCAAATTTTTTCTTACTAGCAAAAGAGATCCATTTACCTTTACCCTTCAAACTAGCGAGGAAAGCTTGATTTGCAACATGCATAAAGGACAAATGGACCTCTTCTGCCTAGAATGATCTTCCTACAACTGAACAAAGACTAATTCTCCTCAAATGTTGAGACATTTGGATTGCCTTTCATCATCAAATGAAGAGTAGAAGCAAAACTTTGATATGAATCAGGAAGATCATTGAGAACAGTCTGCAAAAGTGAACTATCAGGTAAGACTTCATAAGCAAAAATTAAATGTTCCTTCAAATCTTTGATCTTTGTTAGAAAATTTTCCATAATATCACCTTCATTCATATGCTCACTCTCCAACTGTTTTGAGAGGTAAGCAACACGAGCCTCATTCCTAGCTTGGTACAATGTGGTAAGTGTACAACAAGCATCCTTAGTTGTTCTGCAAGAGCGAATGTGAAGAATAATGGCACGTTTGATAGAAAGGCTATCAATGCATGTGTGTGAGCATCTCTGCCAACCCAATGAATTTGCTCTATAGTAGGTGCAACAAGAATTGCAGCACAAACAAGAGTCTATAGAATATCACCATCTTCGAGGCCATCTGCATCAGCTTTAGTACCTATACTTGCAGGTGTAATAGGATGTTTTTCAATGCCCTACACAATATTCCATAGTCCTTTTGCGACTAATACATGACGCATTAGATAAGCCCACAATGGGTAATTTGTACCATCCAACTTATCCTCAATAGCCAACATACGAAATAAATCACTACTTTCAACCATGGCCACTAACTAAACTACCTTGATCCAAAAAATTGATTGTATCTCAAAATGTTGAACAGAACGACCCTGTTAAGTTGTGCTAAACATGTAGCAGACTTTGAGACACTTATATTGGCGAATCGAAACCTATATATATCTTTGTCAAAAAAAGACAAAATAACCTAGACAAGTGCTATGATAGTGTGTTCAGAGGCCAAAACGAGCTCATATCACAATTTCAGCACCACAAAGCAAAGCAATTTTGATCTTCTAATCACCCTTAGTATGCTCACAAAATTTGGTGTGATTTTGAGACTGTGACCATAGGGGTGTCGATGACACCCTAGATGAAGCAACGACGTGCTCTGATACCAATTATTGGAGTAAGACATCTGTGGAAGCATGCAAAAAACACAAGGTAGAAGAAGAAGCTTGGATCACAATACACAATACTGAATGTATTACCACTAGAATGTACAAAGATAAGTGACCCATTAGGGCAATAGGCATCTATACAAGCGGGGGTAAAAAACCTCCTAAAGAAAGTGGCCTGGTAGTCCGAGTGTGTTCACACACATCACTACCTAAATATATCAACAAGGTACCCTAGGTGTTTGTTGGAATTGAGTTACCATAGTGGTTTTATATGCTAAGTCGCACCTCGTGATAGTGGCATAATCCAAAGAGACCACTATGGACCTATATAAGAGTGCATCTTTAACTTTGTTACTTTCTATTAAAGTAAATTTCACATTAATTTGCATTGGATTACTCAATGGTTTGCAACTTTTAAGTACATACTTCTTCAATACATCCAAGATGTATTTCCCTTGTATGAGCGAGATGCCATTATCCTTATATATTACTTAAATACCTAGAAAATATCTTATATCTTCAAGTTTTGAGAACTTGAGCTCTTTCCCAGACCTCTAATAATCAATTCATCTACAAACACGCATAAGTAGACAAATGGTTAGCTCTCTTTTGTAGAATAGTGATGGATCACACTTTCTTTGTTTATATCCGCTGATTAAGTCTTCTTAAGCCTTTAATTCCATGCCCTTTGGGCTTCTTTGAAACCATAGAATGCCTTCTTTAACGTGGAAAGATAATCACCTTTGATTCTATATTCGAACCCTAATGGTTGGTCCATGTATATCACCTCCTTTACCACTCTATTTAAGAAATCATTCCTCACATCTACTTCATATATCTTCCAATAATTTCTAGCTAAAACTTGGAATGATTCACTTGAATTTATCCATCTTTGCTACAGGGATAAAGGTCTTTTCTTATTGTACTCCATAGGTCTACAAAAACCTTTATCTACTAGTGTTTCTTCCTTGGCACGTATTTCCAACTGTGATTATCTATGAAAGCTTTAATTTCCTTTTGCATAGCCTCTTTCCATTCCGTGCATGTGTTTTCTTCTTCAAAACATGTGGGTTCTTCAATAACATTTCTCATTTATGCATATTCTCTAGCCATGAATGAATCATAAGTAAGCATTTAAAGTAGATAGATTACCCTATCTGAACTTTTTATTTCACCTTTCCATTGATTTGATGTCAAAGGCACCAACCATCAAAGTCACCAACCATCAAAGTTAACTCTATGGGTTGGTTTGATGTCATGAAATTTCATCCAATCCTGTAGATATCCTATTTGGTTTAGTCAAACCCTTGTCTTGGCATCACTTTTATAGAAGAAATTTCTAAAAGTTTTTTCTAGCTTCACAATTTTCCCTCGCCTAGGCCTCTGGCTGTTATAGAAGAGATAAGGAATGTATTGATCACCACTACATGTCCAACCACATTAAGATGCATCCTCTTCCTTTAACAAACCTTGTATTTTAGCTTGGCCAGCTCCCAATTCCATCATTGATTCTTCGAGACACCAAATCCTATTGAGATTCCTAGCAGCCTAAAGACTTGACTACCAAGAAGTTCATAAAAACCTTGGTGTAAAAGAAACTACGTGAGCATCCCAAACAGGGACATAAATGCAGTTTTCGAGTGGTTTATTCTAGTCTTGGAGGCTTCACAAACAAATTTATAAAGGGAGAGTCAAAATTAGGAGATGATCCGTGAATTATTCATCCCAAACACATAGGTGTTACCAATGAAGATCCGAAGAACCATCAAATCTCGAGTATGAGGGAGAGAATGGGGGCAAAGAATATCCCATCACACATGAAAGATAATTAGGCACCTAAGACCCTCGACAACCATGGAAAAGATCTAAGGGGAGAGCATGAAAACTTGTTTAAGAAAGCACTTTATGAAAATAACTTCGTAGAGCTACCTATTAATAATGTTAATCCTATTAATCCTAGTGGTGCCATTTATAGGAAGCGTGGAGATCACCTTTATAAATCTATAGCTATAATCGATATCCTTTAGAGACTGAAGGATAGAATTCCACTCCTCTATTTTATAATCTTCGTCAAAGTTGATCCCGAGGAACATCATATTATAAGAAGTCTCCGCGTAATGACTTCCTTCTCAAACTTAAACAATGGCTTTGATCTCCCAACCAATCAATTGAGTATCAAGAAAGTGCTTAATATCATGCATCATCCTTTTTACGCCTCACACATAAAATTGCAGACAGCAAGAAGAGAGCATAGTAGGAACATTGAGTTAGCAGAAGTGTCTCACAATTAGCACATATGATTTTTCGTGTTTAGAGCACTCAACGATATTTTTTTCAATCATGAAAAGGAATAAATTTTTTACTTTGTTTCGTTTTCAAGAGTTGCATACTTCTTTACTCCCATTATGGGATTCATCAGCCGGACACTCTTTCAGGAACCTTTGAAACTTCTTTCACCTAACTTCCTCTACATGTCTAAGCATCCACCTCACTTTAAGCATGCATTTTTGAAGAGGAGGGTTTCCTTTATTGAAGTAATCTCACTTTAAGCATGCATTTTTGAAGACAGCGTTTGCCTTTATTGACTCTAGACTAAGTGAATAGAGTCTCTTGTAAAATTTCTCCTTTATATCATTTTGAATTCTAACACTAGAAAAGAGAGGAGTTGGTACCGAAATGCATGTTTCTAGGACATGGAGATAGGAATTGAACCAAGGAACTTTATATAGTTGAGGTATGATTTGAATGTAAAAACTATTCAGTAGTGATCAAACACCACTAGGTTAAAGCATTGGAAAGGGGGAGGGGGTGGGGGGCTCCCAAGCACTTGATGATGTTTTGAGTGATGAATACTTTATCAAGCCTCGCTTTTCGTAAATCATCACCCGATTCAAGATTAAACCAAAAAATCCCTAAGCGTCTTTGACCTTCAACTAGTCATGGTGAAGCTTAAACTATCCTCCAACAAGTCATGGTGAAGTCTGATGTTGTCATGGGCATTTTGTTTTTCTCTTTTGTGGTTTCTTTATTCAAACTCTTTGAAATCAGCAATACTAAGCACTTTTGATCACATGACTTTTTTCTTCTTTTTCCTCATTAAAAAGAAGAAGTAAGAAAAGAGAGCAAGAAAAGTAAATATATGTTAACTTATTTAATATGATCTTTTTATAAGAGGGACGTTGTTAAGGATTGTTATCATTAATGTCTCTATGAAAGGCCAAATGGTCATCAGAACCTCATGTATATGTTTTATAAGTTATCATTAATGTCTCTATGAAAGGCCAAATGGTCATCAGAACCCTCAGAAGAAGTAAGAAAAGAGAGCAAGAAAAGTAAATATATGTTAACTTATTTAATATGATCTTTTTATAAGAGGGACGTTGTTATGGATTGTTATCATTAATGTCTCTATCAAAGGCCAAATGGTCATCAAGTGAATTTGAATTTGAATCTACCACCAAAAAGTGTTCCTACCTCTTTGGTAGTGATTGATTTGATTCTAACCACTTAGGTAGTTGTGACATAAAAATTGTAATGATATGAGATGCCTTCAATCAATCTATTTTACTTTTATCTCAAGAGTTAAACTCTATGATTTTAGAAGAGGTGTTTACATATGCTCTATGAGTGATCAAAACTTCTATGAGATAAACCTTTGTTGTTTGGTCAAGCATCGAGGATTTCCAAATATACCAACAGATCCCCCTCAAGCCTAAGATGCTTGAATTTTCAATCCTTAGGTATTTCTTGTAATCTAATCATGAATTTGAACCTATTAAGCTTGCTTCCATCCAATGATTTGGTCATCATGTCTGCACATTGCATATGTGCAGATACATAGGACAATGTTATATCTTTTGTGGCAAATCTTTTCCCGAACAAAATGATAATGGACTTCTATATGCTTAGTCCTAGCATCAAAGATAAGATTAGCAGCTAAATGAAGTGAGATCATGTTATCTCCAAATATAAATGGAGTGCCAAAATACAACTCTAAATCTATGTATAGGGTCTTGATCCACATTGCTTCTTGTGTTGCATTTGCCAACCCTCTATATTCAGCTTCAGTTGAGGAAAGAGCTACAGTAGGTTGCTTCTTTGAAGACCAAGAAATAAGCTTTGTACTAGCAAAAGGTAGATATCTAGATGTATTTCTCCTATCATCGTTTGAACCTGCCCAATCTGCATTAGTGAATAGCTTCACATTTAAATCAGATGTGTAAGGATAATATAGACCTTCATTAAATGTTCCCTTCAAACACTACAACATATCGAGGGTATACCGAGGATGCTACCGAGGCAAATGAACGGGCATGATTTCTTCGCGACGTCGGTGTTAGAGTCGGTATACGCGTCGGAAAGAAAGCGCCGGTTTAGGCGTCGGTATAAGCATCGGTATAAGCGCCGGTATAAGCGTCGGTATATGCCTCAGTATTACCAACACATATACTTACGTCCATACCGACGCCCGCACTGAGCGTATCGATGCCTATACCGACGTCCATACTGGAGCTACCGGTGCATATACGGACGACCTTATCTGCACAAATTTTTTTGGGCAAAATGTGTTGTCTTTTGCTACAGCATGATGTTGTCTAGCAAAAGACAATACACTCTACCCAACTGAGTACATGTGTTATGTACTCTAATGGCAACCAAAACATAAATTTATATGAGCAAAAATGATCAATGAATCATGTACAGAAAGTTGTATATTCCATAAATGAAAAATGTACAAAAGTGTGGCAAACCACTTCTATATATGAATCGAATACAAAATGTGACAAAGCACTTCCATATAGGAATCGAATGCAAAATTATGGTACATCATTGCCACATAGGAGTGTAATACAAAATTGTGGCAATGTAACAAAATGTACAAAATTGTGGCAATGTTACATCATTGTCGTATGCGAATGTGATACAAAATTCTGGCATTGATCAAAATGTTTACACCTACAATCCTGCAACAAAACATATGTATAAAATAAGACCAGTTAACATGACATTTATAAACAACAACTAAAAACACAAAACCAAGATATAACTTTACCTAATCAAGAATATTCTCCCATGAGACGATTGCACCGCGTCCCTCTAAGTCTTGTAACAGTGCAGTCAGTCCATGTCGATATCCATATGATTCTTCACTTCGCGTCGGAGGACGACCCATTGCCAATTCCTATAATAAATATGCAAAATGTTAGATGAACATACATAATGTGCTTAACACAAAAAACTTCAATAATTAACATGATGCTTACAAATTGGTAGCGCATCCTATCGTATCCGTCCCTACCTAAATGCGACGTTCCAACCGTATCTAAACGTGTGGCTGTCGCATCTCTCTGTTGACGAAATCGATCAGGAGTATGTTGCTGCTCATCCTGAATTGATTCCCATTCTTCGACATCTAGCCATATAGGCTTCGGTAAACCTGCTCTAAAAGCATCGCGAGCTTTTGATCGTCGATGAGACATTAACTCGCGTGCCGTATGTTGAATCCATTCGGAACTTACAATAGGATTCCCAAGTGCTCGCCGGTACTCTTCATATATGCATTGTGTGATATAATTTTTAGAGTCCCTATCCTGTTCGGTCCATTTTAACATTACTGAATGACCGAATTCGATGGAGCAGAGTTGTCGAATGCGCTGACACATTGACTTTCCCGCCGCATCCATAAGTGGAGCTCCATTACGGATATGATATATCTTTGATTCGTTATGATCATGCGCACCCCAAGGTGTATGTGGAGATCCCATGTGATGCAATGTGAAGATCTCATCTCATCCAATGTATATATATGCATGCTTGTATGCATATGCATGCTTGTCTGCATATGCATGCTTGTATGCATATGCATGCTTGTATGCATATGCATGCTTGTATGCATATGCATGCTTGTATGCATATGCATTCTTGTATGCATATGCATGCTTGTATGCATGCATTCATGTATGCATATGCATGCTTGTATGCATATGCATGCATGTATGCATATGCATATGCATTCATGTATGCATATGCATGTATGCATATGCATTCATGTATGCATATGCATGTATGCATATGCATTCATGTATGCATATGCATGCTTGTATGCATATGCATTCATGTAGGCATATGCATATGCATTCATGTATGCATTCATGCTTGTATGCATATGCATGCTTGTGTGCATATGCATGCTTGTATTCATATGCATTCTTGTATGCATATGCATGCTTGTATGCATATGCATTCATGTATGCATATGCATGCTTGTATGCATATGCATTCTTGTATGCATATGCATGCTTGTATGCATATGCATTCATGTATGCATATGCATGCTTGTATGCATATGTATACATGCATATGCATGCTTGTATGCATATGCATGCTTGTATGCATATGCATGCTTGTATGCATATGCATTCATGTATGCATGTGCATGTGTGTACGCATATGCATATTTGTATGCATATGCATGCTTGTATGCATATGCATTCATGTATGCATATGCATTCATGTATGCATATGATGCATATGCATTCATGTATGGATATGCATATGCATTCATGTATGCATTCATGCATGTATGCGTATGCATGCGTATACATATGCATTCATGTATGCATATGAATGCATGTATGCATATGCATGCTTGTATGCATATGCATTCATGTATGGATATGCATTCATGTATGCATATGCATTCATGTATGCATATGCATGCATGTATGCATATGCATGCATGTATGCATATGCATGCTTGTATGCATATGCATGCTTGTATGCATATGCATTCATGTATGCATATGCATGCTTGTATGCATATGTATATGCATGCTTGTATGCATATGCATTCATGTATGCATATGCATGCTTGTATGCATATGTATACATGCATATGGATGCTTGTATGCATATGCATGCATGTATGCATGTGCATGTGTGTACGCATATGCATATTTGTATGCATATGCATACATGCATCCTTGTATGCATATGCATTCATGTATGAATATGCATGCATGTATGCATATGCATGCTTGTATGCATATGCATTCATGTATGCATTCATGCATGTATGCATATGCATGTGTATGCATATGAATTCATGTATGCATATGCATGGTTGTATGCATATGCATGGTTGTATGCATATGCATGGTTGTATGCATATGCATGGTTGTATGCATATGCATGCATGGTTGTATGCATATGCATGCATGTATGCATATGCATTCGTGTATGCATATGCATTCGTGCATGCATATGCATTCGTGCATGCATATGCATTCGTGCATGCATATGCATTCGTGCATGCATATGCATTCGTGCATGCATATGCATTCGTGCATGCATATGCATTCGTGCATGCATATGCATTCGTGCATGCATATGCGTTCGTGCATGCATATGCGTTCGTGTATGCATATGCGTTCGTGTATGCATATGCGTTCGTGTATGCATATGCGTTCGTGTATGCATATGCGTTCGTGTATGCATATGCGTTCGTGTATGCATATGCATTCATGTATGCATATGCATATGGGTTCGTGTATGCATGTGCATATGCATTCGTGTATGCATATGCATATGCATTCGTTTATGCATATGCATTCGTTTATGCATATGCATTCATGTATGCATATGCATTCATGTATGCATATGCATTCATGTATGCATATGCATTCATGTATGCATATGCATTCATGCATGTATGCATATGCATGCATGTATGCATATGCATGCATGTATGCATATGCATGCTTGTATGCATATGCATTCATGTATGCATGTGCATGCATGTATGCATATGCATTCTTGTATGCATATGGATGCATGTATGCATATGCATGCTTGTATGCATATGCATTCATGTATGCATATGCATGCTTGTATGCATATGCATTCTTGTATACATATGCATGCTTGTATGCATATGCATTCATGTATGCATATGCTTGCTTGTATGCATATGCATTCATGTATGCATATGCATTCATGTATGCATATGCATTCATGTATGCATATGCCTGCTTGTATGCATATGCATTCATGTATGCATATGCATTCATGTATGCATATGCATTCATGTATGCATATGCATGCTTGTATGCATATTCATGTATATATGTATGCATATGCATGTATGTGTATACATATATATGCATGCATGTATGTGTATGCATATGCATGAATAGGTATGCATATGTATTATGTACGTGTGTATGCATATGCATTGTGTATGTGTGTATGCATATGCATGTGTGTATGCATATGCATTGTGTATGTGTGTATGTGTATGCATATGCTTTGTGTATGTGTATGCATATGCATGTGTGTATGCATGTGCATGTGTGTATGCATATGCATGTGTATGTGTATGCATATGCATGTGTATATGCATATGCATGTTTGTATTCATATGCATGTGTGTGTTTATACATATGTGAGTGTGTATGTATATATGTATATATCTCTCCCTCTCTCTTTCTCTCTCTCTCTCTCAATCGAAAACAAAACTAAAAAGAGAAGATATTAGAAAAGCAAAAACATAAAGAAAGAAAAAACACTGATATATCTCTCACTTACATCGATATAATTTTTTGAATCAAGGTTGTCAAAATCCACTTGAAGTTCTCCTTCGTCGAATTTCTAAAAATTTGATCTCAAAAATCTCTTGGAAAATTAAAAAAAGAACATATTAGAAAAGGAAAAACATAAAGAAAGAAAAAAGAGAGCTACAATATGTGCGATCTACTTACCAAAGCGTCATATCTATAAAAATAGTGGTGTGCTTAGAGAGAGAGAGAGGGAAGGAGAGGAAAAGAGAGAGATAGAGAGAGAGAATTGTTTGAATCAAGGTCATCAAAATCCACTTGCAGTTCTTCTTTAGAGTGCTACAATATGTGCGATCTACTTACCAAAACTTTAGATCTATAAAGATAGAGGTCCATTTGGAGAGAGAGAGAGAGAGAGGGAGGGAGAGAGAGGGAGGGAGAGAGAAGGAGAGAGGGAGGGAGAGGGAGGGAGAGAGAGAGAAAGAGGGAGAGAGAGAGAGAGAGAGAGAGAGAGAGAGAGAGAGAGAGGGTGACAAATAGAGATCTACTGTTGGCGCACACAAACCCGACAGGAGAAGAGCTAGATTCAAAATGCTAAGAATGATGAATTTTGGTTTCGGGCCCGGTTAAAAAGAGGGCATCGGTATAAGCGTCGATAATTCCAGCAAATTACCGACACTTATACCGACGTAGTCTTTCCGAGGCAAAGCATCTTTCCCAAATTGTCCGAGGGTCATACCGACGCCGACAACTGACTGTCGATATTCCCTCGATATGTTGTAGTGAAATACTTCAATATTTTTTTGGTGGCATCCATGTGAGGTTTCCTAGGAGTGTGCATGAGCACACTTACTCCATAGCAAAGATCTACCCTAGTTAGGGTAGCATAGTTCAAGCTTCTAACTAGACTTTGGTAGCATGTATTGTCTTCAATTAGTTCACCTTCATGAGCACTTAATTTGTGATTGACCTCCATGATGGGAGTACCTCCAACCTTATTGTCTTGCATTTTGAACTTTGCAAGCATGTCCTTGTTGTACTTCGTTTGTGTAAGGAACATTTCTTGATCTGTGTAAGCCACTTCCAATCCAAGAAAATAAGTGAGCAATCCAAGATCACTTATCTTGAATTCTTCTTTCATTTGGGCTTTAATCTTCCTGATTCCATCAGCGCATTGTCACGTGTAAGAATGATATCATCTTCATACACACACAAGTATATAACTTCATATTTACTTTTCTTAATGAAAAGTGAGGAATCAGCCTTTCTTAGTTTGAATCCTTTGTCCTACAAGAATGTAACAAGTCTATGGTTCACTCTAGGAGCTTGCTTTAGTCCATAGAGATATTTCTTGAGTTTGCATACATACTCAGGGTGTGATTCATCTACAAATTCAAGAGGTTGTGCCATACACTTCCTCTGAAATCCAACCATTCAAGAATGCATTTTTGACATCCATTTGATAGATGTTCCAATTGCTTGAAGTAGCTATACTCATGAGAACTCTGATTGTTGGCATCTTTGCCACATGACAGAAAGTCTCCTCATAATCTATGCCTTGGGTTTGAGAAAACCCTTTAGCCACAACCCTTGCTTTATACCTCTTAATTAAATTATCTGAATTAATTTTTACCTTATAGATCCACCTAGATCCAATGATCTTCATGGATGGCTTCTTGGGAACTAGGTCCCATGTTTGATTCTCTTGGGGAGCTTCCATCTCTTTCTCCATTGCTTCTCTCCACTCTGATTTCTTATTGGCTTCTTCAAATGTTGATGGCTCCTTTGAGGTGATATCTTGAGCAATATAGATTGAATGTTTAGTGACCAGAGATGTGTCAAAACCATACCTTTATAGCTTCTACTTTTCCCTAGTTGATCTGCTTATTGGTTGTGGAGAAGACTCTGCAATATCTCAACTCTTGCATCTTCTCTTTGCCCTTATTGCTCCATGCCTTGATGTTCCTATTTGGTATCTTCTAATCATTATCATAATCACTTGTATCTTCATGTAGTTGATCATTTACCTTTTGTAGTGATGGAAAGTCCTCCTCTAGGTCATAAGCTAGCTTGATTTTCTCGCAATCATCTTCAAACCAAGATTTGTTCTCATCAAAGAGAACATCTCTGCTAACAATAAAGCCTTTAATACTTGGATTATACAACCTGTACCCTTTTTTATTTAGATCATATCCAATGGATACACATTTCTCTACCTTAGGATCCAAGTTACCTTTGATTTGTGATGGAACATATGCATAGGCTATGCATCCAAATATCCTTCAATGATCAAGGCTAGGTCTTCTTCCATTCCAAGCTTCATAGGGTGTCATCCCATCCAATGCCTTTGATGGGAGTCTATTAATGAGATAGGTGGTTGTAGACATAGCCTCTGCCCATAGATGATTGGGTAATTTCTTCTTATTAAGCATGGACCTTGGAGCTTCCACTATGGTCCTATTTCTTCTCTCAGCCACTCCATTTTGCTCTGGAGTGCATATGGTTGTGATTTCCTTCTTGAGGCCTCTTTCTTGGAGATAGGCATCAAATTCATGGGAGAAGTATTCTCCCCCTCCATCTGACCTTAGCCTCTTTAATGTTTTCCTGGTTTGATTTTCAACAAGAGTAAGATAATTCTCAAAACAATTGAATAATTCATCCTTGTGCTTAATGAAATACAGGATGGTCCATTTGCTACAATCATCAATAAAAGATACATATACCTAGATCTTGAAATTGATGGTTCTTTGCTAGCCCAAAAAACTAGCTCCAATAGGTAACCATGGATGTAACCTTTCTTCATAAAGGGTTGTCTTTGTAACTTCCCAAATTGACAAGCACTGCATTTGTATATCATATGTTTCTTGGATATATTAGGTAGGACAAGTATGATTTGATCCATGGATATTTGCTTCAAACTTCTTTCATGAATGTGAGCTAATATTTTGTGCCACATCTCTAATTTTGATAGGGTTTGTCCTCCATAATTGAATAGAGATTTATTTATGGTATCTTGAAATTCAAATGTAAAGATTCTACCTGATTTTTCTCCCTTTGAAATTCTCTTGGATCCTTGTTGAGGGTTTTCCACAAATGCTCCATTCCTTGTGAACCTTACCTGCAATCCTTTCTCTACAATTTGTTCAACACTTATCAAGTTCTTGGTTCTGGTAGGTACATACAATACCTTATTGAGTAGATTCATATTTCCATGTAGAGTTTTCACATTTCCAATCTTTTCAACCAAGTGCCTAGTGTCATCTCCTATTTGAACCTCATGTCTATTCCTTGGATGTTCCAAGTCTGATTGTAGAGCCACATTCCTTGCTACATGATTGGAACAACCAAAATCTATATAGAATACATGCTCATCTACTTGACCTTGCTTCATGGTCATGTTCATCAATAGAAGTGAGTCCTCGTGTGTCTACTATTCAGTTTAATTATTGTAATCTCTTCTTCCACTATATCCTCCTTGGTTATTGGTATTATTGTAGTTGTTGTAGCCATTGAAGTTATTTGGTCTTCCTCTTCCATAGAATCCTCTGTAGAAGCCTTTTCCTCTCTAATTTCTAGGATTCTTGAAACAATTCTCAGTTGTATGGTTAGTAAAGCCACATATGGAACATGGTTTGGAATCTCCCCTTGCCTTTTCTACCTCCTCTATCTCTTCCTCTTGTACCTCTACCTCTTCCTCTTGTACCTCTACCTCTTCCTGCAAAGTTAGCTTGGGAGGTATTGGCTTCATCATAAGATCTTTTCCCTTTGCCTTTGCTATCCTTACTCTTATTCTTATCAGTGTAAAGGGAAGAGGATTGGTTACCTTTTGAGTTGCCATTATTATTTACAAGCTTGGCTTCATGAGTGAATAGTTGTCCCATAAGAGTATTGAAATCAGGTATTTGCATATCCATGTATAGGTCTATTGTTTTGTTGAATGCTTCCCATTTATCATCTGTTTTGATTCCATTGATCAATTGTATCACAATCTGATCCTCTTCAATGAGTTTCCCCAATGCTTCCAAGCTAACCAGCTAGGTCCTTCATTTTGGTGACATAGTCAATCACACTTTGCTTGGGCATCTTCTTGAGTGTGGTGAATTCTATCCAGAGTTGATTTTTCCTTGATCTAGTGCTTGAATCTTGAAAAGATTGTCCTTTGCTTCTGAGTATTGGGATCAACTCATCTCTAGATATGTAACCATAAAGATTTCTACCTTGAAGGTATGCTTCCATTCTAAGTGACCAAGCAAAGTAATTACCTTCATTCAATTTCTCAATAGATGATGGGAATCCATCTCCCATGTTAAGTTGATGATAGCTTTGATACCACTGTGAGGAGATGGTTGGATACACTCCAAAGATGAGGTGGTGCTGGACAAATCTTGCTATACACCTACCAATGTAGCTTTAGAGTACCTTAGTAGACACCTTTAGCATCCCAAATATGCATTTGGACCCACTATGTACATTGGTGCATCATCCTCAAATAGTTATATCAAAACATATAGCTTTCAGAGTTGAAGGGTTCCAAAAACTTGCTATTAATGGACTAGGTTCCTCTCAGAAGAATACTAAGTGCTCACTCAATTATTACAATTGACATAAGTGCTTTAATGCATAGCTAATTGAAGACCGTAGCTTACTATTAGAAGTTATTTCACTAATTTAGGATGAGTATATGATGAGAAATGATATTATGAAGTTGGGGATGTAATCCTGACTTTTTAGGAAGATGATAGTGAGAAGACATAGGTTGCTTGCAGAGAATGTATCTCACAATCTAATGAGTCAAATGATATGAAAACTGATACATGATAAGTAAACAGATCATGCTACCTAGTCAAAGCTATATCACATCAAATGGAGGAGTATATGCAGAGAACTCGACTGATCAAGATTGCTAAAATGAAGACTTTGCAACAGACAAGAGTACTTAGAGAATGACTTGCACTAAATGAATCAAATGTATATAATTTTGAAAGTATGATGTAGGGGAGATGATTTAGGCTTACTCATACATATGTGGGCTAAGTGTAGCCACAATCTTGAAGCTCAATGAATCCTCCTTCTCTGCTTCATACCCGCAATTAAAAGTCATGTAGTTTTATAGTCATGAAGTGAATTTGAATTTGAATGTGTCACCCAAAAGTTTTCCTACCTTTTTGGTAATGATTGATTTGATTCTAACCACTTAAATAGTTGCGACATACAACTCATAATGCTACAAGATTCCTTCAATCAATCTATTTTACTTTTATCTCAAGAGTTAAACTCTATGCTTTTACAAGAGGTGTTCACATATGCTCTATGAGTGATCAAAAATCTTGTGAGATAAACCTTTGATGTTTGGTCAAGTATCAAGGCTTGCCAAGTGTACCAAAAACTAATACAGTGAGCCACTCTCTATGGTTCCTTTTCCTATATCTAAGATAATAATCCAACTTAAGAAGGGCGTCTATCTATCACCATTCTTAACCTCAAGGGTTTTTTAATGATAGAAACATTGGGCGTTCTCCTAATGTCTTAAGAAGATCATCAATGTTATATCTCCTTTGCATATATTGTGGTATAGAGTCAAGCCATTTTTGCCATCTCCATTTTTGCCATCTCAAGAGCAACTAGTTCACTATTTTAACTTACCATGTATTACAAAAGCACTAACGTAATCTCAATTATCAATGTTTGATTGGGATCCATTATATAGTAGGTAAAAGCTATAGTCACACGATATTTTGTTTCCACGATATGTGAGTTACACGATAGTTTTTTTTACACGATATGCGAGTAAGTCCCATCGCCACAACGAGTTTCGAATCGCTCATGCAACATACGCTAGGTTTTCCTTCTTCTCACTATAGGAATATACGCAAAATACTAACTTTCATGAAGCATTCCTTGTGTTCTAACGAAGAAGTCGCCATTTCCAAAATTTTCGTATATACACAAAGTACTTGCCCATCTTCAGGCATTAGTTGTGTACTAGTTATCTTGAGTTCAACAATCTATATTATTGGGCAATCTGATTTTCTAATTAGACTAGAAGTAGGAATTTATTACGGAAAATTAGTTTAAGGCACATGTTTTCTTAGCGTATAAGCATTGCAAAATTTAAGCTAAACAAATGCTATGCATTTTCCACAATACATGTTTAATCTACCGTGTGACTGAACTCTCGCAACAACTGCAAGTCTATGTTATGCATGTGCCCTTTAATGACATTTTCACATTACATTAATAATTGGTATAGTCTAACTACGACTAGTTTAAGATCAAACAAAACAAAACGGAAACATAGTTCTACGTCACTAAAGAGGAAGTGAAATAAGTCATCATAGTTGTGAAAGATGAGAAAAAATAAGTAAAAATTGTGTGGCAAATCAGCTAGATCTAGAAGAAGATAAGGCAATGTGAAAAAAAAATATAGAGATATGTTTCATGGACATATGAAAAGATAGATGGTCTTTATAATGATTTGGGTAAGGGTTTACCCACATGTGGGTTCTCCTTATTTTAAAACAATCTTTGATAGAATCCCCTTCTAATAAATAATCAAATCAAAGAGATTAAGAGTATGATCCATGTTATTCATCATGGGAAATGAGGGAATATTCCACATAATACACTTCTACACATATTTCAGGTCCAAGCATGGGTTTTAAAGGTCCAAAGTCCCTTGGAGAATCCTTTGAGTTCTATGAGAAATCATTCGGACAATATGTCCAAATATAGGCCTTGAACCCTTGCATTATTTAGTTATTTGAGCTCCCATTTAGAGGATCTAAACCTAAGGTTGGATTTATCCTAAGGTGTGGGAACCTTATTCTTGGGGAAAGCTTCTCCTATTGACATGTTGTGGTGTAGTTGAGAGGAGGAGAGTCACTTGGTTAATATGCATGTGATACCATGTGATTTTTGGGTGTGTGCAGAAGTGCGAGAGGCACACAAGAAGCACACATAAGGAGCACAAACATAACAAGAAAGATGGAGAAGAGGATGGTTGGAATAGCTCTCTCTATTGAAAATGAATTGAACTGAAGTGAGATCTGAATAATATCCCTAAGTACAAAGTACCACCACATATGAGTGAACCATGTATGTGGTAACATGGGGAAAACACCTCTAGCCAGCACTAGAGTAAAAAGTGCCCATGTATAGGGAAAAGGTTCACATCAAAGCTACTCAAGGAACACATAAGTATAAGAAACTCCTTGGAGAGAATGATGTGAACACATACATGGAGTGGCAGATCAGCCCCCATAAGGTAATAATCCTAAAGCTTTGTGAAAAGCTTCAAAGTTTTCCCATGGAAGAGCTTTGGTGAATATGTCTACCACATTATCTTGTGTAGGCACATATACCAAATCAATATCTCCTACATGAAGGTGCTCTCTCACATAGTGATAATGCACCTCAATGTGTTTGGTCCATGCATGAAACATTGGGTTTTGTGCAATAGCCCATGCACTCAGACTATTAGTGAGAACATGAGTAGCAGCATCAATCTCCATGCAAAGATCCATCAATCGGTGTCTCAGCCATATATACTCCACTGTAGTTGTGAAAACTTCCCTGTACTCAGCTTCATAACTCGATGTCGCCACTGTAGGTTGCTTCTTACTCAACCAAGATATGCATGAGTCTCCAAGGAAAATGCAATTACCACTAGTGGAAACATGAGTATCATAACAACCAGCCCAATAACAATAATCTTAGGAATAACAATAATGTGGGGATTCCATTGGAAGGTGCCTTTCTATACCATCATAGTATTGGTGGCCTTAATTGAATGCTGCTCATGATTCGATCGTCAACTAGAACCACTCTCTAAGTCGCCTTCAATCATGCATGGAACAGAACACAACATGTTGATGTGGGTACTGACTGCAGTGCTTGTTTAGAAGAATTCAACCTCAATGTCGATGTCTATTTATTGAAGCGCTGCAATAGTTCCATGTTCACTGTGCTGCATAAGAAGATGGATCGCATTGATGATGTCTTACCCAGTATTTCACGGATGCATTCTGATTGAGCGAAAACATACCCAACTTACAGAATCCTAAGCACCACCTTCTCAACTAACTTCCTCCTTGTGATCGTGATGGAGTTATGAAATAACAGACCTGTAGATTTGATGGACAAGAAGAACTATATACAGTCGTTCTATGGGAATTCAGTAGTATAGACTAACAATTAGATGACGAGCTGCATCATAGAAATCTGATATCATAGTCAAAGATATGGTCAAATTCCTCAAGGAAGAAATCCATGAGCAAGCCATTGAATCTTTGAAAAATCATTGTACAGGGGTGTTCTATGATAAAACATTGTAAAGAGGCCTTGTTTTCTGTCTTCCTATTCAGTAATTTGTGTTCAGTGTCAAAGCTACGAAATTTAAACAACTATCGGTGCCACTTGGTATTCATTAGAGGAAAGTCCAACTACATAGATAGAGAATCTATTTAACAAAAAAATCAGGCGTTATATCTCTAATAAATGTTAGAAATACTCAAAAACATCTAATTGCTTCGAATATTTACAATCCATAAAATTTTTGTATCCATACTCGACTTGGTGATGAGGGTTGAATGATTGGCCATACTTGGCATGGTCTAGTATATTAGGAAAGAAATGGATGATTACAACTTTAAATCCAACTCGAATCACTTAAAGAATCCTTGTGTGTTAAATTTATATCTTTGTTGCTCTCTCATATCCTGTGTAATTGTGTAATATGATAACATTTCAAAGACATATAAGCAAGAAGAGATTTGAATCGAATTTCAAATGGCATTATATCAAGATTGGGCATTGTATAGTAAATTATGTCTTTCTTTGTGTTTAGTACCTTTTGTATGGTGTCAAAGTTACGACATATATACAACTAACGATGCCACTTGATATTCATTAAATGGAAGTCCAACTGCATACATAGAAAACCTATTTAAGAAATCAATTAGGTTGTTTATGTTGACTAAAAGTCACTATGATATATCAAGAGTATACCGGCCCCTCTAGTTGCATAAATACACACAAGTATTTTTGCATTGGCATCGATATAAGCGTCGGTACCAAAAGGTCGATATAAGCACCGTTATAAGCATTGGTAACTTCTACAACTCAATAATATAGCATCAGTATAGGCACCGATATAGAAACTGATAAGTCCTTGGCCAAAATCATCAGTGTACATGTCGGTACATCCCTAGACATACCAATGCTTATACCATCGCTTATATCGACAACCATATCTGTAAATTTTTTTTTGGACATAGTTTGTTGTAGCAACATTAGCATGCTATTGTGTAGCAAAAGACAATACACTATGCCGAAAAAAAAACCGAGTGCATGTGACATGTATTCTAGTGATTGCACATCTAGTGTTTAGATGAAGGGCAACCAAAACATGATTTGATAAAATAAAGCACTATTCAACACAAAAGAGATTTTTTTAATGTTTTCTTGTGGAAAAGATTTTATTCACACATTCATTCAAGCATCTCAAGAGTGCACTAAAGCTAAGCATGTCATGCCAAACGAAGAAAAGAGGAAACACAAGAAAATCTTTAAAGGATTTGAAGGACTCACTAAGCCCATCCAACAATAGAATTTTACCTTTAGGGAGGGCATCTCTAGTTTCCACACAACAAAGACTAAAGATAATATAATCAATAAACTAACTATCCTAGCCTAAGTAATAATCTAGCTACTCAAGAGCATCCTCTATGCCCACAAGGGGTGAGAGATGCACATATCCATTCAAGCTACTCCACCCATATGTATATCCCTAGGACAAGGGGTTGCATGTTCTTGGACACTTCCAAGTGTCGCTCATGTGGACACTTGCCTAAGATCCAACTACATGTTATCACTTTTACACTTATGTGTTCCTCGAGTAGCTTTGATGTGAACCTTTTCCCTATACATGGGAAATTTTTACTCTAGTGCTGGCTAGAGGTTTTTTCCCCATGTTACCACATACATGATTCACTCATATGTGGTGGTACTTTGTACTTAGGGATATTATTCACCTCTTACTTCAGTTCAGTTCATCATCAATAGAGAGAGTTCTTCCAGCCATCGTCTTCTCCGTGTATCTTATTGTCTTTGTGCTCCTTGTGTATACTTCTCCTGTGTCTCTTGCACTTCTACACACACCAAACAATGGTATCAGAGCAGGTTCAAGTCCTTCTCAAGTTTTGATTTTTCACATCGTAGCATGTGTGCACTTTTAACAATGCAAATCGACTTTAGAGAATAGAACAATGAATTTCAGTAGCCAAGAAACATTTTCATCAATTGCACTGGGGTTTTACCCCCATGTTGAAGTCATTCTTGCAGTTAGAATCAACATCAGAGTGATCGTTTGTGAGCTAAAATTTCAGCACTCATTTCAGCTTTTGTTGAAGTAAAGCTCCTGTCACATTCTTGTTCTTTAGTGAAATGGCGAGCAGCAATGACTTGTTTGGCATGCTCCAAGCTGAAGATAAGCTTGATGGTACCAACTATCCAATGTGGTCTTACATGATGAAGCATATTCTTGTTGCAAAACAACTTTGGAACATAGTAGTAGATGTAGATCGAAGACCTATAGGTTCTCCTACTTCAAAATCTACTGTCACAAATGGAGCTTCTTTTCAAGTACAGTGGTTTCTCCTTCTCCATCTACATAGGAGGAGCTTAGATGGGACGCAAAAGATAAGCTCATGCATTCATTGCGCTTTCTATGAAGCATCATATAGTTCCACACATTTGTTCATGTTCTATATCATGACATGCATGGAAATGAGTATGTGGATGTGTATGTGACACGCATCAAGGACTTGAAAGAACAATTGGAAAATATAGATGAGATTATTCGGATGCATCACTCATCTCTACATTGTTGAAAGGATTACCAAAATCTTTTCAAAGATTTGCTACTACACTCCATTTGGTTGCAAAAGGGTATCATAATATGTATGCATTTGATGAGTTTGTGTCTCTTCTTTTGCAAGAAGAGCAATCTAGAGTGGATAGGAGTGGTTTTATTGAGGGATCACAAGCACTTGCTATCTCACAAAAAGGGAAAGGCAAGTATGGTTCAACTTTGGGTTCATCAAAACCAAAGCCTCAACCTTCCTCTTCCACTCATTCCTCGAATGATGCTGATTTTCAAAAGAAGAAGAGATGCAAATATTTTCAAAAGGCTGGTCATGCTATTGATGAGTGTGGAAAGCTTGCTAAGTCCAATGAAAAGAAGAAGGAATCTGGCATGCCTATTGCTGAAAATTCAACAAATGCAAAGAATGATGAAGCTAACATGGCTGAAGATTTTTGGGCATGTGTTGTTACATGCATTATGATGCATCTTTGCATTCTAAATGTATGGTTGTGAGTGAGGCTGATTCGGATTGGTTCTTTGATAGTGGCGCTTCATAGCACATAACTTCATGCAAAAGATTTTTTGTATCTTTGAAAGATGCACCTAAAGGAGGACATGTAGTGTGTGCAAACAATGCCTCTTATCCTATCATTGGAATAGGAGAAATTGAGATTATGGCTACAAATGGAGAAGTGTTTCTCTTGAAAAATGCATCATATGTACCCGATATGAAGAAGAACTTAATTTCAGTTCTGTTGATTTTCAAAGTTGGACTTCATGTACATTTTGTTGATGATAAGTGTATGGTTCATGATTTCAACAATGGTGATGTTATTATGATGTCCGGTACATTATGTAATGGTTTATATTGCATAGATACATACAAGAGGGCTGAATCGAATGCCTTGATTGCGCATACTTCTTCCATGGCTGAAATGGAGCTTTGGCATGCTTATTTTGGTTACTTGAACTTCAATAGTTTGCTTTACTTGCAAAAGAAGGACATGGTTTGCCAACACTTGAGTCCATTGAAAAGCATGCATGTGAAGGTTGCATTCTTGGAAAAATGCATCGTGCTTCTTTTCCAAAAGGTAGTCATACACACACTACAAGAAAATTGTAGCTTGTTCATAGTGATGTATGTGGTCGTGTCAAGACTCCATCTTTTGGGAAGCATGTACATTTTGTTACCTTCATTGATGATGCTACTCGCCATACAAGGGTGTATCCTATGAAAGCAAAGAATGATGTATTTTCTTGCTTCAAAGTGTTTTTAGTTATGGCTGAAAATTTTTCTTCAAACAAGCTCTTGACTTGTGGTGGTGAGTACATGTCACATGAGTTTAATGCTTTTCTTCGTGAAAGAGGTATTTCACACCAATGTATGGTGCCATATGCACATAGTAAAATGGTGTTGCCAACCGTAAAACAATAGAACTCTTCTTGAAATGGCATGATGTATGGTTAAAGGAAAGCATCTTTCTAATAGCTTTTGGATGGAATCGGTCATGTGTGCAAACTATGTATTGAATTTTTGCCCTAGAAAAGCATTGAGAGTCATCACTCTTTATGAGGCTTGGAATGGACATAAGCCTATAGTTAGACATATGCGTGTGTTTGGTTGTTTGGCATATGTTGTTGTGCCACTGCAACAATGTCACAAACTTGATGACAAGGCAAAGAAATGTATTTTTGTTGATTATAGTGTTGAAATTAAGGGATATCATTTGTATCATCCATTGGCGAACACAATTATTGTGAGTCAAGATGTGGCATTTGCTGAAAATTCAATTTTCCCTATACTTGAATGCAAAAAATAGCCAACAATTAGCTCAGAAGATGTGTTCGATACACTCATGTTGTTAGGGGCACATCTTCATTTATGTAATTGATTCTACTAAGGCTCATTTGGAGGGTTGAGAGAAGGATGAGTGTGAAGAGCCTTTAAAGGCCACGAAATTGTATAAATATGGCTCTTTGTTAATGCAATATCCCTCTTCATTTTTGTCACCACTCATGGCTCGTGGCCTGTATTTGTTGTTTCTTGTTTCTTTAGTTAGTTAGCATTCTTGTTTCTTGTCTAAGTATGCATGCTGAACCATTTTCTTGATGTTCTGATCATAGCTATGATGACATCCGCTCTCTCTCTCTCTTGCTTTCTTTTGCAGAGGTGCAAGCTTCTACAACATTTGGCGCCGGCCTAACTGACCCTCCCGCTTGCTCTACCGACTGCAATTCCTAGCCGGGTGTTTTGCTTACACGCTGTCCTACTGCTTCATATTTCTTTTCAGAGGAAGCATTTGTAGTCTTGCTATGTATCTGCGCATGGAGGCATCGCTTTCTTGTCACCACAGAGCATTGTGAATTTCAAAGTTTTAGGATGCGCTATGGATCATGCTTTTATAGGGGGCAACTCCCATTAGAGTTATAAGAGGTGGTAAATATTTCATTATCCTTTTGGAATGATTCCCCACATTGATAACGTTTGTTCCACAATGTTGTAGAATCGTAATTGCCATGACCATAACTTTGAGTGCATTCTTTCTACTAAGGAATTCTCAGGATTGATAACTGTTGCGGTTGTTCATTATTTTGTTTTATGATGGCTCTAGTGCAATGAGATTTAGGAATAAATATGTTGTTGTCATTGCAAATTGTATGGTTCTCGTCTCTTTTAGGATCCGATGCATGCGCTAATGGTGATGCGTGTTTGGCTTTGGGGAGCAAGATTAGGACTGTGCAAATTTCTTTGGTTTGATTGACATTGTGTCAATCCCTTCTTGCTGCCCATACATGTGATCACACTAGTACTCCATGTTTTAGCAATCTACACACATATCTTTTGTTGTGGTGTTGTAGTCACATTACAAGCTTAGTTGTGTAAGTTCTAACTGTTTTCTTCTTTTCGATTACCTATTGTATTAGCCGCATTGGTGTTATCTGAAAGCGTGTATGTTCAATCAACTTGCAATCATCTTTTCTTTTCTAATGGATTGTTCTCAAGTTCCACGATCATGAGTTAACTCAGAATTAGATTGCATTTGTCTCTTCAAATGAGTGTGTTTTTCTCTTAGATTATTCTGTATATGATTTCATGCTTTTTTGTATTGCTCAAAGATGACGCTTCATTTATTTTGAGATACTTATAGTAAAACGCATATCCGCCTTAATAAGTTTGAAGCATGTGGGCTCTTTTACTCCACGTGGATCATATGAGTATTGTTTTCCACAAATTCATGTTCATCCTAATTTCTTGATCCACTCGTTCTTTTGTATGGACGATGTGAGTAATGAATATAAATGAAGGATTGCACTTATGATGTAGCAACACTTGAATTATTTGATTTTTACACTATGCTTTTGTCAAACATGAGTTTTGTAATGCATCGAGATTGACTGATGATATGATGTAATTGATTCACTTGTGTAACTCATGCTTATAGAAGGCTACACTATGAGTTGTGTGTAGTGTTTTGCATACCTTGGATTCGGTTCCAGGAACTATGCTTTGCATTGCACATTGCTTATGGTTCTGGACATATTATGAGCTTTACTTGCACTCCACACCATGTTCTAACCATGCACTTTGGTTTGCAAGTATTGTTCATAAGGGTAGAGTATAATTATGTGTGCATATATATTTCTTGCTTGACTGGTTGCTACTACATTGGTTATGTACATGGAGTTGGACCACTCTATTTGAAGAGAGGTGTTATCAATTTAGAACTATGGAGATTTTACATGGGGATCTTCTATTGGATTGAGTTCTTATCTTTAGAAACTTTATTTTAGTTTAGTGAGTGTGACGGTGTCGCAGACCTACTGCACAAGAGATGTGGAGGCTCACAGATTTAAGCACTTGTGGAGAAGGCTTAGAGAAGATATACCTTAGCCTTTCTTTCTTGTATGACATGTTGTATAAAGGTCCCCAGCCTATAAATGGTTTCCATGTAACTTTCATCTTGTTGAGGGGGTATTACTTATCAAGAGATATTGGTAGTTCAAGTCCACCGTGTGTGCCTGTGTTAGGGGCACATCTTCATTTATGTAATTGATTGTACTAAGGTTCATTTGGAGGGTTGAGAAAAGGGTGAGTGTGAAGAGCCTTTAAAGGCCACAAAACTATATAAATATGGCTCTTTGTTAATGCAATATCCCTCTTCATTTGCATCACCACTCATGGCTCATGATGTGTATTTGTTGTTTCTGGTTTCTTTAGTTAGTTAGCATTCTTGTTTCTTGTCTAGGTATGCGCGCTGAACCGTTTCCTTGATGTTCTGATCATAGGTATGGCAACGTCGGCTCTCTCTCTGTCTCTCTCTCTCTCTCTCTCTTTCTTTTGTAGAGGTGCAAGCTTCTGCAACAATGCCTTTATTCCAAAATGGTGTGCTTGACTATGGCCATGTAAACCAGCCAACTGAGGTTCAAAGGGATGAAAAATTCTTGCAAAATAGAGTTAAAAATGCAGAGAATTTCCAACCAAACATGGCTGAAATTTTTCAATAAAAAATTGTCAAAATTGGTGGAAATTTCGAGCCACATATGGCTGAACCTTTGCATCAAAATATGGCTGAAAATGAGCATGAAATGCAGCCCATGCATGATGCACATGTTGAAGATGTATTACATAATGAAAACATGTCTATCAAGAGTGCACAATCTATGCCAAAGTGGCTGAAACAAACTTTGTAAGATAGCAAATTGAGTGCACATTTATTTGGTAGAACAAGATCAAGCTCTCATCATGCATCAAGTAATTTTATGGATTATTCTCTTATTGTAACAACATGTAATGAAGAGCCACTTACTTTTGAAGATGCATGTGATGATCCACAATGGATGAGTGCTATGCAATCAAAAATGGATTCGATACATAGGAATGGTACTTGGGAGTTATGTGAATTGCCAAAAGGAAAAAATTCCATTGGTGCAAAGTGGGTTTACAAGATTAACTAGAGAAAGTCGGATGGTAGCATTGATCATTACAAAGCTAGATTGGTTGCTAAAGGATATGCACAACAGTATGGCATTGACTATGAGGAGACTTTTGTACCTACTTCATTCATGACTACCATTCGAACCGTAGTTGCATTGGCTGCCCAACAAGGTTGGAAAGTACATCAATTGGATATAAAAATACCTTTTTTGAATGGTGATTTGCAAGAAGAGGTTTATGTGAAGCAACCTCCCTGATTTGCTATGATAGGGAAAGAGCATATGGTTTGTCTCTTGCATAAAGCTTTGTATGGTATCAATCAAGCTCCACATGCATGGTATGAGAAAATCCATAAGCACTTGATAGCTCTTGGCTTCACATGTAGTCCAATTGAAAGCACACTCTATGTACGCAAAGATGGGGCTGATCTTACAGTGTTTGTTCTTTACGTTGATGACATACTCTTGACTGTGTCATGTGATGCAAAACTTGACATTCTTATGGATGATTTGCAACATACTTTTGATGTCACTTATCTTGGTCTTTTGAGCTACTATCTTGGCATCCAATT
Source organism: Ceratopteris richardii (assembly GCA_020310875.1). Taxonomy (NCBI): domain Eukaryota; kingdom Viridiplantae; phylum Streptophyta; class Polypodiopsida; order Polypodiales; family Pteridaceae; genus Ceratopteris; species Ceratopteris richardii. The sequence continues at coordinate 96,382,694 of CM035419.1, forward strand.
TGTATCCACTAAGGGGGTAATCGTTATGCATCAAGCAAAGTATGTTGAAAAACTACTTCAGTGTTTTGACTTTGAGGATTTCAAACCAGTTTCCACACCATTTGAGACAAGATTTAGGTTCTCTGTTGAGGATTCCAGTGATGCATTTGACACTTCTCTTTATCAGCAAGTTGTGGGATGTCTTATATATGCATGCAACACAAGGCCAGATATACAATATGCAGTTTCCTAGTTGAGTCGATTCATGCATAGCCCTAGGACTAAGCATTGGCAAGTAGAGAAACATGTGTTTAGATATCTCAAAGGCACTTTGAGCTTAGGTCTCTTTTATGGAAGAGATATTCAGCATGCTTGCGTGCTTTTACATTAGTGCAAAACCAAGGCCCAAAAACTAGGCATTAAATGTTCATAATCTAGTGAACGAAAAGAGGAGCCCAATGCAAAATATTAACTCAAACCAGAAATGGATGAAGATTAGCACGAGGAAATGAACGAGTTTTTTTTTACTCGAATAAAAGTGCACGCTTTGAGGACAAACTTAAGTTATTAATAGAAAATTTTGAATGGAAACCTTGATTTGTTGATTGAAAATTTTGAGGTACGTATTGATACAACAGTTTTCTGAGTTATAAATATCTCAAATCAATTAACACTAGTGTTGTACTTGGACACTTTAGTGTCCTTGGACACTTTAGTGTCCTGAAAAAGAGTCAATGTTTGATGAATTTTTTAGATTACTAGAAGAAACCATTTATAAATGTAACTATGCAACATGTTGGTATAAGGGTTGAATATTTTTAGAGAAATATAGTTTTTATTAAAGGATATAAAAATTAATATTTATTCACTAATTTTATGATGCTAATTTCAATACTGGCGCAAAAATTACAGTGTTGTAAGTTAGAGGTTTTTTTTTTTAAATCATGATCTTGTTATTTTCATTGGTCTAAATGCAATAAAATATTTTAGTTTAAATATGCCAACATGTTTCTATAATTAATTAGAGATTTGTAATGAATTTTACTAGGTTTATGGCATAAAATGAAGCTCATTTGTGATATGACAGTCTTATCATCTATGAATTATTTTGCAAAGTGATGGTATGAACATGCATCATTTTTTGTTATCAAAATACTATTTCATATTATTACAACTAGAAATATTTTTTTGACAACCTTAGCAGTCGAATTTCTATGTCGTTTCTTCAAGTTAAACAATACCACTGTTTTTCTACGCTAAGAAAAGGTCATTTTATGAGGAAATATTGCATATGCTACATGATTAAAGTTGACATGCTAGTTTTTTCTATATAAAATAGTTTATAATGCTTATAGAATTATTTTGATTCATAATATATACCTTATATCATTTAGAAAACCAAATTTTTTAGGATGAATTTTTGTTCTCAGTAGAGAGGATTATGGCCATTCAATGAAATATTGAGATTTTTAGTGGTATGTGAGATACATACAAAATTATTGGTTCAAAGACATGTAGCATATCTTTATTCTACTATATGATGGTTTTTGAGATAAAACACAAACCATTTTAGTGTTTTTATGAATCAATATCATATAGAAGGCTGCTAAAGTGTATAACTATATAATGAGCACCCTATATTGTACTATTTTTTTATTATAAAAATGATTTTTCTAGTTCCCAAGACTTGTTGTAAATGATTATATGACAATAAATTAACATTAGAAAAATGATTCCAATAGGAGGAAAAATCTTTTTATGGAGATATTTCTTGCTTCTTATATATAAGCTTATAGAAAAACAATTTTTCTCAACCATATTCAATCATTTGTATATTTTGAGTTATCAAAAAAGGTTATTTTTTAAAAAATATATTTTTTATAGAGCATCTAGGGATAAATCTTTATGGGGCTTTAAGGTTTTTTCAAAATTTTATTTGATTAGTATGTGTGATTTTTTTTATTTATTAGAAAAAAGGACACTATAATGTCCTATTTTGGTACAACACTAGTGTTAATGACTATCAATATTACTCCCATTTACTCAATACATTCAACTTGATTTTTTTTTTACATAATAGATTTTCTGTCTATGCAGCTGTACTTTCCCTTTAATGAATACTAAGTGGCGCCGAAAGTTGTTTATATGTCCTAGCTCTGAGACCATACAAAAGCTACTAAACAGAAAGACAGAGGTAGTCTTGACAATGATTTCTGGCAGATTCAACGCCTTCCTCATCCATTTCTTCCTCGGATAATCTGACCATATTTACGAATATGAAATCTATTTTCTATGATGCGATTCCTTTTTGAGTTTCTTCTCGCAGTACTCTGAACAACATCCAATCCTGGTGGAACAACTATATATGGTGCTTCTTGTCCGTGAAAGAACAGGCCCGGTATCTGTCGTATACGTCATGACTGCTTGCAGGATGTCTGCTAAGAAGGAACTACTTCTGATTGTGTAAGTGTATTATCGGTCCTTTGAATCAAAACGCGCCCGCGACATACTGGGCAAGACATCGTTAATGCGATCCACCTCCTTATGCAATGTGCATGGAACGCATGATCACAAGGCGTCAGTACATGCACATCGTCATTGAGGTTGAATTCTTCTAAACAAACGCCGCAATCAAAACCCACTTGAGCATATCGAGCTCTATTGCATGCATCGGCAAAGGAAGCTTTGGGAAGCGACTCTAATCGGTGACTGATCTCTTCTTCATCTAGGTTTGTTGGATCGACACGAATGGAGATTGCAGCTGGTACAGATTCTGGTGCATAGTAGGGTTCCTCGCATGAATTCGAGATTACAACGAGGAGCAGCACTATAATTACCTCCGCCCATACTTCGATGATAAGGGGAGGTACCTTCCAATGAAATGCCGACATGACTATAACTCCTACGATCATTATCGTCAACAGTATGGAAAGCAGTATTCGAAACGCACGTCGCACATCTTGCTGTGTTGCGCCATGCATGTTCATTTCTTCGATGCCTGCCATTGCTTCCGAGCTCAAATCGAATATTAAGAAGTCGGTTCTGAAGATCGACGACGGCTTTGTGTGTATGTCGAGCCTCCCTCGTATTTAAACAAATTACAGTGCGCTTTTAGCTTTCCTTCGTCGTCAGTGGCGTTTGCTTTTGCTTTTGTTTAGCGGTATCTTAATAGTTTGTTCTGCCTTTGTTTTTATAAAATAATCGCTTTAACTTTAAAATAAAAAAATAAAAAATAGCATTACGGAGAATCACAAATGAAGTTTAAACATTTTCATTTTCTTGGGGGATCGACTTGCTTTTCAAGTTGTTGTTTTCAATAATGAGCAGGCTGTAATGTATGAAGAGGGGGGGAGGGGCAGCTAATCCATCAACTCTACATGTAAGATGGGGGGAGAGGGAGCTAAGGGTGGGTTCAGACAGGTCCGGCGGTAATATGTGAGTTTTCACTCGCGTTCTAGGTGGAATTGAACAGATTTCTGTGGTGCCGCCACTCAGACGTTCACATAAGACGGAACATTGTGTTCACTCTGTACGTTCTCTGAACTTAAATAAAAAATAATAGAAAATCATATTCTAAAATTTTGACCAATGAGTATGTTATAATTTGCTGATGTGGAACCCGATACATTCTTGAGCTGGGCTGAAGACATCGGAACAAAATCACTGAAACTGTGCCGTGACTTGGCAGCTCTGAATCTGCACTACCTCCACCCTATCTGAACATGGGTTGCCACATGCACAAACATAATTGGATGACACATGATGATTCAACGTACCGTCGCCCTATGTGAATCCTGCCTAATCCATCAACTCTACATGTTAAGTATGTGCTCTCTTCCTTGAATAGATGTTTTATTAACTACATGCTCTCCCCCATCGATAAATCTTTTAAGTACTTGTATGTCTTGATCGGTCACTTCCGTCCTTTCTAAGTACCTTGAAAACCTTACACTAAACATAGTTCCTCAAATTTGGCCTTTATTTCGACGTTTTCATCGATTGTTGATGGCCTATCATATGTTTGTTGCTTTTAAAAATCATTGCATTTAATTTTTTCTCAACTCAAACATGCTTAATTTTGATTGCAATTAAAGGCCTTAACAAAGAATCTTGACTCAATCTCTATGTAAGAGCTTCATTATTCTTACCAAGCTATTCTTAAGCAAGCTTGAAATGCCAATAGACTCAATGTTATGGGTTGTTGTGGAGATTACATGAAAAAATGATGAATCTATAGATGGTTCCTAGACGATGGCTAAAATTTCCATGAGAACCCCTTTTCTCCCTACTTTTAGAGGAACAAAATACCTTGTGATCAAGTCTATGTAAATCGGATATTTATATCAATTTCATGAGATGGTAATCTACATGCATCTATGGACTATAGAGTTAGCACATCCGCACATTCAGATTCTCTATAATTAGACCTTGATCTAGGGGATCCCTTATTTTGTAAATACACACATGTAAAGCACATTTTGTTAATGCTAGACAACTATATATGTGTCCACACAGGTTCCAATTACTTCTATAATAATCGCATGTGCGTCTCTAAGTGATGCTTCTAGAAGTATTTAAAAGAGTTGTGACAAACTACTTTGGTGTAGCGCGGGATTCGAACCGAAGACCTCATCCTCCACAAATTTTGGCCTTCAACACAAGGTTAATATTTTAGAAAATTTCTCTTGAAATTTTTCTTTAAAATGGGATTATGACCCATGCAATTCAGTTTACGCTAGAAACAAACTTCAGAAATGACAAAAATGAATTTCTTTTAGGCTATGCATACATGATAATGGACGTTTTCCTTATCTAGAGGTTAGCTCTTAAGATTTAGTACATCCAAGATCCTTCTGTTCATTGAATTATGCTCATTGATCCTACGTATGGATGGGTGCAGATATGTATTAGAGAATATAATCTGCATTTTGAGAAGATTAATTTTTTTAGGACCAATTATTGTAGCTAGATATGGTTTGGATTGTATTAAAATTTTTTTAGGCCTCTTACTCCCTGAAATATATCACGTGCCAAGCATCTCATAGTTTCTATGGATTGTGTGGGAAAACAGATAGAATCGAAGAGTAGCAGGATATGTAATGTGCAAACGATTTAGAGTTTTCCCTTATCATATACTCATTATATTGAAAACAACTAATAATATTTTAAGTGATATAGAAACTAATCTCTTAGAATTCTTGGGACAAGCGTCCTTTCACTATTTTCTGGGCTCACTTACTTTTCAATGCCCTCCTCAATCCAGTTTCATACCAGTACCCAGGACAAACCCCTTACACCCTACCAAACCTCCAAACCAAGAGGGGCCTTATGTCTCCTAGCATCAAAATAAAATGATTCTTTCGGAGTTCTGGAAATAATTTATTATAAATATAAAGTCTATATATCATTTCTTGAGTACTTTCCATCTTTTATAAGTTCCATATTTTACACTTTGGCATATGGACACACGATGGACATTCATAAAAAGCTTTAGAAACGCCATAGATAACCTAAACAACTTGGGCCACCTAAAAACTTATGTGATACTAATGGTTTATGTTCATCGATCCTACGTATGGATGGATGTAATGTATATTTTGAGAAGATTATTATTTTTTTTAAAGACCAATAATTGAAGTATATATTTTTTGGTGTGGATGGCGATGTTTTTAGGCCTCTTACACCCTAAAAAAAATCACATGTCAAGTATCTTATACTTTCTATGGATTGTTGGGGAATCAGCGTAGAATCCAAGGATACTCGGGGATGTAATGTGCAAATGATTTACATATTTTCTTATCATATCTCTTTAGATTGAGAACAAATAATAAGATTTAAAGTGATATAGGAACTAATTTCATAGAACTCATGGGCCACATAGTAATAGATTTGTGTTTCTTTATCTAGTGATACCAGATCATTATCATCCAAATAATTATTAATCGTTACATCATATATTTGGGACTACAGAGTGGTTGTCAAAAGTTACATGGAATTTACCTATTTAATATGGTTGTCAAAAGTTACATGGAATTTACCTATTTAATACGATATGTGGGCAAGATGATATAGTGCACTGATTTTCTAGTGCCCAAGAAAGGTAGGTTAACTAGGAAAGTTGCAAGAAGCATGGTTGCGATTTTTTTCATGGATGTATGATGTAGAGAGAAGTTAAAAAGCATATTAATGTACTCACAACAAAGCTGAATTACGAGAGGGGTATCTAGTAACAATGTACACTTCAAATAATTACCGGGAGAGAAGTCAAATGAGATGATATTATACAACTTTTCTAGTGATTGAACCATACATAAGAGAAGGGGTCTAGCTAGCCAATCTTGATGGACATATTATACATATTCATATTACAAAATTTAAATTCAATATATACTCTGATCCACTAATATATGAGATGATGCCATGATACCTATTGGAAAAAATAAATAAAAAAAATAATATATATATATATATATATATATATATATATATATATATATATATATATATATATATATATATATATGTGTGTGTGTGTGTGTGTGTGTGTATGTGTGTGTGAAACTAGAATAGTTACAATTTATAGAGGATTCATTAACAAGTGTGTGTATGTGTGTGTGACACTAGAATAGTTACAATTTATAGAGGATTCATTAACACTAGCCTTATGAAAAAATGATATAAAATTGAGAACGAAGAGGTCCCCTATGGATTCCATCACCAAAATAAAATGATCGCCTTGGTGTTTTCAAATGAATTATTATATTTATAAAGTCTATATATCATTTCCTCAGTAGTTTCCATCCTTTATAGACACACATGTCGTCATGTCATAACCTAGCTTATTTGGCTTAGGGATGCACCTTTCACATTTATCACAAGCTTCAAAAAACTCCAAAGATAACCTAAAAGATGTGGGCCACCATAGGCCAAGCTGTAGGAGCTTATGTCATAGTATGGGACTTGATGAGTTTCTATTCACATTGAAAACTTCCAAGAGGTGTGGAAATTTATGATGAAACATGTTGAATTAAGAAAACACAACTTGTAGATGAATCACTAACATTAAAATTTAATTGAATGGTCTTGTATGTGTAACCACTTGATAAGATTCTCGAACTCGTGACCTATGTGTATCATGCACCTAAAAAGTTGTTAAAAACTGAACTACAAGTTGTTATTTAGGATGCATGTGAAGTCACGATTAGGGTTAAGTCTTCTAGAGTGATTTCTGAACAACCAAAGCATATAGCATCCGGCTCAAGGCATGAAAAAGGTAGGAATATTTTTGTTCATGACTTTTGTACTCAATTTAATTCATTTCATAAGAGTTTTGTACCTTCTACCTATATGCTGCAGAAGTGTTTATGAACGTTTACCAATGTGTTTTCATTTTTTTCTCTTTGTGTATTTATCCAAATTCTGTTTTCTAACTTGTAGAGAATACATGTTGAGTTTTATGTCATTTGGCTGAGCCGGTTTTGCGTTGCAATCAAAATAATGCATGTTGTTCAAAACTATTGATGGAATGCCTATCTATACAAAATCTCATCTTGGAACCTATGTTTTGCCCTAAATAATGAGCTGAAATCTTTTATATGCATTGGAAAGCCCTTGCATAGTACTATAAATGTCCCTCTCATTGGAGTTATATTTGGTGAATAATAATCTCTACAAAGAGGGATTTCTCTCTACAACACTTGATGGAAATGTCTTTTGTATTTCTAGGAGTCATCTGGATTGCTCAACAGCCCATTTGGCATGTTCTATGGCTCATTTTAAGCCTTTTAGTCTCTATTATCTCCATCCAAATATGTTTTGGAAAATGTTTATGGTTTAGGACTTATAACTATTTTACGTTAGAGAAATTCTCTATTTGTCTAACAAAATTTCAGCAAAAGACATGTGGGGTTCATCTAACTGCTTGTTCCACATGGACTTGATTCAAAATCCATTGGTATTTGGCCATCACAACATGAGTGATAATTATTCCTCTATTGAGAATCTTGATAGGGAAAATTATCCAGCATGGTTGATGAGGATGAAAGCTCATTTACAAGGTAAAGATCATTATGATTATATTAAAGGTGATGAAGCAAAGCCGAAACCTACAGATGAAGCAAAATACATTTTTTACCCATATCACATATAATTTGTTTTCTTACCTCCTATGAAGAATGGCTCCGCTAACTTTTTTGAAAGTTGTAGTAATTCGATTTTTCATGATCCCTTTCTCATTTAAAGCATCTTTCAAAGTTTTTGAGAACATATTTTTTATTTCAATCAATTGATAAAAGGTAGGTAATTATTGAATCCTCCAAATTGATGAAATCTCCTTCATATGCACTAATATTCTAAAGGCCATCTAGTGAGAGTTTTCTGTGAAACTTCCATTGAGCTAAGATGGCAGAGGCTTTCTCCACCCATTTTTTGCCACAAAATCACATCCGATATGTTGAAGACCTATAATCAATGTCTTTTCTTTAGTTAGAAATCCAACAAGAGATCCATCATTAAAGTATAAAGTTGCCTAAGTTCTATTTCAAGACTTTAGGAAAAACCCTAAAGGAACTTGTCCTTCAAATCCTCTTATGCTCAAAAATGTATTTTTTCATATTTACATTACCATTTATTTTTTACACCTTTTAAAGTATCCTAGAAGAGGATAGAAAGACACTAGCTTGACATTATACTCCTCTACTCTTTGATTAATCATTGCAAGAAAAATCCCCCATAAAAGATCAAGTTTATGGCAGCTCTTTGAGTATTCATTGAGATAATCATCCCCTCATACAAGAGCAGGTTCATGCTTCTGAAGACCTAATGAATGAGTTATAGAAATAAGATTATGTTGGTAGAATAGTGCTCAACATCAGCCCAATTAGCTTCAGAGACACAAAGTATAGTCCCTAAGCTTCCACAATATGCATTGAGAACACCTAAATCATTTGGAACATCATTGAGAAATGTTTGTGACAAAATATATTAGTTTGAGGATCACAGATATTGAGGATCACAGTTTGAGGATCACAAATATTAGAGCTTCAATTGAAACATATGCTTTTAAAACACATTCAATTGAAGCTCTGAGCTAAGTAAAGCAAGTTATTGCATGAATTAAAACTCACTATGCATAGAGAAACAAAACTAAAAAGTTTGGGGAATCATTGTGACTTTTCAAGAGCTAGATGATACACAGACATAGTCATACATCACTTCTCATATCTTAAGATTTATAATTCCAATGATGATGAGACTTTGTGTATGTGTTCAAAAGAATTTTGAATAGGTGTTCCAAGTGATAGATTAGACATTGATTACCTAGACACTCAGAAATGACTCGATGAAGATGATTGAGTAGCACAAAGTACTATAACAATAGATAGAGAATGATAAGTGAATAGAAATGAATCATAATGTCAATTTATTTTGTAGATATGATACAAATGAATTGTGGAGGACTTCTCTCACTTCACAATAATACAATGTATGCTCACGAAATAAACTACAATCATGGTGTAACACTCTACTATCCCCCGACTAGAAATGTGATGTTTATAAAAACGTTTTTATCTTAATGGTAGTTGGATTTTCTACCTAAAAGTAGTCCTAAAATCTAGGAATACTTTGAATTTGAACTCAAAAACAAATTCGTGAATTTTGACTCCCTTCAATCACGAGATTCATTTCCATTTTTCTTTTACTTTTGACTAACATAATATCCAAGCTTTAATTATTGAACTTGATAATCATATGTTAATCCAAACAATAAGAGAGAAATCCTATGAGCTCTGAACAAGCTCTTAGGCTTGTTCCTTGCACCGACAACACCCTCTTAAACCTAAGGTGTTTCTATATTTAGTTCTTCAATACTTCTTGTAATCCAATCATTGCTTTAAACATGTTCAACTTAACACCATCCAATGTCTTGGCCATCATGTTTGCACATTCTTGGTGACTAGATACATATGGCAATTGATTTGCTTTTTCTTTTATCTTCTCCGTAACACAGTGATAATGCACTCCTATGTGCTTGGTCTTGGCATGGTAGATTGGGTTAGTTGCAAGATGTAATGATTTTATGTTTTCTCAAAAAATTTGAGGAGTAGCAAACTTGAGACCTAAATCAGATTTGAAAGTCTTGATCCACATTATTTCCTGAGTTGCATTGGCTAGTCCTCTATATTCAAATTTAGTTGACAACAGTGAAATAGTGAGTTTCTTCTTTGAAGACCATGACCTGATTTTTGTACCTACAAAGGTGAGCTACCCTAATTTACTTCTCCTGTCATCTTTAGAACCTACTAGATTTGCTTGAAAGAATAGTTTGATATCTTTATCAGATGTGTATGGGAAACACAAGCCTTTATTGAAGGTTCCCATCAAATTTGAGTATCTTATTAGCTTCCTCCATGTGAACTCTCCTAGGAGGATGCATAAAGTGACTTATGACACTTACACTATAGAAAATGTCTAGTCTAGCCGATGTGTCATAGTTCAAACTACCCACTAAACTCTGGTAGCTAGTGATCTTCAATTTTCTCTTCTTCATGAAAATTAAGTTCATATTCATCTCCATGAGTGTACTTGCATTCTTTGAGTTCTCCATCTTGAAATTAGCACGCACACTTTGATGTACTTCCTTTTAGTAAGATATTACCCTCTTTTTTATGCACTACTTCCAACCCTTTGAAGTATGTGAGATTTCCCAGGTCACTGATTTTGAAATCTTCTTTCCTTTGAAGCTTGATCCTACTTACACCTTCAGGATCATTACCTAGAATTATAATATCATCAACATATGCATATAGGTATATGACTTTTAATTTATTCATCTTCATGAATAGTGAAGGATGTGCTTTGCTAACCAAGAATCCTTTATCTTCCATATAGGTGACAACCCTAGGATTTCAAGCCCTTGGAGCTTGATTATGAACATAAAGGGTCATCATTAACCTGCATACATATTTAGGGAATGCTTGATTTTCAAAACTAGGAGGCTTAGCCATATATACCTCTTTAGATATCCAACCATTTACAAATGCATTTTTTACATACATTTGGCAAATCTTCCAATCTTGGAAGCTGCAATACTCATAAGTACTCTCATAGTTGGCCCCTTTTCCATAGGTGAAAAGTTCTCTTCATAGTCTATTCCTTGTTTTTTTGCATACCCTTTGGCCACAAGTCTTGCTTTATATGAGTTGATAGTTCCATCAGAGTTTTTCTTTACCTTGTATATCCTCCTTCATCCTATAATCTTCTCAGATGAAGTCTTGGGTCGAACTCCCAAGTATGATTTTTTTCTTATATAGCTTCAATCTCTTCCTCCATGGCAGTCATCCACTCAAATTTCTTCTTTGCTTCTTCATAAGGGATCTTCCGATTGTTTGTTGTGAGGTATCTACTACATCACTCAACTCTTGCACTTTGGCTTTGTCATTGAAGTTATATCAGTTAACTTTGATCTTTAATAAATTTGTTTGATTTGTTCTTTCTAAGATTATATGCGATCAACTTTTGACATGCCAAGACTTTGGGTATTTCTTTTCCTTACAAAAAAACATTATATATTCATGATCTTGCAATTTCAAGTCTCTTCAAATTTTACTCATTGATTAAAACACATTCATTTGCTTTTTGAAAAATGTCTTACAAAATGAATGTGAATATGAACTCAAGTGGAAACTCTAAGACTAGAAACATGTTATTCACCCATATTCAACCCTACCTATACTTGCTTTTGTCTCAAGAAGTAGATTCTAACAAGCATTTTATTCATCAAATTCTCTTTTACAAAGTATATACCATCATCCTACCAGTGAAACACAATTTTAATGATCGTGCATACCTAAATAGTAACATACACATACGCTACATGCACCCCATATATAGGCCTAGATTTTCATGACATCATTGAACACGACGTGAAATGGTTAGTTTGAGTGCATGTTTTTCCTACTATGTGTGTGCAAGTTGTTTGTAAGTTTTGAAAGAATTTTGGGGATAACTTGGATTTTGTGTTAAGGCATATCACGGATCAATCAAGAGGAGATATATAAGCTTTAGGTATTATTTCTTATCTATACTTATAGTTGCTTTGCTTACATACACACAAAAGAAGATGGACCTTGTTTATGAAGATTTTTTTTATGATATGGAATCATGGATAGTTGCATCTATGGACGGAAAGCTTTAGTCAAAGCTGGAGTCATTGACTTTATGTATCTCAATGTTAGTGCATGAAATAATATAAACTATTAGCTTTGAGATCTCAAGTTTGAAAGAAAGAGTTAATACTATCAAGTGAAAAAATTGCAATATTAAAATGTGAAAATGAGCATCATGTACAAGTTTAGAATATGTCTACACATTCCGTTGAATAAAACCATTTATTTCACCATAGAAGTTCTACCTCTAGAGCTATACACAGAAGAAAAAATAGAGTCAATAATAGACTTGTTAGATGTTTCTCATGTGATCAAATTGGTCATATGTATGGGGACTATATTTCATATGAAAATGCATGTAGACATACATTTGTACTTGAATTGATGACATATTCTGTCACATAATCCTAGTACGAGATGGTTGAACCACGCCTTAAGAGAGAGGATTAGGAAGCAATCCTCAACCATGGCTCTTGGGGCAAGTGGTTAGCCCATCGCAATCCTAACTGGGAGGTTGTGAGCTCAATTCCCAACATTGGTATCAAAGCCTAGTTGAGAAATTGGGCAAGATGGAGGTTTGTGCCTTATTCGTGGGCACTTGGAAAAAGTGCTTATTCGTGGTGAGTGTGAAAATGGCCTTAAATGAAGGCACATGGTGTGGGAGCGATTTGTGACGACTGGTGGATTAATTCAATCGTCTCGCTAATGACGCACAGAGGGTGACTATGCAGAACAAGTATTTTTCTTCCTAATGTCCGTAAGGCAAAACGTTCCTATATCTTTCAACTGCATCTAAATAGGATGGTAAGATTAATTCCTCACGTTTAAATCTACTTGGGAATTATCAGTGTTTCTAGCTATGGATAGAGGAAAAAGATCTTCACTATTTTCAGTACTAGGTGGAACAAAGGAAATTCTTTAGACATAAAAGATGAAATGTAAATAGATTAATGATAGATTTCCTATACAAAGCTATAAAATACTGTTTATGAAATGATATCCTATACAATCTAAACAGTAGATTTTTTAGTTAAGTAAAATCTTTCCACACTTCAAATCTTCAGTTCGTCTTCAACAAGGCTGCATATCATCTAAAAAATCACATGATAAATATAAGTATACTTTTATAAAAGATTAACACTCATTTAAAATTTAACATATTTAAAAACTTAGTTTAATATAAGATAATTAACTTTTCTAAAACTTACTCCTGCCGGCCTCACTCCTGGCGGCCTTACTCCTGCCGGCCTCACTCCCGCCGGTGTCACTCCTGCCGGTGTCACTCCTATGGGTGGTGCTACTCCCGTAGGAGGTATGTCTCCTAGCTTTGTGACTCCACCACGACCATCTTTTCAGCCATCTCCTATTGGGTCTACTAGTAGACATGTGCGTTCCACCCCTCAGTGCGATACAGGTTCTAACCCGTCTCATAGATCGAGGTCATGCTCTGGAGCAAGAGGTTCTCGGAGTGGATCTACAAATAGGTCTAGAGGCGGAGGAGGCGGCTGTTGTGGAGGCAGTGCCACGGACGTTGTGTCGCCCGCTTCTACTCCTAGGACGAGTACCTCAGATGTAGGTAAACCATGCAGTACACCACGTGGAACACCACGTACACCTTGGGGTGCTCATGACCATGATGACTCCAAGGTGTATAATATCTGAGATGGAGCTCTGGTGATGGATGCCGCTGGCAAAGCAATGGGTGCACGCATATGACAACTTTGCTCCATCCAGTTGGACACTCTATCATGCTGAAATGGAGTGAGCAGGATAAATATCAGAAGAATTATATCACACAAACGATTTATCAGGAGTTCGGACCAGCCGATGGACAGTCTCTTGTCAGTTCAGAGTGGATTCTGCACACCGCACGTGAGGTTATGTCCCATCGATGATCTGAGGCTCGTGATGCTTTCAGAGCACGCTTACCAAAGCCTATATGGTTAGATGATGAGGAGTGGGACGTGATTCGTGACGAGCAGCAGCAGACGACTGACCGATATCGCCAGTAGCGAGATGATGCAGCCACACATTTAGATACGGTTCGACCGTCACATTTGGGCAGCGGCGGATATGAGACGATGCGTCATGAGTTTGTAAGTACCATTTCATTTATTGAATTTATTTGTGTTAAATTTCTCATGTATGTTCCTCTAATCTTTTGTATATTTGTTTCAGGAGCTGGGAGTGGGTGGTCCTCCAACACGAACGGAGGAGTCTTACGGATATCGTCATGGGTTGATTGCACTATTGGAGGACTTGGAGGGATGCGATGCTGTCGTTTCATGGGAGCGCGTCATATATGACAGTGGTTTGTCACACTCTTGTACATGCTTCATTATTGAAATATATAACTTCTTTTGTACATGGTTCATGGTTCATTCTGATTATCTCTTTTGTGTCCAATAATATCTGTTTCATGAAATCATATTTCGGTTGACATTAGAGTACACATCACATGTACTCGGTTTTTTTTGGGCAGAGTGTATTGTCTTTTGTTAAGCAACATCATGGTAATGTTGTTGTAGCAGAAGACCACACACTCTACCCGAAACAAATTTTGCAGGTATAGTCGTCAATATACGCGATGGTACTCCTAGTAATGTCATCGGAATAAGCATCGGTACACCCAGCAGGCGACGGTACTCCCAGCAGAGGCCTCGGTATAGGTGCTAGTATAGGCGCCGGTATTACCGACACTTATACCTAGGCATATACCGATGCATATACCGACGCATATATTGATGCTTATACTGACGGTTTGGTACCGACGCGCATACTGACCTTTACACCGGCGTCACAGCAAATAAAGCCGCGTTCATTTCCCTCGGTAAAAACCTCGGTATACCATCGATCTCTTGTAGTGATCTCAAAATCATCTTTAGTACTTCCCCATGCTCCTTGCCAAGATTAGACATATATCTGCTCACAACTCACATTGTAAATGCAATGTCCCATCTCATAACTACCATAACATACATGAAACTACCAACAAAAGACTGACAAGGGATTTCCGTCATGAATTTCTTTTCCTCATATGATTTGGGGAAATAATCCTTGTTGAATTTCACATATGTGGGAAAAGGTGTACTCAATGCCTTTCCACCCTACATATTGAAATTGTGAAGTACTTTGGATATTCACTCACTTTGAGACAAGTACATGCATTTTTTAATCCTATCATGAGTAATGTGCATGCCAAGAATATGTTTGGCATCCCCCAAATCCTTCATATCAAATGTCTCACTCAAAATCTTTTTGAGAATTGACAAGTCATAACTGGAATTCCCAACAATATCATCAAAATAAATTATCAAGCATATCAAGCTTACATCTCGCCATCTCTTTGTGTAGAGAAAATTATCCTCATTGCTTCGAGAAAAGCCTTGATACTTCTTAAAAGCATCAAAATTTTGGTACCATTGTCTAGGGGATTCTTTAAGTCCATATTATGTCTTCTTGAGATTATAATAGCCATTCTTTTTCTAGGACCTACATAACCCTCTAGTTTCTTCATATAGATCTCATCTGTAAGATCTCCATGCAAGAAAGTAGTTTTCACATCCCATTGTACTAGCTCTAAGTCCTTCATTGCAGAATCCAAGCAACATGTGTAGGGTAGTCATCTTGACCACAGAACAAGAGATTTCCTCAAAATCAACACCACATTGTTGCTTACAACCCTTTGCAACAAGTCGTGCTTTATATTTTTGAGAAGCACTATCTCATGTAAATTTTAGCTTATATACCTGTTTACATGGTAAAGCTTCTGTATCCTTTGGCAAACGTGCTAAATCCCAAATACCATTTGAATAAAATCCAAATCACTCTTGATGTCATGCTTCCACTTTACATGATCCTCTATTTGCATAGCCTCTTTGTAGCAAGGCAGCTCACTAATATCGATTCACATAACAAAATCCAAACGTGGAACATCTATCAAGTGGATGGGAGACACATGTAGATCATCTCAATGGTTGCTAAAAAAGAACAGTTTTAGAAAAATATGATTGGAAATTCTCTTGAAGATCCCTATGTGGAGCATTTTTATGCATGCTAACTATAGGACTAGTATTCTCAAACATCACTCTTCTCACATCAACCTCCTCAATGGGTTCTTTATGTATCTTAGAATCATTGCAAATGATATCACTAATTTTGATCAAGGACCTTGTTTGAGGATCCCATAAGAGATATCCCGATTGGCCTTCTCGGGCATATCCAAGAAAAATGCATTTCTTTGACTTATGGTCCAAATTTTGTCTAAGATTCTTGGGTACATGAACATCAATTCACACCCAAAAACTCAAAGATGATAATAATATGTTGGTTTCCCTATCCATGAATCTTGTGCCACTTTCAATCCTTTGGCAATGTTAGGTGAAAGGTTGATCACATGAACTGGAGTCAATACTACTTCTACCCAAAAGCCTCATGAAAGTTTTGCATGATGCATCATGGAAATTACTCTATCTTGACTAGTTTTATTCATTCTTTCCGCTACACCATTTCATATTAGAGTATGAGGAGTTGTAAACTCTCTATGAATTCCTTTAGACTGATAGAAAAGGCTGAATTCATGTGACATTTGTTGGAGTTAGACGTTTGCGGAAGCACGCGAACAGCACAAGGAAGAAGAAGAAGCTTGGAGCACAACACACAAGACTGAATGTATTACTAGAGAATGTACAAAGATTAGTAGCCCATTAGGGCAATCGGCGTATATACAAGCCGGGGGAAAAAAACCTCCTAAAGAGGGAAAAAAGTGCCCCGGCGGTCCTAGAGTGTTCACACACATCACTACCTAAATATATCAACAAATCCCCCCTGGGAGTGATGCGGTGAACAAGGAGCTGGCACTCATGTATAAGGAAGTGCCGAGCTATGTGGAAATCACTCCACAAAAGGAAGTAAGCCCAAAGCTTTGCGGAAAGCTTCAAACTTCTCCCTAGGCAGAGCCTTCGTGAAAAGGTCTGCAATGTTCTCCTGCGTGGGCACATATGCCAAGCTGATCTCCCCAGCAGAGAACCTCTCCCTGACATAGTGATAATGCACCTCAATGTGCTTAGTGCGAGCATGGAACACAGGGTTCCTCGCAACTACCAATGCGCTCTGACTGTCAGTGAAGATGGTGGTGGCAGAAGACTGGCCAACACCCAAATCAGCCATAAGGCGTCTGAGCCACACACACTCAACAGTCGCTGTGAAAGCTGCCCTATACTCAGCCTCACAACTGGAAGTGGCCACAGTAGGCTGCTTCTTGCTCAACCAAGATATACATGAGCTACCAAGCATGAAGCAAAAACCACTGGTGGACACACGAGTGTCATAGCAACCAGCCCAATCTGAGTCAGAAAAAGCATGCAAATCTGGCGGTAGTGATCCCCCCTTGGGATAAAACAACCCAAGTAGCCGAGTACCACTCAAGTAGCGAAAGATGCGCTTAACCGCTTTCCAATGCGTGACTCCTGGGCAATGCATAAACCTGCTCATCTGTGAGACATCAAACTGAATATCTGGCCGAGTAATGCATAAGTAAATCAAGCATCCAACGGCCTGCTGATAGAGAACAGCATCAAATGCATCTCCAGCATCATGAAGACTCAATCGTAAACCTGTCTCCATAGGAGTGGCAATAGGCTTACAGTCTTCAAGGCCAAAACGCTGCAATAATGTGTCAATATATTTCGTTTGACACACAACCATTCCACCATCAACTTGCATAAACTGAATGCCCAAATAGTGATGCAAATGCCCCAAATCAGACATCTCAAATGAGGCATGCAAATCAGCCTTGAAATCAGCAATATGCTTCTCAAGAGGACCAGTGAGCAGCATGTCGTCTACATAGACAACAATGATCAGAAGCACATCATTAGCACGCTTAACATATAAGGTGCTTTCAGTTGGACTGTTCTCAAAACCATGTGCAATCAGATAGGCATGTATTTTCTCATACCAAGCACGTGGTGCTTGCTTTAAACCATATAACGCCTTCTTTAACCTGCACACCTGGTTTTCATGCCCTTTCTGCACAAAGCCACGGGGCTGAAAAACATACACTTCTTCATGCAAGTCACCATTCAGAAATGCTGTTTTAATGTCCAACTGATGTACATTCCAACCATGATGGGCTGCAAGTGCACAAATTCTCCGAACAGTAGTCATACGGCATGTAGGTGCAAAGGTCTCATCAAAATCAATGCCTCTTTCCTGCGCATAACCCTTTGCAACAAGCCTAGCCTTATACCTGTCAACTGTACCATCAGGTTTACGCTTCAGCTTGTATACCCACTTAGTGCCAATGGCCTTCTTGCCAGGAGGCAAGTCACATAAAGACCATGTACCATTCTTCATTATAGCATCATATTCAGATTGCATAGCAGCCATCCAATTTTCTGAATTTTGTGCTTCATCAAAAGAAACAGGCTCATTCTCATCACAGAGACTAGATGCAGCCATAGCATAGCAATCTGATGCAAAGGAGGTACTATGAGAGCCTGAACGAGTACGATATGACAAAGGTGCATCTAATTTGCTGTCACGTAAAGTCTGCACCAGCCATTTTGGCATAGTTTTTGCCTGTTCAATATCAGCTCTCTCATCAACAAGTGCATCATGTAAATCTGCATCAGAAATGGAATGATCTGCATCATCATATGAAACCTGCAAAGGCTGAGAAGTTGCCTCATTAGGACCAGCGCTAGCCTGTCCACCAGTAAAAAGAGGCATCAAAGTATCATACATGTCTTTGGAGCTAACAGATGTCTCCTTAGTACATGAAAGCAATGGCTAAATAGCATCTTCCACAAAGACAACATCACGGCTAACCAGAATGCGTTTAGTCTGTGGATGATATAGACGATAGCCTTTACTTTCAGAACTGTACCCAACAAAAATACATTTTACTACCTTATCATCCAATTTTCTGCGATGCTGTTCAGGCACTAATGCATATGCCAAACAACCAAAAACACGCAGATGAGCAACAGATGGCTTGCGGTCATGCCAAGCCTCATATGGAGTGATGGACTGCAACGCTTTGGTGGGACACCTGTTCAGTACATATGCTGCACACATGACAGCCTCAAGCCAGAAACTATGTGGTAAAGCCTGACTTTTGACCATGCACCTCGCCATCTCCATGAGTGACCTGTTCTTTCGTTCAGCAACTCCATTCTGTTGAGGTGTATACGGCACTGTACACTGGTGTTTTATCCCACGTTCAGCCAGAAATGCATTAAAATCTGAAGACATATATTCCCCCCCTCGATCTGAACGGAGGGTGCCCATTTTACATGCTGACAGATTTTCAGCCAAAACCAAAAACTGTTTGAAGCACATGAACACTTCGGACTTTGCTTTGAGTGGATATACCCATGCATGCCTGGAAAAATCATCAATGAAAGTCACGAAGTAAAGGTAATTTCCAAAAGAGGGTGTCTGCATAGGACCACAAACATCACTATGTACAAGCTGCAATTTCTGCATAGCCCGAACTGAACCATCTTTTGGAAAGGAAGAACGCTGCATTTTGCCCAAAATACAGCCTTCACAAACATGTTTTCCAGGTGCCTCAAGTTTGGGCAAAGAGGACACCATTTCAGATTTCTGCAGGCGTAACAAACTAGCAAAATTCAGATGACCAAAGCGTGCATGCCAAAGCTTTGCATCTGACATAGCCTGAGAATCATGAACTGCACATGCCGAATCATTCACAGATCTTTCATAGTCTATGAGCTTATACAGCCCACGACATAAAATGCCAGAAGCAATAATCACATCGCCATTTGAGAGATCATGGACTGTACACCTGTCATCAACAAATTTCACAACCAAGCCAATCTTGGCTAATGCAGAAACTGATAACACGTTCTTTTTGATCCCTGGCACAAATAAAGCATCTGACAAAGTGAAAGAACTACCATCAGCAGTAGTCAGAATGATCTTACCAACACCCATAACAGGATAAGAGGAGTTATTGGCGCATGTGACAGTATTCCCTGTAGGGGCAAGCTCGAGTGAAGAGAAGAAACTGCGCTGCGAGGTAATATGTTTGGTCGCCCCACTGTCAAAGTACCAAACATCTGAGTCTACTGCAGACATGCACTGATCATGAGAAGATGGGTCAAAACTGCAGACAGTAGTAAACGCCCATTCTTCTTCCTGCACAAGATTTGCAGACTCTGTTTTTGGTGTAGTGGCCTCTGCAACAACCATTCCAGCCTCTTTCTTCTTTGCCTCTTTAGCAGCCAGTTTTGGACAGTTCTTTATAATATGATCATTTCCTTTACAGTACTTGCAGAACAATTTCTACTTTTCTGATTTCTTCTCATCTTTATCCTGGTTCTTCGATTGTGCAGCATTTGCAGATTTCTGCTTACTAGTAGAAGAGCTCCATTTTCCTTTGCCCTTCTGACTAGCCAGGAAAGCTTGATCTACAACACGCATAATGGACCTGTTCTGCCTGGACTGATCTTCCTGCAACAGAACAGAGACTAATTCCTCAAATGACAAGGCATTCGGATTGCCTTTCATCATCAATCGAAGAGTAGAGGCAAAACTCTGATATGAATCAGGAAGGCCATTCAGAACGGTCTGCACAAGTGAGCTATCTGGTATAACCTCATCAGCAGAAATCAATTGTTCCTTCAGGTCTTTGATCTTTGTAAGAAAACTGTCCATCAAATCACCTTCATTCATGTGCTCACTCTCCAACTGTTTTCGGAGATAAGCAACACGAGCCTCATTCCTAGCCTGGTACAAAGTGGTAAGTGTATCCCAAGCATCCTTTGCTGTTCTACAAGAGCGAATATGAGGAATAATGGCACGTTTGACAGAAAAAGCTATCAATGCATGTGCCTGGGCATCTCTGCCATCCCAACGAATCTGCTCTGCAGTAGGTGCAACAGAAACAGCAGCACGAACAGGAATCTGCGGAATATCATCTTCGACACCATCTTCATCAGCTCCAACACCTGTATTTGCAGTACCTGTCGTTACAGGTGTAACAGGACGTCTTTCAACACCCTGCACAATGTTCTACAATCCTTTTGCAACCAGTACATGTCCCATCATATAAGCCCATAATGGGTAGTTGGTACCATCCAACTTATCCTCAACAGCCAACATACGGAATACATCACTGCTTTCAGCCATGGCCGGTGACTAAAATACCTTGATGCAGAAAATTGACTGTATCTCAAAAAGTTGAACAGAACTGCCCAGTCGAGTTCTGCTAGACCTGTAGCAGACTTCGAGACGCTTAAACTAGCAAACAGAAACTGGTATATACCTTTGGCACAAAAGGACGAAATAGCCTGCACAAGCACTGCGATAGTGCGTTCGGAGGCCGAAACGAGCTCAGATCGTGATTTCGGCACCCTGAGTATGCTCACCAAATTTTGTGCGAATCTGAGACTGCAAACGGAGGAGTGTCGACGGCGCCCTAGAAGAAGCAACGACCTGCTCTGATACCAATTGTTGGAGTTAGACGTCTGCGGAAGCACGCGAACAACACAAGGAAGAAGAAGAAGCTTGGAGCACAACACACAAGACTGAATGTATTACTAGAGAATGTACAAAGATTAGTAGCCCATTAGGGCAATCGGCGTATATACAAGCCGGGGGAAAAAAACCTCCTAAAGAGGGAAAAAAGTGCCCCGGCGGTCCTAGAGTGTTCACACACATCACTACCTAAATATATCAACAACATTTTCAAGTAGGGAATACCTCATCTTTCAATTTGATAGGATATAACTAGACTTTTCTCGTAGCATCGCTATGAAAGTGACAAAGTAAAGAGAACCACGTAAGGAACTTGTGACATAGGACCACATACATTTGTATAAATGAGATCTAAAGGCTGAATTAAAGAGCCATTGTGCATCTTATGCACATTCCTAGTTTGCTTTCCATATTGAAAATACTCACAAAATGAAAAAAGAGAGAAATAGAACATAGTGTAACATGCTTGCGATCTCTGATGCCATGATGATAGAGAACATATTAGAATGATATTGGATCTAGAAGATTCCAAACACTACTAAGGCTTAAAAGGATGACGGAGTATCAGATTCTAGGAAAGAATCAACAAATTCTTCCCAGAAAAATGGATGGATGAACAATAATGACCAACCAAAAAAAGATAATGTGAGAATATATGTGCTAACACCAATGTATATCAAGAAGTAAATCCACTATATAGTTGACAAAACAAAAAATATGGAAAAAATTACCATAATCTTCTTGGCAATATGAGCATATGGACAATGTGAAAAGATAAAAAAATTGCAAGTGCAAACATGTAAACTTGCATAGTGAATCATTAACTACACTGGATATAATGAGTTAATCAAAAGAAGCCAACTAGGCATATTGAGCACCTATAAACAACTATCATATATCTCCAATGACAAGATGGGGTAAATCTTCCACCTGCATCATCAAGGAGATCCTAACATCTTGATGTCTCCACCACCCTCTTTATCATAGTGAAAGGCTTTATGCAAATATGTAACCACTATATTAATGACCACATGGACATACATAAGCCATATCCAGAGAAGCATACATAGTGTGTATATGCTAGATATATGTAGTAAATTGGCATTGAAAGGCTGAATTGAGAGTCTAAACACTAGTCAACAATACCTACAAGTGTCTATCAACTTTTTTCTTTAGGCTCAAAATCTTGCATAAACGTGCAGCGGAAGCTCCTATCACAACCGAAAACTTTAAAGAAACCTCTAGATTCACTAGTGTGGATGAAACCCAATTCTCAAAGATGAGTATTCATTATTGGAGAAGTAAAAATAACACATTTCTTGATGTAAGTGAAACCCGTGTAAAGAACTATGTGTGAAAGTATTCCAAAATGGCTCCAAGACTCACCATGAAAGTGCTTAAAAACAGGTTGTGAAGCAAAGAGTGAAGCTTTGAGGGTGCACAAAAAGAGATTTCTTAGGTGTTACAAATGCAAATCCAACTTATAATTTGTGGCTGACTAGGCCATTATATGTTTTATTAAAGAATATATAAAAATTTTTGGGTGGCCAATTGGCCTTTCACATGGACATTGATGGTAACATGAAAAGCTCATTTACCCAAGATTATATAGTTATTAAAGAAGAAGATGTCGATGCCAATATTATAGCCTTCATTAACATCATTCAAGCACATGGTTCATGGTGCCAACAAGGAATGGTAAATTTTACTTTATTCAAGATCTATAGCTTGCTAAAAATTTTGCAATACGGCCCATAGTAGGTGAGTTTGTTGAAGCTTTTGATAGGCATTACATTTAATGGGCAATCTATAATCAAGATATGAACAATTTCAAATAGGAATTGAGATTCGTGACATTGAGACTATGAATAGTTATCTTGGCTTCGTATGCATGTGTTGTTTGCCATAAGGAGTGACTATCTCTATGCCTTATATGATGGATGCAATGAATCTGGTTCTTCATGAATTTATTCCGCATGTGATTGTGTCTTTCATTGATGATATTTCAATAAACGTTTGTGAAGAAATAGTGAAATTCAAGACCAAAATTCTTCCAAATGTGGAAACTTTATTACTCACCACATATCTCATTCTAAGAAGAGTTGTGAAAAATTTGACGCGGTTGGATTGACCTTCTCTCTTGATTTTTTTTTTTTTTGTCACCAACAAAGTCTTCATTGTTGGGATAGTTATTGATCGAGGATGATTTAAATCAAGTAGCTTCTTGATCGGAATGATCGTGCAACAGATTGAATAAGCCATTATTGCATTGTGACTGTAAGAAAATACACAAATTCTCCTCACGTATAGTGTAAAAGCTTAGATTGATCTAATACATGCTTCAAAGTACTCCAAGAACTACATCATACATCACTTATTTTCCTGAGACTTAAGGAGCCCACGACTCCAGTATTAATAAATGAAAATACATGCCCTTTTATAGTTGATAAAGAAAAGATTACAGAAAAAAAAAAGAAAATAGTTCGGTCCACAAAAAAAAAGAAACAAAAATGTAAAAGCTTTGTTCTTTTCACCCTGAGTTATTTGCACCTGTCAAAGGTTTTGGAAAAAAATAAAGGTTAAAAGTTATTGCTTTCATGAAAATCGAACCCTGGACTTGCCTTCATGAAACTCTTGGCTCAGACCAGGTTTCCCATTCGTCTTCTCACATAGAAAAGTTTGTATTAATAATGATGTTGTTGCTCTAAACTGAGAGCTCATTTTTCACTATGAATAAGAAATGGTCTTCACGAATTTACTTATTCAAAAATGGTTTACAAGTTTTGGGATACTTGTTATCTCATGTATTTGGAAGGATCAATCGGAAAACCATGTACTCAATGAATCAGCACTTCAAATATATTACATTTCAACCTTGATTCGGTTTGGATCCAAAAGAGGTGAAGCTGGAATTGTCTACGACACTCATCCCCTCCAAATCTACACGTCCTCGAGATAGGCCAATAAGATCCTATTTCTCTTTAAAGCGAAATTTATGTGTCTTGACGGAAGGTTCTTTAGTAAGACCCTACCATGCATACTTTATGTGCATTCTGAAACAATCATGGTCCATATGAGGGTATATGGTCATTGCCTATGAGGTTTATGAACGTCAAAACCAGAGTTGAAGTTTATCGATGCTATGTACAAGTGCAAATACACATGCAACGAGGAGAAAAATACATGTATATGTACATCTTTCCATAGAAAACATACTCAACATGATGGAGAAATTGAAACACTATATCATTATCACCAAGAATGACGTTTCAAAGAGGCTTATTGAGCTAACTTGTGTCTCATGATAACATCACAATTTAGTGCAAAAAGCATGTTTAATCTCAATCCTCGCTAGAATTCTGTAATAGAATCCTATCATCTCTTCGGATCTCTTTGTCTTCATCAATAGCTACAAAAAAAGTTTCTCAAAACACATTAGTAGCATTTTCGCAACATAGGACAGGAATCTTCGTTTTCATCGAGAATTTCTTGCAATGTCAACTAACCATTCTTTTTCGTGAATGTAATCTAAAGGATCAAAAGAATTGTTCAAATGGGTCTCAATTTTTCTTATGATTGTATTAGCAATTCCAGAGAGTTTTGCTCTATCTTCCGAGTCATAGTTTTAATCAATATGTTTCTCATTGTTAGTACTTATATTTATCATAATTATCTTGTTCAGTATCCCCATGCTCCTCTTGAGTACTAGTATTCGCTTGATGAGGATTGTATCAAGCTTTAAACCTCTTAGCCTTTCTAGGATCAAAAACATTCTCATTATCCAAGAACTTTGGATCGAGTACTACACAAACTCTTAATTGCACCCTTAATTGAGTTTGGATAAAAAAGAGGGAGAGATGGAGCTCTCTATGAGAGCGGTAGATTAAGCATGTAATGTGGAAGATGCATACCCTCTCTTGACCTTAACGTTTTCAAACCTCATAAGCTAAGAAAAGATGCGGCTTAAAGTAACTCTCCATACATCATAATATTTTAAAAATTCCTAGGTCTCTTCTAGTTTGAAAATGAGATTGTCTAATAATATAGATTGGTTGCACTCAAGATAACCAGTATACAAGGTATGACTCAAGAAGATCTCATACTTTGTATATATGCTCAAGGTTTCGAAATGGCATTACATAGTATGCAAAGGAAGAATTGTGCTCCCAATGATCAAGAATCGACAAAAGTTTCATATTAGACCAAGTGCTAGTTATATTGGAATAAATAAAGCGTATGATCTAATATAATGGGATTCCTATTGGCCAAGCCTATATAAGCAGATACAAAGCTTTCTGCCACGTATATGAATAAAATTTACTTTGGATAAGTGTGTTGTTAATTATACAAAGACTCTCAAATCTGAATATGAATGTGTTTCCATGGAGTTCATAAAACGATTGCCTCTAACCACAAAATGCATGAGGGTCATAGAGGATAGACAAGATGGCATAACTTAGTCTGACCGACATCTTCGTAAATTATGTGCCTTTCATAAAACATACTTTTACATAGAGATGAAAATTTTCAAATCATTTCTAGAGAGTAATTTTTAGTTAGTTTAAGACTTAACTAAACATGAGCAGAAAAGAACATCCTCAAAATGGATGGAATAATACAAGAGATCAATCAAGCCATGGAGGGTAACCTATTAATTTTTTTCTTTCCTAGTGAAGATTGATTGAGAAGACTATTCTCCCCTTGTAGATTTCGTTTATAACAACTCAAAGCACCTTGCAACTAGTTCTAGACCTTTCATTCTAGATTATGCGTTGTTGGACTTTAAAGTGAAAAAAATTCTAGCAATGAGGAGCTTATTGGAAGATATGCAATCTAATGTCAAATATCCAAGAGGAAAATTTGAAAAGCTCAACTCAAGATAGAGTTTATAATAACCCAAAGAGAACATGTGTCTCTTTTGAGGAATTGACCAAGTTTACCTTAAAGGTGTTAACATATCCAAAACATGAAATTGTCCAAAACTCTTTCCTAGGTATTTGGGACCTTTCATTATAATACGAGACGTTGTAGATTTGGCATATGTGTGCATCTTTCAAAGAAAAAATGGTTCATCAAGTCTTTCATGTCAATGAACTAAGAGAAAAGTTAGTCAATCAAATAAGAGAAAAGTTAATCAATGAACTAAGAAAAAAAATTACTGAATTTAATTACTAAGTGCATCAAGAAGACTTTAGTTATTTGTTTTGTTTCACAGTAACCTAAAGCTTTGATGAATATTTCCACCTTCAATCTATTTTGCAAGAACTAGAAGTAATCTTATCCGTTTTTCTATGTTGAAAAATATGCAAATTATCGATTGGTGGAAGGTCATAAAAAAATTATCGATTGGTGGAAGGTCATATGTTGAAAAATAAGCAAATTATCGATTGGTGTAGAAAATTCCATCATTAGAGAAGTCACCATACCCTCATCTATATCACTACCGTCTTTGAAATATTTGTGATTTTTCTATATGTTTTTATATCAATGTAGTGGCATGGAAACTAATGTTTGCTTAATCTACTGTTCTATACTCTCACATATTTACTATTTTGAATCCTTGTTGTTGTTGGTTGTGAGAGTAGGAAATTATAGGAGTATGAAATAGAGGTCCATCCTCTATCTTGAAACAACTGGAAACTAGATTCATCTTATAATTTCAAAAAAGGGAGAGGAAACTTTGGATGTTTTTAACTTTATTTATTCTTCTATATTCCCTTAAAAATACAAACTTACTATAAATGTATTTGGTAGGACTTAGCAAATGGCATGAATTTATCAAAGAGACTCTATTGAATTCCTTCCTAAACATGCTCAATGAAATGAGGAGGTACTATCTTCTCATTCCTTGGCAAGTAACGTGGATGTATATCAATTTTTCATCGGTGCGTGAAACACAATTTACAAGTACGTTGAGTGATAGATATTTCACTCAATATGAAAGTCTATCTCCTATAAGTGCACCCTTGTCTACATGTTACTTGATTTTTCTCCTGGTAAACCTTTAGAACTTAGCCTTATTCTTTCATGGTTTAATCCTTTTGGAAAGTCTTTGATCATCAAAACTTCATAGATCCATAGAGCGAAAATAATACTTTTAGGAGTTGTCTCCTTAAAATTATTATCCTCTTATTTAATCCAAATCTATTGTTCCATCCAAATCTATTGTTCCATCTAAACTTGGCTATGTGTTGAAAAGAATTCCCTTTATTAAGAGGATAAAGAATAGATATTTCGAGGGTGAATGTCATCTATATTCCATTCACCCTCTTATAAATACAATCAAGTTTATTTATTTAGTTGAAAGAGATAAAACTTTCATATCTTTATGAACCTAAGACTTTATTTTTAATGATCATATCTTTATTGCTTATACCAATGTTTCCTATCAGATCTTGAGTCTGTTTCCTCTTTGAACATCAAAGAAAACTCTCAAAGGGAGTTAATCCACACTATCCCATATGAGTGAGTTATTTCGCAAATCCATAGAGGTATACCCTTTATCTTTCCACCTTCTTTTTCATCCTCATGTTCCCTAATCATTCTCTATGATCCTAATTTCCATCTTGGAGTTTTTTGGAACCATACACATGAGAGCAAAGACTAAGGTTTCTAATTCCTACCCCAACTAATCTTATATCTCCTAGATGTCTTCAATCAACCACTAATATTTTCCCTTGCATGATTAATCCAACCACAAGGGTTTGATCCGTTTCACTCATCTAAAACTTCGGCTTTCCTGAATTTCTTTAGCCAAATTTCATTTGAGATAAGACTTATTATTTCTATTTATGGTCCCTTCTTCATTCATATCTACCTATGGGATTCCGTTGGGATATTTAACTCATACCTTAATGATTTTATATCTTAGTTAAGTCTTCAACATCATGTTGATGTTCTAACAACCTTTAGCTATTGGTTTTCTAGGGATCAACAATTAAATGTCATCCCTTTGACTTAAGCAAGTTCTCATTCTAAAACTTCCCTAGTCCATCTTATCCATATTTAAGTATATTGCTATGGATATACTTCACTACGTTTACGAGCATAACTCTAGTTACTCCCAAATTGGATTTCCTTCGTAAATTTCACTTTTGCATATCTCGTTCTTTGTTTGAGTTCAAATCTTCAACATTTTTAGGTACTTGATATCAATCTTAACTTTGGTAAAAGAATCAAGAAAGATATTTAATGCTTATTAGTATCATATTCATGATAAGGCTATGTCAAAAAGCTAATTTCCAAAGTTATTGTATTGATTGATTCAAATCTATAATAGCATAACTTCTCTTTCTCTGAGTCATATCTTATCTACTCTTTCGCATCAGATTTTCACTTATCTTGTGCAAGTTCTGTTTTTCTCCCTTCTACTATTCTTGAGCGATTAGAAACTTGTGATCGAGGAAATGCTACAGCACATTATATCTATTTAGACACATTTTTGCATTCACTGATAGAGTCACACATGCATACACACATATCAACATGAGTATATACTCACATAGATTCAAACACATAAAAACACATATATACAACGTTCACATAGGTACATATGCATACACATTCATGAGAAAACAATAAAAAACTTACATAAGAACACATAAAACATAGAAACACACATTGTTTTTTTAATATAAAGGAAGTTCGGCAATAGCCTACTCTCCCGGACTTGAATTAAATTAAGAAACAAAGGTACAATAGAAAGGGACTAGTGCCCACGGGACCCCCCAAATCCCACAAAGCAGGGGAAGCTTGATTGAATCCTAGGTTGCACTATAGAGAAGGTTAATCACCCTCTCATCGCCCTCATGCGGGGCCCACTTGGGTTTGAGCTTGTTGTTGATCAAAAGGAGGACTTGATGGTGCCTGAAGGGGGGGGATTTCTTACTGTTAACGATCCTTTTGCCAAGGAGGAATAGTGATTTCTCAATCGACCACTCCCTGGGGGGATCGCCGAAGTTGAGAGCACACCTCTCCCGCCAAATTTTCCACAGGACTTCCCCTCTGATGGCGTTCCAGAGTGTCGCAGAGCAGCCGATCGCTTCTCCCAAAAGGACTTGTTTCCAACTAAGCTGTTTTTGAAGTCTGATTTTCATTCCAACCGTCTGTTGAGCACATGTACAGTTACACAAAAACATAGATATTATCATACAGATATAACCATATTCATATGCACAGACATATACACAAATGCTAAGAGAGATCATAAAATAGAAACAATATCAAAGATTCACAGAGCATCAGATTCCAAGAAGAAGTTTTATTTTTCACTATTTGAATCGGAGTGATGAAATCCACCTTGCAATTTTCCCCACTAAACACATACATCATCCTCAATGGGCAAAGCTAGAGATTTAATGAATTAAACATCAAAATATTTTCTAAAATATTTTCGAATATCATGCATATGCTTTTAAAATCATCATGCCTTCTTCGTTTTAGGCTAATACATACTTTGACAAAAAATTGAACTTTAAATGACTCAAGTTAAAACTAAAAACGTGTTCTTTCAGCATATGAATTTTGAAAATAAGCTAGAGTGCAATTATGGAGACACTAGATATTCTACAATCAATCTTTCATATCTTTTGTTTTCAAAGATGGTGATTATTTTATATAAATAGTCTAATTTTTAGTATTTACACAATCATTAGGAAAATCAATTGATTCCCCTATTGAATGCATGCACCCTGTATGACCCACATATAAATACTCAACAGTGATTTCAAGACCACCCTTAATATTTTCGTTTCATCCTTTTATTTAAATTTAGTTTCGCAACAACCCTTGATGTTCCGCTTCATTTCTTTTCTCCATTAATCTTTACCTCTAATCTTTTGGGGTGGAAGAAAGTATACACTGTCCATCAGCTAATCATGAACCTTCGCAATGTTTTATTGATGGGGGAAAGGCCCAAACCCTAATCAATGATGAGGATATAAAGACATGCACTAGGATCTCACTAACAAGGCGTTTCGGATAATATGCATAGCCTATCTGTATCCAACAAATACTTAATTTTACCAAGGGTGCCAACTCTAGAGTACCCCATGGAGGTCTTCATGATAGATATAAGGTGTCTAAACCTATGTTGTAAATATAAAAAATCCTAATAATGTTCTTAAGCGTAACATTTTGTAATTTAAAATCACATTTAATGCTAGAAATTTATGAAATGCACTTAGCGAAATGCGTGAGAATAGAAATAGAAGAGAAATAGGAAATAAAAATAGAAAAGAATTGGAAACGAACATTTTCACCTCATCATTCTTCATCTTCATCTACAAGCAGTTCATCATCAATCCCCTACTCAACATACATCATTCTTTTGAACATTTTTATATGTTTCCCTGTAATCAAAACGCTAAGAGGAGTGCCATCAAACTCATGAAGTGCATACATTCCATTATATAAATTACAATGTAAGGAGCAAACCATTTCTTTTGCATTCTCTTTTGTGCATCATACTAGGAATCAAAAGTACTATCAAACACTAACACGTAAACCCCAATATCCATTTGGTGTCCCCTAAGTCGATGTGTTATATAGAAGTATAGCTTGTTCTTAATACATGATTCCAACTTTTGCACACCTTCATCTAATTTCTTGTTTGCTTGTTCTAACTACTTTATCCTTGATACTGAAAATGCTTCTCTTGATAGATTACAATTTCAGGGTGAACTTGTAAAGATCGGTATTTGAGTGCGGATACAAAACATTTATTTTTGACAATACATTAGATCACAGTGGCAAAAACGTGTAGTTATGGAGAAAGTTCTCATATCTGCCCACCAAAAAAATGGAAGATATCTTTTACATTTATTTATATCACCATTACAACCTTTCATGATTGCCTTCACAATCGGAAGGTGACCTCATTCAATCTATCCACTAGCTTAAGGATTGTAGCAAGTGGTCAAAGACAAGTGTTTTGCATGTTTATCAGAGAATTCTCTCCTCTCCCTAACATCTAATTTCCCCTGACCTACAACTGCATTTTCAAAATACCCAAAATCTTGCGATCACTTCTTCTAAAAGGAATCTTCATACATTATAAGTATTTTTAAGCTCAAGATTCCACATGATTTGTTAAGTCATCTCTTGCCATAACAATCATTTTCGCAATTCATTTGGACATGGTTACAAGATCAATAACCCACTTGTAATGAATACAAGGTGAGTTGGATGTAAGGGATCTCTATGCTTGACTGAGAAATGTATTTGATAAGTAGCACAACTGCTCCCAATGTCTCTATACATCTGAGGCCACCAATAGCTTTCTTTAGCCTTTCCATACAATATAACAAACCCCTTTTGACATGCACATAAAGCGGTGCATATATCTCTCTTGAACGTAACTTGAAGTCTATTCTTGCCTAGAACTCTTTGTGGATTTTTCATGTTTCCTTTAGCTTTTTGCCAAATAATTCCATTCTTCATGAAGAAGTTGAAAGCCTTTTTCCTGGTATTGTTGAATCTATTTGTCAACCATCTTTAAGAAGGTCTCAAATTGCCAATTTATTTTAACTTTCCATTCCTCTTCGTAATCCTTATATTGTAATTGTTTATTAAGGTAAACTTCTGGATCATAGTGCATCATATTTATTTATCGGTGTGTTGCATCATCAAATTTTAAACTTGGGAGGATATTAGCAAACATATTAGCTTGCCAACTATATGCTCAAAAGCGAGATTTATGAATTTGACATATGATATCAAGTGAAGCATAACAATGTGTCGAAATGACCAATTCATAATCATTCCAATTAATAGAAGACTAAATATTTCGATTATCGCTTTGGCTTCGATAAAGTACTCTTTTTCATTTTTAATGAACTTATCAATCGCCACATCACTTTTTTTTTATTTGAGGATAATTTCTTTGAGTTTCATGAAAGTTTTGGCACCAAAACAAACTGCATATCATTGACCCTCGTCATCATATCAATAGTGACCCAGCTTATGTTGGAGCTTATGTGATAATAATGGATTATGCTCATTGATCCTTCGTATAGATGGTCGTGGTTATTTATTAGAAAGGATAATGTCCATTTTGAGAACATTAAATTTTTTCAAGACCAATTATTGTAAGTAGATATTTTTTGAGTGCATTACAATTTCCTTAGGCCTCTTACCCCCTAAAAAAAAGATCACATGTCAAGTATCTTATAGTTTCTGTGGATTGTCTAGGAAAACACGTAGAATCCCAAGACACTAGGAAATGCAATGTGCAAACGATTTAATTTTTTTCTTATCATATCTTCATTTCATGGAAACCAATAATACGATTTTAAGTGATATAAGAACTAAATTTCATAGAATTCGTGGGACACTTAGTAGAATAGTTTTGTTTCTTAGTCTTATGATACCATCTCGTTGTCATCCAAATAAATATAAATATTTACATCATATATTTGGGACTATAGAGTGGTTGTCAAAAGTTGCATGGGATTTTACCTATATAATACGGTCTATGGGAAAAATGATATAGTACAGTAGTACCCCACAAAGGTAGGTTAACTAGGAAAGTTGCAAGAAGCATGTTTGGAATTTCTTTCTAGGATGTTTGATGTAGAGAGAAGGTCAAAAGCATATTAATGTACTCACAACAAAGCTGACTTACCATATGGGTATCTAGTGTCAATGCACACCTCAAACAGTTATTGAGAGAGAAGTCAAGTGAGATTATATACAAATCTTCGAGTGGTTCAACCATCCATAAGAGAAGGGAACCACCAAGCTGCCAATCTTGATGGATATATTATACTATAAATCATACTAGAAACGCTAAGTTCAAGATATGTTTAGATCCACTAATAAATGAGATGATGCCTTGATTTGTATGAGAAAGTATTAAAAAACTAGAATATTTATAATTTATGGAGGATTCCTTAGCACTTGTCTTTTTAAATCTGTTATAAAATTGAGAACTAGGAGGGCGCTCATGCATGGTTGTTAGACAAATATGTCTTGATAATGAGACTTTTTTGGATTAGGGATGCACCTTTGACATTTATCACAAGCTTCAGAAAACTCTTACGATAACCCAAAAGATATAGCCACCCATAATCTGGGACTTGATGAGTCTCTATTCACATTTAAAACTTCGAAGAGTTGTGGAAATATATGACGAAACATGTTGAAGTAAATAAACACATCTCCACAAAGCCTTATCTTTGAACCTAGGTTCCTCGTTAAGTAATCAACCCAGACTTGTGTTCTTATATGCTTAGTAAAGCCTTTTTATGGTACTATAGGTGGTGAAAATGTCCTTCTGATTGGTGTTATATTTGGTGAGTTATGATCTCTACAAAGAGGGGTTTTTCTCTAAAACACCTATATGAAATGTTTCTTGTACCTATATATCCTAGGAGTCATATCTATTGCTCAAGTACTTGTTTGGCATGTCCTATGGCGCATTCTAAATATATTAGGCTCTAGTATCTCCATCCAAATAATATTTATGTTTTAGGAGTTATAAGTATTTTAATCTAGAGAGATTCTCTATTTCTCTAGCAAAATTTCAGCAAATAACATGTGCGGTTCATCTAACTTCTTGTTTCCTATCGAGTTGATTCAAACTCCTTCATTTGTATTTGAGCATCTCAACATGGGTGATAATTATGCTTCTATTGAGAATCTTGATAACAAAAAATATCCAGCATGGTCGATGAGGATCGAGGCTCATTTACAAGGTAAAGATCTTTACGGTTATAATCAGTGATGAAGCAAAGTCGAAATCTAGAGATAAATCAAATCCCATTAAAGAACAGGTAGAAGCAAACAAGCAATGGAATAGGAAAGATGCACTTGTGAGATCTATTATTCTCAACTCAATTGTAGACTTTTATCTTCGAAATATAAGAGGTTTTGAATTGGTTTTTGAGATTTCGAGTGCTTTGGAAGATAATTTTTCTTCTTCGACAAGAGCTAGGATATCTCAAATTTAGGTAGAGTTTACAACTATAAAGAAGCAATCAAAACACTTTGCATCAGATTTTGTTAGTAAACTGAAGGTTGTAGCAGACCAACATGGAAGCATAGGAGTTGAAATAAAAGATCTATAGATTATTATAAAAATTTATACAAGATTTAGAAGAGATGAGAGATGGAAATGTTTTATGTTGAATGTAGAGTTCAACATTGACCATCGTGTTGACTTTTGAGGCAGATTTGAAGAACTTCAACAATGATAAAGGAAATCAATCCTCATTCCTTTATTCATCAAAGGGTTAAGGCATGGTAGATTTAAAAAACAATCAAAAGGATAAAGAAGGAACTTCAAATTCATAGGCTAATTTTTCAACAAGAGGTGGCATATTCAATTAGACATCAAGAATGTTTTCTTGAAAGGCGATATTAGTGATGAAATGTACATAGAGCAAACTACAGGTTTCAAACATCTAGAACATCAAGATTATAATTGTAGATGAGTGTCACAAGGAAGGAGATAAGGAAGAGAGCTCGACACATTCTCACAATCAAAGAGAAGCACACACAAAGATTGAGGCAAGGAAGAATAATGTTCTTCTATTACATAAAAGGAATGTACAAGAATGACCTAAAAACAAGAATACAACAATTCCAATATATAAAGAATAGTACATAGGGAAAATCGTAATGTCCACAAATGAGTGAGTTGGAAAGAAACAAATGTGTCATCACTCTCTGTAGACAAATCTAATAAAGCTTAATGAAGTGTCCATGACATATACCGGCGTGACAACTATACATGTCAAAGTAATGAAAAAATGATATGTGTCATCTTGGATCATGACATGTTGAGCTTGATGTATAAACACTCCCCCTCAAGCTCAATGTCATATGCTCTAATCCAAGCATCTTCTGAAACTTCTTCAACTTCTCTGCTACAAGTGCTTTAGTGAAAATATCAGCAACCTCCTCATTTGTTCTCACATAGACAAGATCAAAATCACCTGCTAATACCTTCCCTCTGATGAAGTGATAATGTACCTTGATATGCTTTGTTCTAGCATGGAAAATAGGATTCGGTGCTACATGTATGCTATTAAGATTATCACAATAGATGGTGCTAGGCTTTTGCACTTCCACACCTAAATCTGCAAGTAGCATCTCTAGCCATGATGCCTCACATGCTGCCATTGTAGCACCTCTATACTCAGCCTCTGTACTCGATAAAGCAATAGTGGGTTACTTCTTACTCTTCCATGTAATAGCTGCACTCCCAAGTGAGAATAGAAAACCACTAGTAGATCTTCTATATGGAATGCAACCAGCCCAATCTACATCAGTGTATCCATGAACCTACAAAACTACACCAGCTTCATAAAACAATGCATAATCCAAAGTAGCACTCAGATAAGGTGGAGTGTGTATCAAAGCATCCAAATGTGGCCTCCTAGGAACATGCATAAATTCACTTTCAAGTCCAACAGTGCATCTTAGATTAGGCCTTGTAATTGTGAGATATATCAAGCTTCCCACAATTTTATTATACATAGTAGCATTTTCCAATGCTTCACCTGATGTAATATCGAACTTAAAATTATGATCTAATGGCATAAAAATTGGCTTACAATCAGACATACCATACTTTTGCAGCATATTCAAGGCATATTGCCTTTGTGACATCCATATACATGTTTCTGTATGTATTAAATCAATGCCCAAGAAATAATGCAGCACACCAAGATCTTTCATGTCAAATTCTTGCATAAGAAGTTTCTTTACCTCTTTGATGCTTTCTTCATTATCACCACCTACAATCAAGTCATCAACATAAATAGCCACAATTGTGATGCCATCATCACCTTTCCTTGCATATAATGAATGATGTGCATCACACATAGAAAACCCAATGGTGGTCAAGTAATCAACAATCCTTGCATGCCATGCATGAGGAGCTTGCTTAAGTACATATATAGCCTTTTGCAACCTACAAACTCTGGGTGCATTGAATCTTCATATCCATGTGGCTGGTCCATATATACTTCTTCCTATAAATCACCATGTAGGAAGGCATTCTTCACATCCATCTGATGTAAAGTCCATCCTTTTGTTGTAGCTAATGCAACAAGCATTCTGACAGTGGACATTTTAGCTACAAGGCTGAATGTTTCCTCATCATCAATGCCATATGTTTGTGCATATCCTTTTGCTATCAATCAGGCTTTGTACCTGCTTATGCTACCATTAGCATTGTGCTTTACCTTGTAAATCCACTTCCAACCTATGGGTTTCTTTCCTTGTGGCAATGGAACCAACTTCCATGTTTCATTTCCATAAAGTGCAGCCATCTCCTCATCCATAGCTTTCTCCCAATCTCCTTTTGCAATTGCATCTTCAAAACAAGAAGGTTCAACATCTTGTATTACCTTGGTCATGTAGGCATAATGACGAGCCATGTAACTGCCATACGTCAATCGTTGCACTGAATTCCACATCCTCCTAGATTTTCTTGTTCTTGTGTCGCTTCTGCTTGTATCATCTGCATGTGCCTTTCTTACTCTTAGAGTCTTCATAGAGGGCAATCCAAGTTCCTCATCGACTTGTTTCTGAACCACTTGAGTCTCTATCAACATCTTCAAAACCTACACATGTTTTACTACCAGTAGAAAGCTTCTCTTTACCTTTCTTGAATGTATTTGATAAATTTATTAGAAGTAAATTTCCACGCAGTCTTCCACTCCATGAATTTGAGTTGGAACGATTTCTTGGTGATGCATCCAGTCCACTCAAAACTTGAGATTCTGCACTTAAACTTTTAGCATTTTCTTTGTCATTTGGTTCAAGATTTGATCCTTCTTTGGCATCTGCATAGAAGCTTGAGATTTCATCAAATACCACATTTCTACTATGTGAAGAGATGGATAGGTATGTGCTTGAAGATGAAGAGGTGTTGCAAAATCCTTGATCTACACCAGCCAAATGAACTCCAGGAGTATATGGTGGGCCCTTTTAGCTTGCCAATGGATGTATTAGACACCCTATGTACCTTGGAATATCACTCTCAAAAAGACAGATCAAAACAGATAAGTTGGAGTTAGCTCAGAGGTGAAAACTTGCTATTCTTGGTTCATACACCTGTCCAGTGTTTTACATAATTCTCTGAGCACAGCAGCAATTAGATTAATTCCTCTTGGGGAAGGCTAGGTAGCTTAAAGAGCTAACTTTAGAGAGTAATCTCATCAAAAATAACAAACCATACACTGAGAATGACTTTTAACAAGTGATGACATCATCCCGATTTTCACGGGCTGCTACAGAAATAGACCAATGAGCAGAAAAATCACCATAACTCAAAAAGTAGAAATCCAATGATTATGAAAATTTTTATGCTTATACTAGACAGTAAGCTCAATCCAACAAGCTTAAAATCACTGAATTTGGATAAGTAACCACTGAGAAACACTTCTGACAAGATGAGTAAAAAAGTCGGGTACCTGACAGAGAGGTGAAGATGAACAGACCCTGTTGACTTCAAATGAACATAACTGAAGATTCCAACATCCAAATGACATGAAAATTTGTGAGCGTATAGTAGCCTTATAGAGATAACTTTACCAAGTTAAATCACTGAAAATGATGAACCAAGTGCAGAGAAACAATCTCTGCAAGCTGACTGAGAAAAACTGAAGTAATGGCAGTGAGTAGTACACATCACAAGAACATGGAAAGATGAACTCAAATAATCATGAAAATGAAAGTATATTGCTTGTACAATACAATGACTTACTGATACATATGTGTGCCTTGTAATCACACCTTGATATGGCATAAAGCTCAGCTCTTGGAGGTCTTCACATAGGTCTCTCTAACCACGACTAAAACTGCCATCTATTTATAGTTGAGTTTGGGAGGCTAACTTCCCTCAATCACTCTCCAATCAATCAATGATTGATTTGATTCTCTACCTACCACAAATCATGAATTCGTGGCTCCTCTTTCCATTCTTGATCATGTGGACTCAACCACTTAAGATTCTCTTACTTTTACATTAAGTAAACTCTTCAAAAGTTACAAGAGGTAGTTCACAAGTGAACTTTACATAGTCTTCATTTTAAGGCTTTTTCTATGACTTTGTGGGACTCAAGCCAATACTTAGGCTTGTCATAGACTTGCTCCAATAGCTCCCCCTCAAGCCAAGTATGCTTGAGGTCTTCAATCTTCCAAGATTACCTGCAAACCAATCATAGCCTTGAATTTGCAAAGCTTTGTACCATCCAATGCTTTGGTTAGAATATCTGCACATTGTTGATGAGTGGACACATATGATATTTGAATCTCTTTGCTTAGAACCTTTTCTCGTACATAGTGATAATGAACTTCAATATGTTTAGTCCTTGCATGAAAAATAGGATTAGCAGCCAAGTGAATAGAACTCATATTGTCACCAAAAATAGTTGGAGTTCCAAACTCCAATCCAAGATCTTTGAATAATGTCTTCATCCACATAGCTTCTTGTGTAGCTATGGCAAGACCTCTATATTCAGCTTCAGTAGAAGAGAGAGCAACTGTGGGTTGCTTCTTGGATGACCATGAAATAAGCTTTGAACCTGCAAAGGTAAGATAACCTGAAGTGCTCCTTCTATCTTCCTTGGAGCCAGCCCAATCTGCATCAGAAAATAGCTTCAAACCTAAATCAGATACATAAGGATAATAAAGTCCTTCATTTATGGTTCCTTTGAGATACTTGAGAATCCTTTTGGCAGCATCCATATGTGGTTTCCTTGGTGTGTGCATAAATTGACTTAGCACACTCACACTGTAACATATATCTACTCTTGTCAATGTGGCATAGTTGAGACTACCCACTAGACTTTGATATGATGTGATGTCCTCTATGAGTTCACCTTCATGTGAGCTCAATTTGTGATTGACCTCCATTGGAGTACCTGCAATCTTACAATCTTGCATCTTGAATTTTGCCAACATGTCCTTAATGTACTTCCTTTGAGTGAGAAACAAACCATGATCTTTGTAGACAACTTCCAAACCTAGGAAGTAGGTAAGTGAACCCAAATCACTTATCTTGAACTCTTCTCTCATCTGATCTTTGATCTTCTTCATACCATCTGCATCATTTCCTGTCAATATAATATCATCTACATATACACATAGATAGATGACCTCGGAATTACTCTTTTTAATAAAGAGTGAAGGATCTGCTTTGCTTGGTTGAAAGCCTTTGTCCTGCAAGAATGAAACAAGCCTGAAATTCCAAGCTCTTGGAGCTTGCTTGAGACCATACAATGCTTTGTTAAGTTTACACACATAATCAGGATAAACTTGATTCTCAAAACCAGGTGGTTGTGCCATATATACCTCTTCTGTTATCCAACCATTCAAGAATGCATTCTTTACATCTAGTTGAAGTATCTTCCAATTCTTGGAAGATGCAATACTAAGCAAAACCCTAATAGTAGGCATCTTTGCCACAGGAGAGAAGGTCTCCTCATAATCAATTCCCTGAGTTTGTGCAAAGCCTTTTGCTACAAGCCTTGCCTTATACCTGTTAATGGAACCATCAGAATTCTTCTTGAGTTTATAGACCCATCTTGAGCCTATTACCTTCATGGATGAAGTCTTGGGCACCAAATCCCAAGTGTTGTTTTCCTCAAGTGCTTCAATCTCTTCCTTCATTGCATGCTTCCATTCTGTTTTTGCTTTGGCCTCTTCAAATGATGATGGCTCCTCTTGGTTTATGTCCTGTGCTATGTAGATAGAATGTTTAGTTACTAATGAGGTGTCAAACCCATACCTTTCTGGTTTTTTCTTTTCCCTCATAGATCTTCTTAGGCCATGATGTGATGATTCTGCCTCATGTCCAAGTTCCTGCAATTTTGCTTTACCTTTAGACTTCCATGCTTTGATCTTTTCCATGTGAGATTCTTCATCATCCTCTGAGGTCTCTTGTTCTTCAATCTTTGATTGTTCTCTACCAAGCTTTGGAAAATCTTCTTCAAGATCATATGGTAAATTGATCTTCCTGCATGAATCTTCATACCATGAATTGTTCTCATCAAAAACTACATCTCTGCTTACCAAGAATCCTTTGTTGGTAGGGTTGTATAACCTGTAGCCCTTTTGATTGTTGTCATATCCAATAAATACACACCTTTCTGCCTTTGGATCCATCTTGCCTCTAACCTGTGAAGGAACATGAGCAAAAGAAATACATCCAAAAATTTTACAATGATCTAAGCTTGGTCTTCTTCCATTCCAAGCCTCATATGGAGTCATCCCATCAAGGGATTTTGAAGGCAACCTGTTAATCAAGTAAGTGGCTGTAGATACAGCCTCAGCCCAATGACTCCTGCATCTTTTGCAAACATGACTGCATTAATTTTAGGAATTTTCACATTTAAGGTGAACATCCTACTCACTTTGTTTCCTTTGGCAATTAATTGCCCACCCTATTTGTACTCTTCTACATATAACCCATTAGCATTGAACCTAGCTTGTAATCCTTGGCCAACCATTCGTCCAACAGAAACCAGATTCTTTGTTATATTTGGAACATCAAGCACATTAGCAAGATATTTTACTTTCCGTCCTCCATATATAGTGGTATATTTCTTGTATGCTCGATATGATGTGATGTGTTATCACCTGTTTCAACATATCCAAGAATTGGCAATTTTTTCAAACTACTAAACAATTATGCATTAGTCATGTGATTTGAAGCACTTGAATCAAGATACCAGACATTAGGATTCGATTTTGAATTATTAGCAGACATCCTATTCATCATATGATGTTGAACCATGAATAGCTTCGCAAAATTGTCTGCACTTGTGGATGCATAGTTGTTTTGTTGCCTTCTGTTATTTTGATTCTTCAACCTGCAATCACGTTCAAAGTGTCCAGGTTTACTACAATTCTAGCATCCTTTACTGTCATTACATGAATCATTTCTTTGGAAATTTCTTCGACCTCTTTGGCTCCCCCTACCTCAAAATTGTCCTCTTCCTCGTGCATGATTTTATTGTTGACCTTGGTCTTGATTATTGTGTCCTCTTCTACTTCAGAAGCCTCTACTTCTTCCTCTTCTAGAGAAGAATACCTACTCCGAACTGGGTTTTCCTTGGGAGTTTGAATCCTCACCAAGATTCTTCTCCAATAATCAACATGGACACTAGATCAACAAAATTCGAAATATTTTCCCTGGATTGTATAGAAGTTCTGAACTTCTTGTATGTAGCTCCTAAACGACAAAAGCATACTTACAGCTTTTCATCATCATCTACATTCATGAAAATAGATGCAAGTGACTCGCATATGCTTTTGATTGTTAAGGTTTAGTCACTTACAGACATGCTCTTTTTCTCCAATATATGCAAATTGTTCATGAGTTGCAATTTCCATGCGTTTGTATTGGTGTCATACAATAGGACCAGGCTATCCCAAGCCTCTTTCGGAGTCTTGGCATCATGTATGTGCCCAATCATGCTATCATGTATGCTAACAGATAGCCAATATATTACCTTTCGTGCTCCTTGATTCCATTCTTCATACGCCCTCAAATGGTCTGCAATCCGATTCCTCTCTAGTAACTATAGAGCATTTTCATTCTCTCCTTCGATGTACTTCCAATAGCCTTTTCCCATTAGGAAATTTGTCATTATAAATCTCCAAGCATCGAAGTTGTTCTTGTCCAGCTTATCGCTCATAACCTGACTCATTCCATCTTTGTTTTTCATTTCTACAACAATTCACAAATGGCAAAAACACTACAAGGAGTACTTCTACTTGAACACTATCGCACTTTGACTTGACAGTTGGATCTTAGAAAAATGCAGTTCTCATGTATCAATAGTACACAAAATCGCATGAAAATCTAGATCTGGAATACAAGAGTGTTGTCAAATAGGACACAAGTTAAAGTTTTGCAAGCTGACCTTGTTTTTCCATGGTTCCCACCTTGCAGCCTCAAAACGGAGGTCGAGATGGCTCCAAAACTATGTTCTGAGGTCTACCTTCATGCCAATTTTCATAGCAATCTGAGGTTGTGTCTGTGTGATTTCTTCATGCCTTCTCGCGTACTCTTCATCGTCGCCCTTCTCCACGAGCTCTCTACAACCACACTGGCTGTGATACCATGTCACGAGGAACGAGGTAACGAAGAGAGCTCACACACACACACACTCACAATCAAAGATAAGCACACACACACAAATTGAGGCAAGGAAGAATAATCTTCTTCTTCTTCTATTACATAAAAGGATTGTACAAGAATTACCTAAAAACAAGAATAGAACAAGTCCAATATATAAAGAATAGTAAATAAGGAAAATCCTAATGTCCGCGAATGAGTGAGCTAGCAAGAAACAATTGTGCCATCACTCTCCATGGATAAATCTCATAAAGCTCAATGAAGTTTCCATGACATGTACTAGCGTGACAACTATGCATGTCAGAGTAATGAAAAAATGATACGTGTCATCTTGTATCATCACATGTTGAGCTTTATATCTCAACAATGAGAAGAGCCTTATATGGTCTTAAATAAGCACCAAGAGCTTGGAATTATAGGTTGCTTCAATATCTTATGTTGTTTCAATATGTTATTGATAAAGGTTTTGAAGTGATCCTTATTTCCTAATCAAGAATACAGATGAAGATCAAGTTATCTTTGCATATGTGTGGATGATATCAATCATAGGTGATCAAGTTGAATGCATAAGGACAGTAAAAGTCTTGTTAGAGCAGGAATTGAAAATTTCATATCATGATAGGTTATCTTATTTTCTTAGCATGTAAATTCTTTATACAACACATGATATGAATCTTCGATGATGTGAAGAATTATCAAAGTCATATTGGAAGTCTAATGTATTCTACTCTAAGGACATCGGACTTGCATTACTAAGTTCTAGTTCTCTCACAATATATTTAGGTACCTAGTGTACCACATTGACACGCACAATGAGTAACTAAATATTTAAAAGAGAGTAAATGAATGCCTTTATTACTCTTATTCCTCAGATTTGAGCTTAAGAGTATTCTCAGACAGTGATTGGGCTAGTAACAAGGATGACAAGAGATCAACATCAAGCTACATGTGTTTTGTAGGAGGAAAGCTACTTTCTGTAGTTAAAAACAAAATATACTCCCACTTTCCTCAATAGAGGCTGAATAAAAAGGTTTAGTAGAAGAAATAAAAGAGGTTTTATAGATGAAAACACTCTTTACAAGCTTGAACATTTATCAAGGTGTACGAATAAACTTTCAAGATAACATGTATCTCTACATCTTGCGGCCGACCTAGTTTATCATGGAAGAACTAAGCTTATTGTGATACACCATCATTTTATCAAGGTCAAAGTCTTGGATAAGAGCTTGACTTTTTTTTACTCTTACTATTCATCAAGCTACACATGTGATGACTAAATCTGTTGATGGAATTAAACTCAACAAATTCCAAGATATGGATGGAATAAAAACTACCTCAAGACTCATAGCGAGTGCTCCTGAAGTATTGAACCAAATATTGTGTTCCTATATGCCTTGGAAAGCTAGTTTTCTTAATTATATTTGGTTCAAATTTCATTGTCATATTATTTATATTTCATGATTCATGATCTGTACAATAGAGGGGCTTTTCTCTACAACAACTTTTGGAAATGTCTTTTGTACATGCATACTTTAGGAGTCATATGTGATTGTTATAATTTTTATTTGACATGTTCTGTGATGCATTTGAAATCTATGAGTGTCTATTATCTCCATTCGAAAATGTTTTTGAAAATTATTTATGATTTAGGAGTTATAACTATTTCAAGTTAGAGAGATTCTCTGTTTGTCTTACAAAATTTTAGCAAATAACTTGTGAGGTTCATGTAATTGCTTGCTGCAAGAGTTGATTGAAAATCCTTCAAAACATGAGAAAAGCAAGGCTCGATAGAAGCTACATGTCATAGGACTTAACCAGCAAGTGGGGCCATCCCTCCATTTCCCA
Source organism: Ceratopteris richardii (assembly GCA_020310875.1). NCBI lineage: Eukaryota > Viridiplantae > Streptophyta > Polypodiopsida > Polypodiales > Pteridaceae > Ceratopteris > Ceratopteris richardii. The sequence goes on from CM035419.1 coordinate 96,427,289, forward strand.
ACATACATACCTTATGGTCTCGGATCACTACCCAATTATTCTCACCTTCAAGCTTTTTAGCAAGTTGAAGATAGCATCATTGTTTCATGCTAAGTCGACATCTTTCTCCTTCCCCACCGTCCAACAGGAGATTACTGAGGCTTGGAACTTGGCCTTCCCCAACCTATCATCCCTGGCCAAAAGTTGAAGGATCATGGTTACAAAGACTCGTCATATCTTGTTCAAGACCTAGAGCATGCTACAAAATGTTCATTGCATGTGAAGAGAGAAGCTCTATCAGAGACGGAGGCGCCTTGAGGAGGAAGTGAACAAAGGAAACTCTCAATACCAGATGGTGCTACAAAAAATTAGAGGCTTCTTGAGATACAAGTAAGAAATTCAGAGGAAAAATCTACTTGTATACTTTAAAGAGTGGTGGGCTAGTAAGGCTGGCAAACCTACTAAAGAGATGTGTGATCTCCTAAAAAAGAAACAATCTAATGATGTTGTCCCTTTCTTGATGGGCATCAATGGGGTGGAATGCAAGACAAAAGAAGAAAATAGCTCGGTGATTGTCAACCACTTTTTCCAGCTCCTTGGGGTTTCAACACCTCTTTCTCCCCACAGGCATGATTGCATGGCGACCATATCTAGAGTTAAATCAACGAGAATCCCACATAATTTGAAAACTTTGCTGGAATCTCCCATTTCAAACATTGAAATTCTTGAATTTCATCAGTGCGCTTCCTAATGGGAGAAGCCCGGGTCCTCACAGTCTTAGCAATGAGTTTTTCAAGACCTTCAGACCGGTGGTGGCCATTCTGCTCCACTTGGTATGGCAAGAGGCGTTGTCTTTTGGTGTGCTCCCCAAATGTCTAATTAAAGATGTCATCAAGCTTACTCACAAAAAAATGGAACAAAAATAGAATTGAGAATTGGCACTCGATAAAGATGCTACAAATGGGATACAAGATCCTTGCTAAAGTTATTGCCAACCAAATTTGTTGCCACTTACAAAGTTCGTTAAGTGAGGACAAGAAGGGTTTCATCAAGGTTAAATCCATCCTAGAAGTTATTATTGATATTTGGGAAGGTCTTGAATTTGCTGAAGAGTCTGCTCAAGATGTCATCTTCCTTAAGATTGACTTCGACAAAGCATATGATAAGCTTGAATGGAACTTCATTCTCCAATCTCTTAAAGACCTCGTTTGTAGTTATAAATTCACTAAGACGATCTGTACCCCGCTAGGAAATGCATCAACATAGATAAATATCAATGGCAAGTTGTCGAAGACTATCAGACTAAAATGCTCTATCAAGCAAGGATGCCCTTGGGACCCTCTGCTTTTTGCTATTACTACGGAGGGACTCTGTTGCCTAGTGAAGCATCATATGGACTTAGGCCATATTCAAGGACTCTCGCTCCCTCTTAGTCATGGCCTGATGATCATGAGACTTTTTACGGATGACACGAATGCCTTTATGCATAAGAATACGACCAACATTGATACCTTTTGGAGATGTTTAGACACATTTTGTGTGGCATCAAAATCCAAAATAAACCACTCTAAAATCTCTTTTAGAGACATTACCGGACTTCTACTATGATTCCTAGTTGACCAAGGTTGTCAAATGATCCCTAGGGGACAAAGTTTTTTCCTATTAGGTATGCCAATGGGATTTGGTTTTTTGATGGACCAATGATGGAATTGGATTCTCTCTAAGCTCGATAACAAGCTGGCCTACTGGAAATATATGCAGGTCAGCCTCACGAAGTGCACAATTTTAATCAATACACTCCTTATCTCATCGATTATTTACTTTCTCTCGTATTGGCGGCCGAACGATCAAGAGATTACCAAATTGAAAAGAGTTCGTAGAAACTTTCTCTAGACGGGTGACCCCGACAGAAGTGGTGTTCCCAAAATTAAATGGTCTACTTGTATTATCCAAAGGTATCGTGGGGGTCTGGGGATTCTAGACATTCAGCACATGGCAAACAAGCTAGCGACTAAATGGTTTATCAAAGCTTGGTGTAATAGTGAGGCCTCTTGTGCCATGCTTATCTTTAAGACGAAGAGTGCTCTTACACTAGTGGGTCATTCAAGTTGGAAGGACTTGGGCCTTCTCACCCTTCTATTCTCTCGACTTCCAGTGTCTATTAAAGGCTGAGTCTGGTTTGCTCACTGTTGAAAGAAATTGGGGAAGCTTCTAGGAGGTAGAAAAGTGCATTTCAAAGCGATGAAGTTTGGTCTAGCCAACCGGCACAAGACCAGACCTTGAGCTTATGGAGACTCAAATAGACCTTATAGGCATGCGATAAGTGCAAAGAAATGCACTATGTACTTTGGAGCATCAAGGAGAATGAGTCGATACAATACAGATAGGTTCGTGCATCGACTAGCTCAAAAAACTTATTATCTATGGAAGAGACAATGAACTTCAAATGCCCATAGCAACCAGCATGATTAGAATTAGAAAACATCCTTTTATGGGAGTGATACACATAGGGTTGAGTATATATAATGCACATAATTATAAGGAATAAGCAAAATATGCTATAGGAATGAATCAAACACTCAACGGTGGTATCTCCTATTTTTCAGGAATACGTAGAGATTAACCTCGAGATAGAAAAACTAAGATTTCTCCCAATTTACTAAACCAAATTTTATGGAAATTTTTAGGCATAAGCTAGACACTAATACCTTTCCAAGGAGCTATCTTGCACTCAATTTGAAGTTCTGATGAGAGAGCAAAAGCCTCTGCAAAATTAAAATTACTATTGGCGATTAAGATGATGTAGAAAGTTGAAGGAGCAAGACAATGATGGTCACAAGTGTATGTATATTGTTTCAATGTATTGTACAAGTGATTTCAAGTCTTTATATAGACTCTAGGAGTGTTCCACGACTTCTACAAGTGGATTTTGAACTCAAATGAAGTGGGAATGGTTGTTGGAGGGAATCAATTCACTTTCCTACAATCTAGGAAAAGTGAAGATCTAGTTTGATCTACTTTTAGGTAGTTGATTGCTTGATTCAATGCAATGCAACCACCACAAATTCATGGGATTTGAGCTCTATCTTTCTACTTTTACATGTGTAAAGCTCAAATCTTATACAATGGTAAAAGATCCATGAAAAAGCTTTAAAAAAAAAAACAATAAGTGAGCATAAATAAAAGAACTCTCCAACAGATATCATTTCGACGTGATAGCCTTTGATGTAGAGCAAATCCACCTCAAGCATAGTGTAAGCTTCATGTTCCAACTACTCCCCCTCAAGCTAAAGTATGCTTGAGTCGTCATTCTCTAATAGGTTGAATACCTGCCATAGCTTTGAATCTACAAAGCTTTATTCCATCAAGTGCCTCTGTCATCATATCTACTACTTGCTTTTTAGTAGGAACAAAAGAAATGTTAATCCCCTTTGCCATTACCTTCTCCCTGATGAAGTGGTAATGCACCTCTATGTGTTTGGTTCTTGCATGGAAAATAGGGTTTTCTGCTGGATGCATGGAACTTACATTATCTCCAAATATGTGAGGTTTGGAACTCATAAGTCCCAAATCTGTATACAATGCCTTTAACCATATTGCCTCTTGAGTTGCTATGGTCAAGGCTCTGTACTCTGCTTCAGTCGAGGATAAAGCAATTGTTGGTTGCTTCTTGGAACTCCATGACACTAGCTTTGAACCTACAAATGCTAAGTAACCAGAAGTACTTCTTCTATCATCCTGAGCTCCTGCCCAATCTGCATCTGAATAGATTTTGATATCCAAATTTGAAGAGTAATGATAGAATATACCTTTGTATATTGTACCTTTGAGATACTTAAGTACTCTCTTAGCTACATCCATGTGTGGTCTTCTTGGTGAGTGCATGAACTAACTAAGCACTTCTACACTATATGAGATGTGTGCCCTTGCATGAAGAGCATATATCAAGCTACCTACCAAGCTTTGATACTCTTTAACTTCTTCAATTTCCTCACCTTCCATAAACACTAAGTTTATGATTCATCTCCAAAGGTGTACCTGCAGGTTTAGTGTTCTCCATTTTGAACTTGAGAAGTAGATCTTGAATGTATCTTCTCTAAGTCAAATACATTCCTTCATCTGTGTATATCACCTGCATATCTAGGAAATATGTGAGCTCACCTAGGTCACTGATTTTAAACTCCTCTTGTATGTGTCTCTTGATCCTTTGAATGCCATTTAGATCATCACCTGTCACAATAATACCATTTACATATACACATAGATAGATAACCTCATAGTGATCCCCTTTGATGAATAGAGAAGGATCTGAGTTGCTTGGTTTGAACCGTTGATCTTGAAGGTATGTAACTAACTTGTATTTCCAAGCTCTAGGACCTTGTTTCAATCCATACAATGCTTTCTTAAGTCTACAAACATAAGATGGATGATTAGGGTTTTGAAAACCTGGTCGTTGTGACATGTTTACCTCTTCACTTATCCAACCATTTAAGAATGCATTTTTCACATTGAGTTGGAGGAGTCTCAAATTCCTTGCAGTAGCTACACTTATCTGAAAGAACTTGGAGAACCTTGTAGAAGGTAGAAAAGTGCGTTTCGAAGTGATGAAGTTTGGTCAAGCCAACTAGCACAAGACCAGCCCTTGAGCTTATGGAGACTCAAATCGACCTTAAAAGCATGTGTTAAGTGCAAATAAACACACTATGTACTTTGGAGCATCAAGGAGAATGAGTCAATAGAAACAAAATGGAATGCACAAAAGTATAAGGAATAAGCAAAATATGCTATAGGAATAAATGCTACATTCACCGGTGGTACTTCCTATTTTTCAGGAATACATAGAGATTGACCTTGAGACCGAAAAACTGAGATTTCTCCTAATATGCAGAACCAAATGCTTTGCACCTTTATAGGCATAAACTAGACACTAATACCTTTCCAATGAGCCATCCTACACTCAATTTGGAGCTTTGGAGAGAGAGCAGCAGCCTCTGCAAGATTACTATTGGTGAAGAAGATGATGCAGAGAATTGAAGGAGCAAGACAATGATGGTCACAAGTGTATGTATATTGCTTCCATGTATTGTACAAGTGATTTCAAGTCTTTATATAGACTCTAGGAGTGTTCCACAACTTCTACAAGTGGATTTTGAATTCAAATGAAGGTGGGAATGGTTGTTGGAGGGAATCAATTCACTTTCCTACAATCTAGGAAAAGTGAAGATCTATTTTGATCTACTTTTAGGTGATTGATTGCTTGATTGAATGCAACTTCAACCACCACAAATTCGTGGGATTTGGGCTATATCTTTCTACCTTTACATGTGTAAAGCTTAAGGCTTTTACAATGGTAAATGAACCATCAAAAATCTCTCAAAAAATTACAATAAATGAGCATAAGAAAAAGAACTCTCCAACGGACATTCTTTGGACGCGATAGCCTTTGATGTAGATCAAATCCACCTCAAGCATAGTGTAAGATTGATGTTCCAACAGCTCCCCCTCAAGGTAAAGTATGCTTGAGTCTTCATTCTCTGATAGGTTGAATACCTGCCATAGCTTTGAATCTACAAAGCTTTATTCCATCAAGTGCCTTCGTCATCATATCTGCTACTTGCTTTTCAGTTGGAACAAAAGAAATGTCAATATCCTTTACCATGAGCTTCTCCCTGGTGAAGTGGTAATGGACTTCTATGTGCTTGGTTCTCGCAAGAAAAATAGGATTTTCCGCTAGATGCATGGAACCTACATTATCTCCAAATATGTGAGGTTTGGAACTCACTAGTCCCAAATTTGTATACAATGCTTTCAACCATATTGCCTCTTGAGTTGCTATGGTCAAGCCTCTGTACTCTGCTTTAGTTGAGGCTAAAGCAATTGTTGGTTGCTTCTTGGAACTCCATGACACTAGCTTCGAACCTGCAAATGCTAAGAAACCAGATGTACTTTTTCTATCATCCTTAGCTCCTGCCCAATTTCCATCTGAGTAGATTTTGATATCCAAATCTGAAGAATAAGGATAGAATATACCTTCGTTGATTTTACCTTTGAGATACTTAAGTACTCTCTTAGCCGCATCCATGTGTGGTCTTCTCGGTGAGTGCATGAACTGACTAAGCACTCCCACACTATATGAGATGTCTGCCCTTGTATGAGTAGCATATATCAAGCTACCTAGCAAGCTTTGATACTCTTTAATGTCTTCAATTTTCTCACCTTCATAAACACTTAGTTTATGATTCATCTCCAAAGGTGTACTTGCAGGTTTAGTGTTCTCCATTTTGAACTTGAGAAGAAGATCTTGAATGTATCTTCTCTGAGTCAAATACATTCCTTCATCTATGTATATCACTTGCATACGTAGGAAATATGTGAGCTCACCTAGGTCATTGATTTTGAACTCCTCTTGCATGTGTCTCTTGATCCTTTGAATGCCATTTAGATCATCACCTGTCACAATAATATCATCTACATATACACATAGATAGATAACCTCATTGTGATCCATTTTGATGAATAGAGAAGGATTTGAGCTGCTAGCGTTGAACCCTTGATCTTGAAGATATGTAACCAACCTGTAATTCCAAGCTCTAGGAGCTTGTTTCAATCCATACAATGCTTTCTTAAGTCTACAAACATAAGATGGATGATTAGGGTTTTCAAAACCTAGTGGTTGTGACATGTATACCTCTTCACTTATCCAACCATTTATGAATGCATTTTTCACATCAAGTTGGAGGAGTCTCCAATTCCTTGCAGCAGCTACACTTATCAATGTCCTGATTGTCGTCATCTTTGCAACTCATGAGAATGTTTCCTCATAGTCTATGCAATGAGTTTGTGAGCATCCTTTGGCAACTAGTCTTGCCTTGTACTTGCAAACTGATCCATCTGAGTTTCTTTTAACTTTATATACCCATCTGCAACCAATTACTTTTTTATTTGGAGACATTGGAACCAAATCCCAAGTGTCCATCTCCTTCAATGCATCTATCTCACCGTTCATGGCCTTTTCCCAATCAGGGTTTCCCTTTGCCTCTTCATAGGTTGAGGGTTCCTCTAAAATAGATTCTTTTGCCAAGTATATTGAATGCTTTGTAACAAATGTGGAATCATATCCATACCTTTATGGTTGTTTCTTCTCTCTTGTTGATCTTCTAGGTGCTTTTTTGGAGCATTCTCCAACCTCTTGCATCTTTGCTTTGCCTCTTGACTTCCATAGCTTGTAATCCTTTTCTCTTTCATCTTGGTCATCGTATGTATCACTTCTTGGATCCTGGACCTATGTATCATGCTAGCTTCCTAATTGATGAGAGTCAGAATCAAGATCATATGGCAGTGTTACCTTTTGTTTGTCTTCATCATACCAAGACCTGTGTTCTTCAAACACAACATCTCTACTTGTAGTGAATTGCTTGGGTGAAGGATTGAAGAACCTGTAACCCATCTGAGTTGAATCATATCCAATAAACACTGCCTTTGTTTCCCTTTCATCATTGCCTTTGTTGCCCTTTCATCTAGCTTACCTCTTATTTGTGATGGTACATGAACATAAGCTAAACAACCAAAAACCTTGCAATGTCCAAGATTAGGTTTTGTTCCATGCCATGCTTCATAAGGAGTCATACCTTGAAGTGATTTGGATGGTAGTCTATTGACAAGGTACATCGCACTTGAAATAGCTTTTGCCCATAGATAATGTGGCAACTTCTTCTCTTCAAGCATTGTTCGGGCTGATCCAATGAGTGTCTTGTTTCTCCTCTCTGCAATTCCATTTAGTTGAGGAGAGTACCTAGTAGTCACTTCCCTTTTGATACCTTTTTCCTGCAAGAACTCATCAAACTCTTTGGAGAAGTATTCTCCCCCTCCATCAGATCTGAGCTTCTTTAGTGATCTACCTGTATGATTCTCCACATGTGCAAGATACTTCTTGAAGCAATCAAACACTTCATTCTTACTCTTGATAAAGTATAGAACAATCCATCTACTATGGTCCTCAATAAATGAGACATAATACCTTGATCTTGCCAATGAGGGTTCTTGACTTGGTCCCCATACATCACACCTGACATGCATCACACCTGTTGATCATGTGTTGCTTTGATATGTTCGACAGTCCTAGAACACTTTGATCCCTGCATATATTCTTCAAGGTTCTTTCATTCAAATGAGCTCTTATGCCACACTTCAAGCTCACTTAGGGTTTGAGACCCAAAGTTGAATAGAGCTATGTTCCTGGTTTCTCCTACTTCAAAAGTAAAGAGCCTACCATGCTTCTCACCTCGGGCTATCTTTTTGAAGCCTTGACATGGATCTTCCACAAAAGCGCCATGTTGGGTGAACCTAACTTGCAAGCCTTTTTCAACTATTTTACATACATGTATTAGGTTTTTAGTGATAGTGGGTACATAGAGAACCTTACTCAGAATGTTTGTCCTGCTATTGGAAGCTTTGACATTACCAATCTTCTCCACATTGTGCTTCGTGTCATCCCCTCTTTGCACTTCATGTCTATGCTTTGGACTTTCCAAATCAGATAGAAGAGCAATGCTGCCTGCAACATGATTCGAACATCCTGAACCTATGTAGAACAAATGATGATCTTCTTTACCATCTTTGTGGCTTAGATTCATAAGAAGCAATGAGTCTTCATGTGGTTGATCTTCTGAATAATTGTTGTAGTCTCTTCTATTATAGGTTCTATTGTTATTGTTGAAGTTGTGTCCACCTCTGCCTCTATTGCTGCCATATCCACCTCTTCCACTTCCTTTCTGGGTCTTCCCATTGAACCAGCAATTTTGAGTGGTGTGGTTGGTCTTATCGCATATGGCACAAGGTTAAACATTATGACCTTTGGCTTTGTCTTGCTTTGGTCCTTTCTTCTTCCCTTTCCACTTGCTCTTGCTTGCAAAGTTGGCTTGGGAAGTCTCTTCTTCATCTTCTTCCTTCTTCTTGCCTTTCTGCTTCTTATCCTTCTTATTTGCATATAGAGCACTAGTTGAATTACCATGATAAGAGTTACCTTTCTTTATGCTATTGTTGGCTTCTTGATTGAAGAGTTGTCCAAGAAAGATGTTGAAGTCTGGAGTTTTCACATCCATGATGAGATCATAAGCGGTCGTGAAGGATTGCCATTGCTTATCACTTCGAATGCCGTTGACAATTTACCTCATGATGACATCTTCTTCAATCAGCTCTCCAATGGATGCTAACTGATCCGCAACCTCCTTCACCTTGGTAACAAACTCTATGATGGTTTGTTTAGGTGTCTTCTTCATTTGGTTGAGCTTGTTCCAAAGATGATTCTTTTTTTCTTTGGTACTAGCAGAAAAGAAAGTCTCCAGGGCATCCTAAGTCTCTTGAGATATCTTGCATCCTCTAATATGTGGTAATAAGAAGTCAGAGATAGATTTTAGTATGTACGACCTTGCTTGAGCATCCCTTGTGCATCAAAGTGTGATCTTATCTCTCTCCTCTTGTGTTGGTCCTCCTTTGGATCTTGGAATAGGCATAGCTTCATCACCTGCTACAATTCCATAAAGATTTCTACCTTGCAAATAGGCCTCCATTCTGATTTGCCAAGCCGCGTAGTTGTTTCGATCAAGCTTCTCAATCATTGAGGGAAAGCCACCACCCATCTTGATCTAGCTATGATACCACTAAAAGAACTTGGAGAAGCTTGTAGAAGGTAGAAAAGTGCTCTTCAAAGTGATGAAGTTTCGTCAAGCCAACCGGCACAAGACCAGCCCTTGAGCTTATGGAGACTAAAATAGACCTTATAAGCATGTGGTAAGTTCAAATAAACACACTATGTACTTTGGAGCATCAAGGAGAATGAGTCGATACAAAACAGATAGGTTCGCGGGTCGACTAGCTCAAAAAACTTACTATCTATGGAAGAGACAATGAACTTCAAATGCCCATAGCGACCAGCGTGATTACAATTAGAAACAATCCTTTTATGGGAGTGATACACATAGGGTTGACTGGATGGAATGCACAAAAGTATAAGGAATAAGCGAAATATGCTATAGGAATAAATGCGACATTCACCGGTGGTACTTCCTATTTTTCAGGAATGTAGAGATTGACCCTGAGCCAGAGAAACTCAGATTTCTCTCAATCTAATGAACCAAATGCTTTGAACCTTTCTAGGAATAGCGTAGACACTAATACCTTTCCAATGAGCCATCTTTCACTCAATTTGGAGCTCTAAAGAGAGAGCTGCAGCCTCTGCACGATTACTGTTGGCGAAGAAGATGATGCAGAGAATTGAAGGAGCAAGACAATGATGGTCACAAGTGTACGTATATTGCTTCCATGTATTTTACAATTGATTTCAAGTCTTTATATAGACTCTAGGAGTGTTCCACGACTTCTACAAGTGGATTTTGAATTCAAGTGAAGGTGGGAATGGTTGTTGGAGGGAATCAATTCACTTTCCTACAATCTAGGAAAAGTGAAGATCTAGTTTGATCTACTTTTAGGTGATTGATTGCTTGATTGAATGAAACTTCAACCACCATAAATTCGTGGGATTTGGGCTTTATCTTTCTACCTTTACATGTGTAAATTTCAAGACTTTTACAACGGTAAATGAACCATCAAAAATCTCTCAAAAAAATACAATAAATGAGCATAAGAAAAAGAACTCTCCAACGGACATTCTTTTGACACCATAGCCTTTGATGTAGATCAAATCCATCTCAAGCATAGTGTAAGCTTGATGTTTCAACATTATCAATGTCCTGATTGTATTCATCTTTGCAACTAGTGAGAATGTGTCCTCATAGTCTATAACATGAGTTTGAGAGCATCCTTTGGCAACTAATCTTGCCTTCTACCTACAAACTAATCCATCTGAATTTCTTTTAACTTTATACACCCATGTACAACCAAGTACCTTTTGATTCGGTGACATTGGAACCAAATCTCAAGTGTCCATCTCCTTCAATGCATCCATTTCTTCTATCATGGCCTTTTCGCAATTAGGGTTTCCCTTTGCCTCTTCATAGGTTGAGGGTTCCTCTAAAATAGAATCTTTTGCCAAGTAGATTGAATGCTTCATTAAAAATGTGGAATCATATCCATACCTTTCTGGTTGTTTCTTCTCTCTTGCTGATCTTCTAGGTGCCTATTTGGAGCATTCTCCAACCTCTTGCATCTTTGCTTTGCCTCTTGACTTCCATAGCTTATAATCCTTTTCTCTTTCATCTTGGTCATCGTCTGTATCACTTCTTGGATCTTGGACCTGTGTATCATTCTTGCTTTCTAATTGATGAGAATGAGAATCAAGTTCATATGGTAGATTTACCTTTTGTTTGTCTTCATCATACCAAGACCTGTGTTCTTCAAACACAACATCTCTACTTGTAGTGAATTCCTTGGTTGAAGGATTATAGAACCTGTAACCCATCTGAGTTGAATTATATCCAATAAACACTACCTTTGTTGCCCTTTCATCTAGCTTACCTCTTATTTGTGATGGTACATGAACATAAGCTAAACAACCAAAAACCTTGCAATGTCCGGGACTAGGTTTTCTTCCATGCCATGCTTCATAAGGAGTCATACCTTGAAGTGATTTGGATGGTAGTCTATTGACAAGCTACACAACAGTTGAAATAGCTTCTGCCCATAGATAATGTGGCAACTTCTTTTCTTCAAGCATTGTTCTGGTTGATCCAACCAATGTCTTGTTTCTCCTCTCGGCGATTCCATTTAGTTGAGGAGAGTACCTAGTAGTCACTTCCCTTTTGATGCCTTTATCCTGCAAGAACTCATCAAACTCTTTTCCCCCTCCATCAGATCTGAGCTTCTTGAGTGATCTACCTGTATGATTCTCCACATGTGCGAGATACTTTTTGAAGCAATCAAACACTTCATTCTTACTCTTGATAAAGTATAGAACATTCCATCTACTATGTTCATCAAAAAATGAGACATAATACCTTGATCCTGCCAAATAAGGTTCTTGACTTGGTCCCCATACATCTGTATGTACTAAGTCCAATAAGTTGTTGTGTATGTAGCCTTTGTGGTTGAATGGTTGTCTTTGTGCCTTCCCAATCTGACATGCATCACACCTATTGATCATGTGTTGATTTGATATGTTCGACAGTCCTAAAAAACTTTGATCCCTGCATATATCCTTCAAGGTTCTTTCATTCCCATGAGCAAGTCTCTTATGCCACACTTCAAGCTCACTTAGGGTTTGAAAACCAAAAGTGAATAGAGCTATGTTCCTGGTTTCTCCTACTTCAAAAGTAAAGAGCCTAACATGCTTCTCACCTCTGGCTATCTTCTTGAAGCCTTGACATGGATCTTCCACAAAAGCGCCATGCTGGGTGAACCTAACTTGCAAGCCTTTTTCAACTATTTGGCCTACACTTATTAGGTTTTTAGTGATAGTGGGTACATAGAGAACCTTACTCAGAATGTTTGTCCTGCCATTGGAAGCTCTGACATTACCAATCTTCTCCACATTGTGCTTCGTATCATCCCCTATTTGTATTTCATGTCTATGCTTTGGACTTTCCAAATCAGAAAGAAGAGCAATGTTGCTTGCAACATGATTCGAACATCCTGAATCTATGTAGAACAAATGATCATTTTCTTTACCTTCTTTGTGGCTTAGATTCATGAGAAGCAATGAGTCTTCATGTGGTTGATCTTCTCAATAATTGTTGTAGTCGCTTCTATTATAGCCTCTATTGTTATTGTTGAAGTTGTGTCCACCTTTGCCTCTATTGCTGTCATATCCACCTCTTCCACTTCCTTTCTGGGTCTCTCCATTGAACTAGCAATTAGGAGTGGTGTGGTTAGTCTTATTGCATATGGCACAAGGTTGAACATTCTGACCTTTTTCTTTGTCTTGCTTTGGTCCTTTCTTCCCTTTCCACTTGCTTTTTCTTGCAAAGTTGGCTTGGGAAGTCTCTTCTTCATCTTCTTCCTTCTTCTTGTCTTTCTGCTTCTTATCCTTCTTATCTACATATAAAGCACTAGTTGAATTACCATGGTAGGAGTTACCTTCCTTTATGCTATTGTTGGCTTCTTGATTGAAGAGTTGTCAAGGAAAGATGATGAAGTTTGGAGTTTGCACATCCATGATGCGATCATAAGCCGTAGTGAAAGGTTGCCATTGCTTATCACTTCAAATCCCGTTGAGAATTTGCCTCATAATAGCCTCTTCTTCGATCAGCTCTCCAATGGATGTTAACTGATCCGCAACCTCGTTGACCTTGGTAACAAACTCTATGATGGTTTGTTTAGGTGTCTTCTTCATTTGGTTGAACTCGTTCCAAAGATGACTCTTTCTTGCTTTGGTACTAGCAGAAAAGAAAGTCTCGAGGGCATCCCAAGTCCCTTGAGATGTCTTATATCCTCTAATATGTGGTAATAGAAATTCAGAGATAGAGTTGAGTATGTACGACCTTGCTTGGGCATCCCTTGCACACAAAAGTGTGAGCTTATCTATCTCCTCTTGTGTAGGTCCTCCTTTGGATCTTGGAATAGGCATAACTTCATCACCTGCTACAATTCCGTAAAGATTTCTACCTTGCAAATAGGCCTCCATTCTAATTTTCCAAGCCGCATAGTTGTGTCAATCAAGATTCTCGATGATTGAGGGAAATCCGTCACCCATCTTGATCTAGGTCTGATACCACTGAAAGAACTTGGAGAAGCTTGTAGGAGGTAGAAAAGTGCATTTTGAAGCGATGAAGTTTGGTCTAGCCAATCGGCACAAGACCTTCCCTTGAGCTTATGGAGACTAAAATAGACCTTATAGGCATGGGATAAGTGCAAAGAAATGCAATATCTACTTTGCAGCATCAAGGAGAATGAGTCAATACAAAACAGATAGGTTCGCACATGGACTATCTCAAAAAACTTACTATCTATGGAAGAGACAATGAACTTCAAATGCCCATAGCAACTAGTGTGATTGCAATTAGAAAATATCCTTTTATGGGAGTCATACACATAGGGTTGAGGGTATATAAAGCACAAAAGTATAAGGAATAATTGAAATATGCTATAGGAATGAATCAAACACTCAACGGTGGTATCTCTTATTTTTTAGGAATATGTAGAGAGAAAAACTATGATTTCTCCCAATCTACTAAATTAAATGTTATGAACATTTATAAGCATAAACTAGACATTAATACCTTTCCAACGATCCATCTTGCACTCAATTTGGAGCTCTGAAGAGAGAGCAACAGCCTCTGCAAGATTACTATTGGTGAAGAAGATGATGGAGAAAGTTGAAGGAGCAAGACAATGATGGTCACAAGTGTATGTATATTGCTTTCATGTATTGTACAAGTGATTTCAAGTCTTTACATAGAGTCTACAATTGCTCCACAACTTCTAGAGTTTGATTTTGAATTCAAATGAAGGTGGGAATGGTTGTTGGAGGGAATCAATTCACTATCCTACAATTTATGAAAAGTGAAGATCTAGTTTGATCTACTTTTAGGTGATTGATTTCTTAATTGAATGCAACTCAACCACCATAAATTCGTGGGATTTGAGCTCTATCTTTCTATTTTTACATGTGTAAAGTTGAAAGCTTTTACAATGGTAAAAGGTCCATGAAAAATCTTTTTTTTTTAAATACAATAAGTGAGAATAAATAAAAGAACTCTCCAATGGATATTCTTTGGACATGATAGCTTTTGATGTAGATCAAATCCACCTCAAGCATAGTGTAAGATTGATGTTCGAATAAATATGGAAGAGTTGGAACAAGGTCAAACAGTTTATCAGAATCAGTGAAGATTGGAAATAGATGGTACGTATTAGATAGAATGATTTGATATGGTTCCCTATCAAGGGCATCAGGGATAAAGAGTCCTAGAACGTTCAAAAAGATAAAAAGCTTTTGAACAAAGGTTTCCGGTTTAGGAAACACCTTTGGAATCAAGGAACAAATTGAGGAATTATATTTGAGGATATCAATCTAGAAATTAGAGTTAATTTCAAAGAATGGATGCTTTTACAGAGTAGATGCATCGCTTGGGAACACTCAAAAACCCGCCTCCTCATCGGACATGACCCTCCCCACCATGAAGGTCTCAAATGGAACAGTGTTAATAGCTTGAACAAAATTCCTAGAATCAAGGAGAATTTGGACTATCATATCATGCCAGGAAGTTGTGTCTTACTTGGATGGGCTTGCATTGGGATATGACGTTCATGTCTCTCTGGCACCCCTTCATTGAGATAAAAGAGTCATTGCTTATGTGGAAAATCCTCCACCGAGGAATTTGGACCAATATAAAGGTTGACAAAATTTGTGGGGCTCCTTTGTGGTCTAAGAGATGTCGTCGTAACATTGAGGACTTGGGACACATTTTCTTCTTGTGCCCCAAATTTGTCTCGATCTGGTGGATTCTTGAAAAAATCTTGCCACTATAGGAATATATCAACTGTAAACAAATGCTTCTAGGCAAGGGGATTGGTTTCTCCTCATCATTGTGGAACACTATAAGAGGTGAGACCCTCTCGAAGATTTGGAGAGAGAGAGAGAGAGAGAGAGAGAGATGTGCTTCCAATTTCGGAAATCCTCCTAAAGAATGGTCTCTCGAAAAATATCTTTTCCTTCTAGGCAAAAGAATATCCAATTGTAAGAAGTCTCCACCTTTTAGGCACCATAGATTGTTCTTCCTTGAGAACAACAAGATTAAAGCCAAGTGGGCCATGCATGAGGGGGATGAAGGGGTTATCTGTTGGTGCAAGGCAATCAACAATTGAAGTTTTGATGATGTTTTGAAGTCAAGGATTGAAGATAAGATCAAGATATGAAGCATGAAGAAAGTACATATTCAGAGAATGAAGATATGTATACATATGTACATTAATTTAGAGATAGTTCACTTATACTTTTGAATGGTGAAGAACTTGTACATATTTGCCCATATATACAGGGAAAATGCGGGGCAAATATGAGAGAGCATGTGAATAGAGAAATTATAAGTTGTATGAGTCATTAGACACTTTAGAAGTGAGCAAGATCTCTCTCATCACTCAGATGTAAAGTTTTCCAGAAATGAAGAAAAGTTGCACCAGATATTTCTGAGCATTCTCTTTCTGTGTTGAATCTTTTATGAAATGCTTTTGTACAACTCTAAGTCTATAGTTGATTGACCTCTGTACAAATTACTAGCTTCTAATTGTGATCACGTTGAGAGAATTGAGTGTAGGAACATTTACATGTGTAAATGTAAAGAAGAGAAGTTGTAGGAGGCGCAAAATTTGATGCTAATGTTTTGGTCAGATCTCCTTCCACAGTGTAAAGTTTTGAGCAGGCAAGCACTCATTCTTTAAGTTGGAAGGTAGGCTACCTATGGCTAAAATCATTTGATTAAACGGGTTCTACTTTGTGAGAACCAAGCTTTAGAAGTTGTAGGTGTCAAAGTCGATTGTAAATAACTATAGTTTTAGACATAGGTGACTTGTTAAGATCATTTCTCACAATCTACTGAGTCTTTTGGAATCATTTAACTTGGACAAGGTGTGTCAACTATAGCTGACACCTTGTGCAAAGTTTTATAAAAAAATTTACACATTTGGTAAGTCAATGAGTGAGTTATGTGCAGCAGACTTTCTGTGTAGTCATCTTCTTCACAGTTTGTTCAAGATTTTGGAAATTGAGTATTGATCCTCCAAATTGGTGAAGGTTTTGAGTTACTCTTAATATAGAGGTGCTCTACCTTCAAGAGTAGCTTGTTCTTTTGGAGATTAACACTCTCCATCAGTGGTATTAGAGCAAGAAGCATAAAAATTGAAGAAAGGAGGACCCCGACTGTTGCAGTCATAAAGAATTCAACAATTGAAGATCCAAAAGGTGAAAGATTGAAAGCAAAGCTTGAAAAGGAGGCCAGAAGATATCAAGGAAAACAAAAGGAACTTCATTCGAAGCAAAGGTAACCTTATTTCTCATAAAGCTTGAAGGATTTAATACACAGGTGAAGAAAGGATGGGAGATTCTCTTCAGATAGAGAAATTGGATAGAGAGAACTATCCAGCATGGTCAATGAGGATGGAAGCTCATCTTAAGAGCAAAGAATTGATAGGTTATATTACAGGTGAAGAAGAAAAGCCTCAATTCAGAGATCCTAGTGCTCCAACTAGGGAGGAATTATCAGACTTGAAGACTTGGATGAAGAGAGATGCTCAAGCTAGGAGCATTATCTATATGGGAGTTAATGACTACTTGTTACCTCACATTAGAGGTCTTAGAAGTGCAAGTGATATATGGAATGCCTTGGAGCAGCATTTCCAAAACACCACAAAGTCAAGGAAGGCATCCTTGTGGGCAGAGTTTACCACATTCAAGAAGAAGGCCTCTCAATCCATCTTAGATTATGTAACGAGGATGAAGGACATTGCAGATGCATTAGGAGCAGTTGATGAAGATATTGAGGAGGATAAATTGGTAAGGAAAATCCTCACAGGCTTGAGAGGTGATGACAAATGGAAGCCATTCATTTTGTCTAGTGAATTATCACTGGATCATTTTACTCCTGATTTAGATCAGTTGTTAGGACACATGCTAACCTTTGAGCAGGATATCAAAGGTGAGTGATAAAAGTGTAGGTCAAGCAATGTATTCAAAGGATAAGAAGAAGAATAGTAAAGGGAAGCAACAAGCAAATGAAGATGAAGGTACAACTAGCCAAGCTAACTTCCTAAGAGGAAGAGGAGGTGGCAAAGGTAGAGGAAGAGGCAGAAGTAATAAAGATGGAGTCAAAGCTTGCTGGATTTGTGGTAAGACAAATCACTTAGCTCATGATTGTTGGCATAATACTCAGAATAATGGTGGATATAATCAAAACTTTAATTCAAGAGGAAGAGGTGGTAGAAATCAAAGAGGTAATTTTAGAGGTAGAGGTAGTAGAGGTTACTTTGGAAGAAATGCAGGTAGAGGATTCCAAAGTCAACAATACAACAATACCTACTATAATTATGCTTCCGATCAGAAGGAGGATTCAACATTGATAATGAATGCAACTTGTGAAAGGCAAAGTGAAGACCAAAGAGTCTTCTACATTGACTTAGGGTGTAGTAATCACCTGAGTGGCAACATAGCTTTGATGACTGATTTGGAGGATAAGGTAACTAATCATGTAGTTCAAACAGGTGACAATACAAAGCACAATGTGAAGTCAATTGGATCAGTGAAGGCCAAGGATGGAAGTACTCTTTTGAGTAAGGTTTTGTATGTTCCTAGAATTCCAAATAATTTGATAAGTGTAGGACAAATTGTTGAAAAAGGTTATGAAGTTAGGTTCACTAATGAAGGAGTTTTTGTGGAAGACCCTAGCAATGGGTATAAACAAATTGTTTCAGGGAAGAAAGAAGGAAGATTGTTCACATTAAAGATTCAAGGTAACATTGGTCATGCCTTGTTCACCTATGGAGGGCATAAGATCTCTGAGTTAGATCTTTGGCACAAAAGGCTTGAACATTTCAATGAAAGAGGTAGTAAAGATATGGTTAACAATGGTTTAGTGCATGGATTACCTAATGTTGCAGGTCAACATATGACATACAGATGTGAGGCATGTCAATTAGGTAAGGCTCATAAGCAACCTTATTCCAAGCATGGTTTTATGTATTCAGAGAAGCTTGAATTGGTACACATAGATGTGTAGGGACCATCAAAGGATTTCAACATCAATGGTTCAAGTCATTATGTGATTTATGTTGATGATGCTACTAGATGGATCACAATCTATGTGATCAAAGATAAGTCAGAGGTATTCAATACATTCAAACATTATCATGTGTATGCAGAGAGAATTACAGGTCAAAAATTGAAGAGACTAAGGTCAGATGGAGGGGGAGAGTATCTCTCTAATGAGTTGAGTGATTACTTGTGGAATGCAGGTATAAAAAGGGAAATTACTTGTAGGTACTCTCCTAACAAAATGGTGTAGCAGAAAGGAGGAATAGAACTCTTGTTGAGTTTGCAAGATCCATGATGAAGGAGAAAAATTGCCCAAATTATTTGTGGGCTGAGGCTGTAAATATAGCCACATATTTGGTTAATAGATCACCATGTAAAGCTTTAAAGGGTATGACACCATATGAGGCATGGTGGGGTAAGAGACCTACTCTAGATCATTGCAAAGTATTTGGATGATTGGCATATGTATATGTGTCATCTCAATTAAGGCACAAATTGGCACCTAAAGCTGAAAAGTATGTGTTCATTGGATATGATGATAAGCAGATGGGATATAGGTTGTGGAGTCCATCCACAAAACAACTCCTTGTATCAAATGATGTTACATTTGATAAGCAAGGCACTTGGTATGTAGGTACAATCAATATTTATGCAGGTGATGAAGAAGTTGTGACTCAAAAGAAAGGTAAATCAAAGGTTCATATATGTGATGAAGAGAAGAACAATGAAGTATAGGTTGAAGTTGAAGAAGTACCAAGGTTTGATCCAGAATGTGATGAACCAGAAACCTCAAGAAGTGGAGAACTCAGAAGTTCATCAAGACACAAATGGCAACCTACAAGGTATAGTTATGATACTTCTTTTTTAGCCACCAAAGATTATGCTTATATGATAAAGGCAGATGAAGACCCTTCTACATATGAAGAGGCAAAAGGTAAGGAAAATTGGGAGAAAGCTATGCAGGAAGATTATGATGCATTGATGGAAAATCAGACATGGATTTGGTTCCTAAACCGAAAAGTCAAAAGATCATTGGATGCAAATGGGTCTACAAGACAAAGAGGTTTGCAGATGGAAGTGTGTCTAGATATAAAGCTAAACTTATTGTGAAAGGTTTTGCTCAGATATATGGTATAGATTATTATTAGACCTATAGTCCTGTGGCAAAGATGACAACCATCAAGACACTCATAGCTATTACTGCATGTAAAGGTTGGAAATTATGTCAATTAGATGTGAAGAATGCTTTTCTAAATGGTTACATTTCAGATGATGTTTTCATGGAGCAACCACAAGGATTCAGAAATGAAAGGTATCCAGATCATGTATGTAAGCTCAAGAGAGCTTTGTATGGTTTGAAGCAGGCCCCAAGGGCATGGAATTATAGACTTGTGAAGTTCTTGAAAGAACTTGGTTTCGAAGTATCTAAAGCAGATAGTAGCTTTCTTGTTAAAGCAAGTGATGATGGGTTCATTTACATGTGCATATATGTTGATGATATAATTCTTACAGATACAGATGAGAAAGGCATTCAAAGCCTAAAGAAGCAAATGGCGAAAGAGTTCAAGATTAGTGACTTGGGAGACTTGTCATACTTCTTGAGCATGGAGACCTCATACACTCAACATGGAGTGTATGTAACTCAAGAAAGGTATTTGAAAAACTTATTGATCAAGTTTAAAATGGATGATTGCAGAGTAGCACCTACTCCAATGGAGGTGAATCACAAATTGAGCAGATATGGAGGAGAAGAGCTCAAAGACATGAAGCTATATCAAAGTTTGGTTGGTAGTCTGATCTATGCTACATTAACTAGGCCTGATTTGTCATATGCAGTTGGAGTATTGTCTCAATTCATGCATTGTCCTAGAAAAGAACATTGGGTTGCAGGACAAAGAGTGTTGAGGTACATTAAGGGTACACTCAAAAAAGGTTTGTATTATGGTTTTACATCAGATACAAACATCAAGATTTATAGTGATACAGATTGGGCAGGTAATCCTAATGATAGGAGATTAACTTATGGATACTTGTGTTATGTGGGAGATAAGTTAATTTCATGGTGTTCAAAGAAGCAAAACACAGTTGCTTTATCATCCACAGAGGCTGAGTACAAAGGTATGGTGGAAGCTGCAAAGGAAGTGATATGGCTTAAGACTCTTATGAAGAGTTTTGACATCATTCAGAGTACACCCACTATTCATGGAGATAACATGAGTTCATTGTATTTAGTTGCTAATCCTATTTTTCATGCCAGGACTAAACACATTGAGATTTAGTATCATTTCTAAGAGAGAAGGTGATGGATAAAGAGATTGAAGTTATACATACTTCAACAAAAGATCACATAGCTGATATGCTAACCAAAAGCTTGGATGGACCAAAGCTACAAAGATTCAAAGACATGGCAGGCATAAAAAAGATAGATAAAACCTCAATTGATGATTGAAGGGGAGTTGTTGGTGCAAGGCAATCAACAATTGAAGTTTTGATGAAGTTTTGAAGTCAAGGATTGAAGATAAGATCAAGATATGAAGCATGCAGAAAGTACATGTTGAGAGAATGAAGATATGTATACATATGTACATTAATTTAGAGATAGTTCACTTATACTTTTGAATGGTGAAGAACTTGTACATATTTGCCTATATATACAAGGAAAATGTCGAGGAAAATATGAGAGAGCATGTGAATAGAGAAATTAGAACTTGTATGAGTCATTAGACACTTTAGAAGTGAGCAAGATCTCTCTCATCACTCAGATGTAAAGTTTTCCAGAAATGAAGAAAAGTTGCGCCAGATATTTCTGAGAGTTCTCTTTTTGTGTTGAATCTTTTGTGAAATGCTTTTGTAAAACTCTACGTCTATAGTTGATTGACCTCTGTACAAATTTCCAGCTTCTAATTGTGATCAGGTTGAGAGAATTGAGTGTAGGAACATTTGCATGTGTAAATGTAAAGAAGAGAAGTTGCAGGAGGTGCAAAATCTGATGCTAATGTTTTGGTCAGATCTCCTTCCACAGTGTAAAGTTTTGAGCATGCAGGCACTCATTCTTTAAGTTGGAAGGTAAGCTACCTATGACTAAAAGCATTTGATTAAACGGGTTCTAGTTTGGGAGAACCAAGCTTTAGAAGTTGCAGGTGTCAAAGTCAATTGTAAATAACTATAGCTTTAGACATAGGTAACTTGTTAAGATCATTTCTCAAGATCTACTACGTCTTTTGGAATGATTTAACTTGGAGGAGGTGCAGAAACTATAGATGACACCTTGTGCAAAATTTTATAAAAACCTTTACACATTTGATAAGTCAATGAGTGAGTTATGTGCAGCAGACTTTCTGTGTAGTCACCTTCTTCATAGTTTGTTCAAGATTTTGGAAATTGAGTATTGATCCTCCAAATTGGTGAAGGTTTTGAGTTACTCTTGATATAGAGGTGCTCATACTTCAAGAGTAGCTTGTTCTTTTGGAGATTAACACTCTCCATCATTATCAACCTCCTTTGTAAAACCCTCTAGCTCTGTATGTTCTTCCCCTGCTTTGTGGGATTCAGGGGGGTTCCCATGGATGCTAGGCTTGTTCATCTGTACTTTTGTTTTCTTTTATTTTAATCAAAATGTGAGAGATTAGGCTAGCATCGAACCTCCTCTTAAAAAACTATTTCTTTGTTCAACGTTTGTTAGCATCTTTATACAAAGCTCCATGTAGGAGATGAATTTCATGATATCTTCATATACTTTGATGGCCACATGTATCTTGAAAACTTTTGAAAAAAAGTGTCACCATTTATTAGCATACCATGTTTTCTTAAAGGAGTTATTAAGATTTTGTCTTATATAAGATCCCACATTCCTAGTTTGATATGAAATTCAAAGCCAATGCTAAAATAGCAAAATCTATCTCTAGATATGACTATCCAAATGTAGCTCATTGAAACATGAAAGTTTGATGATCGAAAGTAAAAATGAAATGCACCCTAAAACATACAATGTGAACATAATCTCTAATATCTCTCTTTTTGTAATACCATAACCACATTTAACCGTGTCTAAGAACCTACTTTCTAGCATGATTATCTATCTAGAATTCCCTTTTGAGGATTGAGCTAACATCACACCCAAAACTCAGAGATGTTCTTGCATGTGCATTTTAAAATCATGTAACTCATTAGTAGGGATGCATAGCTGATAAGAATATCATCCATTTTAGCTTTATAATTCACTCCATTAAAAAGGTTATATCTCATTAGGGAGGAAAAAGAGAATCTTGAAAGATTTGATTATGATTCAATGAAGTGCCAATGATATCAAATATGAACCAAAAAGCTTTACATCTCTATGATACTCTATGATACTCTATGAAATCTTTATATAGTTTATAAGATCTTCTTTTGCTTCTATTTTAATCTACATCAATACAATTTCTAGTCATGTGTTCGAGCTTTCCACACAAGTGAAAAATAGTTATTTCTAGGTATTCAAATGGTACATGTCCATTTTTTCCCATATCACATATAATTTAGTTTCTTACCTCCTATGAACAATGGCTCCTCTAACTCTATTAAAAATTGTAGTAATTCATTTTTTATGGAGCCTTTCTCATTCAAAGCTTCTTTGAAAGTTTTTGAGCACATATTTTTTATTTCAATCGAGTGATAAGATGTGCGTAATTATTGACTCCTCCAAAATGATAAAGTCCCTCAATATGCATTACTACTTTAAAGGACATCTAGTGAGAGTCTCGTGTGAAACTTCTATTGAGAAAAGATGTGAGAGGCTTTCTCCAACCATTTTTGGCCACAAAATCACATAGTGATGATCTATAACCAATGTCTTTGCTTTGGTTAGAAATTTAACACGAGAAACCTAATTAAAATATTAAGTTACCTAAATTCTATTTCAAGACCCTTTCCATGTAGTTTCATGGAAAAAAACCTCAAGAAATTTGATCTCCAAATCCTCCTATGATTGAAAATGTATTTTCTCATATTTACTTTACCATTTATTTTCTACTCCTTTTAAAGTATCTAAGAAGAGGAAAGAATTATCTTGACATTACCTTGACACTATGTTCCTCTACTCTTTGAGCACTAATTGAGAGAAAAATCTCCCATGCAAGAGCAATTTGATGTAAGCTCTTTGAGAAATCATTGAGATAAACATCCCTTAGACAAGAGCAGGGTGATGCTTGTGAAGACATGATGGATGAGTTATGGAGATGACATTGTCTTGGAAAAATCTTTCTCAACATCAACCCAAGTAACTTCAAAGACACTTAGCATTCTCCCTAAAACTTCCACAATATGCATTGAGACCACCTATGTCATTTGGGTGATCACTTACAATTTTTTGTGACAAAATAGATGAATTTGAGGATCACAAATCTTGAGAAACCTTCTATTTATGGATGAGAAGCTCTCACATATTTGTTTAGTGCTCAAAGCTTGGAAGAAAATGTCTACATACTTTTGCACACATTCAATTTAAGTGCTAAGTTATTTATTTCATGAATTTAGACTCACTATGCATTGAGAAACAAAAGTAGCAAGTTTGGGGAATCACCTTGACTTTTTAGGAGTAGAAGATACACAAACATAGTCACACCCAAATTCTCATATCTTTAGTTCTATATTTCCATTGATGATGAAAATCTCTTTATGTGCTTGAAAACGTCCTAGCTACATTATCTTAATGATAGATTAGACATTCATTGCCTACACACTGAGAAATGACTCTAAGAAGATCACAAAGTAGGACAAAGTATTGTAATAGTAGATAGAGAATAAGAAGTCAATAGAAATGAATTATGATGTATATTGATTTTGGAGATATGATATGAAAGATTTGTGGAAGACTTCTTTCACAACAAGATACTACAATATATGCTCAAGGAATCAACTACAATCACAATGTAATGCTCTACTACTCCGCAACTAGAAATGTAGTGTCTATATACATTTTTTATGTTGATGGTGGTTGGATTTTCTGCCTAAAAGTAGTCCTAAAATCTAGGAGTATTTTTTTTAAATTTAGAACAAAAGTCTTAATTTTTTACTCTCTCAATCATCAGATTCATTTCCATTTTGCTTTTACTTTTGACTAAGATAATATCCAACCTTTGAACTTTACAATCCCATGTTAATGCAAACATAAAGAAAGAAATCGTATGAGCTTTTAACAAGATCTTAGGCTTGCTCCCTGCACCAACAACTCCCCCTCAAGCCTAAAAGTGTTGAGCATTTAGTTCTCCAATACTTCTTGTAATCCAATCATTGCTTTGAAATTGTTTAACTTAACTCCATTGAATGCCTTGCTCATCATGTCAGCACATTTTTTATGAGTAGATACATATGAGAACTGAATTTGTTTACTTGTGATCTTCTCTCTAACATATTGATAGAGCACTCCTATGTGCTTGGTCGTGGCATGGTAAATTGGGTTAGTTGTAAGATGTAATGAACAAATGTTTTTCGCAAAAATGTGAGGAGTAGAAAACTTGAGTCCTAAATCATAAATCAAAGTCTTGATCCATATTGTTTCTAGAGTTTCATTGGCTAGTCCTCTTTACTCAACTTTTGTTGATGAGAGTGCAATAATGGGTTTGTTCTTTTAAGACCATGAGATGATGTTTGTGCCTACAAAGTAGAGGTATCCTAATACTTCTCCTATCATCTTTAGAACCTGCACAATCTCCGTTAGAGAGGAGTTCGATAACTATATCAGATATTTATGGGTAATACAAACCTTCATTGAAGGATCTCTTCAAGTATTTGAATATCCTCTTAGCTACCTCCATGTGAGGTTTCCTAGGAGTGTGCATAAACTGACTTATGACACTTACACTATAGCAAATGTCTACTCTAGTCTATGTGGCATAGTTTGAACTACCCACTTACATCTAATAGCTAGTTATATCTTCAATTGGCTCTTCTTCATGAGAACGTAAGTTCATATTCATCTCCATGGATGTAGGTACAAGTGTTGAGTTCTCCATCTTGAACTTAGCAAGCATATTTTGTTATGATTACTTTGAGTCAGATACATTCCCTCTTCTGTATACATTATTCCAATCCTAGGATGTATGTGAGTTGCCCTAGGTCACTAATTTTGAACTCTTCTTTCATTTGAAGCTTGATCATTCTTACACCTCCAACATCATTGCCTATAATTATTATATCATAAACACATACACAGAGGTGTTTGACTTCAAATTGATTCCTCTTGATGAAGAGTGAAGGATGTGCTTTGCTAACCACATATTCTTTATCCTACAAATACCTGATGAAACTATGATTTCAAGTCTTTGTGGCTTGCTTTAGACCATATAAGGCCTTCCTCAATGTGCATACGTATTCAGGGAATGATGAATCTTCAAAACCAAGAGGTTGAGCCATATATGGCTCTTTAGATATCCAACACTTAGGAATGCATTCTTTACATCCATTTGGTAAATCCTCCAATTTTGAAAGCAAGAATGCTCATAAGTACTCTAAAAGTTGGAACCTTTGCCATAGGTGTCACAGTCTCTTCATAGTCAATTCCTTGTGTTGGTGCATACCCTTTGGCTAGAAGTCTTGCTTTATACCCGTGGGTAGTTCCATAAGAGTTTTCTTTAGCTTGTATGTCCAACTAGATCCTATGATCTTTATAGATGAAGTCTTGGGTCCAACTCCAAAGAATGATTTTCTTCTAGGGCATCAATCTCTTCCTCCATGGCATGCATCCAATAAGGTCTCCTCTTTGCTTCTTCATCATATTAGGGCCCCAAAAGTTTCAATCTTGTGCTAAATAAACTAAATCTTTAGTGAACAATGATGCATCATAGCCATACCTTTCTAGCTTCTTCTTTCCTCTATTTGATAGTCTAATCATTTTCTATGAGGATTCTACTACATCCTACAACTCTTGCACTTTGGCTTTGCCTTTGGAGTTGAAGGGGTTAACTTCTCTCCTTGGAGTCTTCTGTTCCTCTTAAAAGTCACTTGATGCTTTAAGTGCGTACATTCTTTCTTGATAAGATTGGAAATTCTTCCTCTAGGTCATAGGGTAGTTTGATCTTCTTGCAAATATCTTTGAACTATGACTTATTTTTCATAAAAACAACATCTCTACTTACTATGAAGCCTTTGTTGTTAGGAATATATAATCTTTAACCCTTTTTATTAAGGTCATATCCACTGAACACACATTTCTCTACCTTAGGGTCCAGGTTGCATCTTATATGTAAAGTATGTGTGCATATGGAATGCACCCAAAGTTTCGACAATGCTCGATGCTAGGTTTTCTTCCATTCCATGCTTCATATGACTAGTTCCATCCAGATCCTTTGACGGTAGTCTATTTACCAAATAGGTGGCATTAGATAATTCCTCTACCGAGAAGTAGTTGGGAAGTTTCTTCTCATTGAGCATGGACCTTCTAGCCTCAACATTTGTTATATTTATTTGCTTTTCCACTCCATTTTGATCTAGAGTGTATCAAGTGGTGCATTCCCTTTGGATTCCTCTCTCTCTTCGAGATAAAAATCAAATTCATGGGAGAAGTATTCTCCCCCTCCATTTGAGCTGAGTCTTTTTAGGGTTTTACTTCTTTGATTCTCCACAAGAGCTAAGTAATTTTTTAAGTAGGAAAATAGTTCGTCCTTATCCTTCATGAAATATACGATATCTCGTCTTCCACAATCATCTATGAATGAGGCATATTACCTTGATAAAGAAATTGAATATTCCTTGATTGGTCCCCAAGCATCTTTGTGGACGAGTTCCAAGAGATCTCAATGTATATAGCCTTTCTTAGTGAATGATTCTATATGTGACTTACCAAACTCACATGCCCTACACTTGTATATCATGTTTTGTTTTGATATGTTTGGTCTCTATTGATTTGTTTGATGGAACTTTCTACAATGTGAGTTATTCTCTTATGCCAAACCTCTAACTCTTATAGCATTTGAGTTTCATAGTTCAACAAGCCAATATTCTTAGTGCCTTGAAGATCAAAAGTGAAAAACGAGCATCATAAAGAATCAATAATGAAACTATCTCCATAGGAATGGCAATAGATTTGCATTATTCAAGGCCAAAACAAATGTGTCAATATATTTTGTTTGACACAAAGCTATTTTGCCATGCATGAATTGAATGCGTAAATAATGATGCCAATGCCCCAAATCTGACATCTCAAATGAGGCATGCAAATCAGCCTTAAAATCAGCAATATACTTCTCATGAGGACCTATGAGCAGTATGTCATCAACACACACAACAATGATCAGAAGCGCATCATTAGCATGCTTAAAATATAAGGTGTTCTCAGTTGGACTATTCTCAAAACCATGTACAATCAGGTAGGCATGTATCTTTTCATACCAAGCATGTGGTGCCTGCTTCAAACCATATAATGCCCTTTTCAATGTGCACACTTGGTTTGCAGGCCCTTTTTGCACAAAGCCATGAGGCTGAAAAACATACACTTCTTCATGAAAATCACCATTTAGAA
Organism: Ceratopteris richardii; assembly: GCA_020310875.1. Taxonomy (NCBI): domain Eukaryota; kingdom Viridiplantae; phylum Streptophyta; class Polypodiopsida; order Polypodiales; family Pteridaceae; genus Ceratopteris; species Ceratopteris richardii. The sequence goes on from CM035419.1 coordinate 96,455,461, forward strand.
ATGTATTTTTAATGTCCAACTGATGTACATTCCAACCATAATGAGCTATAAGTGCACAGATGCTACGAATAGTAGTCATTCGACATGTAGGACCAAAGGTCTCATCAAAATCAATGCCTCTTTCCTGAGCATAACCCTTTCCAACAAGCCCAACCTTATACCTATCAACTTTTCCATCAAGCTTACACTTAAGCTTGTATACCCACTTAGTGCCAATAGCCTTCTTACTAGGAGGCAAGTCACATAAAGACTAGATACCATTTTTCATAATAGCATCATATTCTGATCGCATAACAACCTCCAATTCTCAAAATTTTGTGCTTCATCAAACGAAGGAGGCTCATTCTCATCATAGAGACTAGAGGCAGCTATAGCATAGCAATTTGATGCAACAAAAGAACTACAAGAGCTTGAATGAGTATGATATGATAGAGGTGCATCTAATTTGCTATTTGGCAAAGTCTACACCAGCCATTAAAATATATTTTTTGCCTCTTTTATATTAGTTCTCTCATCAATAAGGGCATCATGTAAATCTGCATCAGAAATGGAATGATCTGCATCATCGCATGAAACCTATAAAGGCTGAAAAGTTGCCTCATTTGTACCAGCACTAGACTATCCACGTATAAAGAGAGGCAGCAAACTATCATACGTCTCTTTGGTGCTAACTAATGTCTTTTTAGTACATGAAAGTAATGACTGAATAGCATCTTCCACAATACAACATCATGGCTAACCAAAACGTGTTTAGTTTGTGGATGATACAAATGATAGCCTTTACGTTCAGATTTGTACCCAACAAAAATACATTTTCATTACTTTATCATCCAATTTCCTATGTTTTTGTTCAGGCAATAATACATATGTCAGACAACCAAAAAGACATAGGTGACCAAGAGATGGCTTGCAACCATGCCAAGCCTCATATGGAATGATAGACTGAAATGCTCTAGTAGGACATTTGTTAAGTACATATGCTACACACATAACAACCTCAAGCCAAAAATTATGTGGTAAAGTCTGACTCTTGACCATACACCTCACCATGTCCATGAGTAGCTTGTTCTTTTGGTCTGCAACTCCATCCTTTTGAGGTGCATACGACACTGTACACTGATGTTTTATCCGAGGTTCATCTAGGAATGCATTAAAATCGGAAGATATATATTCCCCTCTCCTCTTGATGAGAATGGAGGGTGCCCATTTTACATGCTGATAGATTTTCAAGAAAATCCAAAAGTTGTTTGAAGCAGATAAACACTTCGGACTTTGCTTTCAATGGATATACCCATGCATACCTGGAAAAATCAATGATGAAAGTCATGAAGAAAAGATAGCTTCCAAAAGAGATCCATTTACCTTTGCCCTCCTCACTAGCCAAGAAAGCTTGATCTACAACACACATAATGGATCTTTTATGCCTAGAGTGATCTTCCTACAACATAATAGAGACTAACTCCTCAAATGTTAAGGCATTTGGATTGCCTTTCATCATCAAACAAAGAGTAAAAGCAAAACTCTAATATGAATTAGGAAGACCATTCAAAAGAGTTTGCACAAGTGAACTGTCAAGCAAGACTTCATCAACAAGAATCAACTATTCCTTCAAATCTTTGATCTTTTTCTGAAAACTATCCACAGAATCTCCTTCATTCATGTGCTGACTCTCTAATTGTTTTCAGAGGTAAGCAACATGACCCTCATTCCTTGCTTGGTATAAATTGGTAAGCGTATCACAAGCATCCTTGGTTGTTTTGCAAGAGCGAATGTGAGGAATAATGACACATTTGATATAGAAGGCTATCAATGCACGTGCTTGAGCATCTCTATCAAGCAAAATTAGAGTCACCCCCGACTTTTTAGGAGATGTGCAGAGAAATACCAGAGACCACTTCGAGCAAGATTTCTCCGAGATGGCTGATCCAATGACCTTCAAACTTTGTAGGCATGTAGTATGCTTGGAGCTGGTTCCAAAAAGCTTTGAATCACTTGATTTGGTTCAGTAGGCACTGAGATATGCCTCTTGGAAGTTGACAGACTTGGAGAAGATAACTCAGAGAATCACAGAGGTTGTAGATGTAAATGTATGTATTACTTCACATTGATTTACAAACTCATTGGCATGTCAAGCATTGCCTAATGAGATAGAGATATGTGGGAAATAGTGTAGCACTCACACACTCAAAGATAGGTGAGATATGCCTCGGGAAAATGGGCTAGAAAATGAACAGCTACCCCGCGACTCTTTTACTTCACTTTTTATAAGGATTGAGTGATAATTTAAATTTGAATTCAGATCAATCTCCTAGAATCTTTCACCTAAACGTTGATTGAGATATTCCCTCAATCAATCAACCAATTTTTCCACGACTTAATCAAGTAGGTGTGATTACATAAGATACCAAGTCATATAGACTTTTACAATGGGTAAAGAGGTAATAACTCATAAGCTAATGTTCCTATGATCCTTGCTTCATGTAGAGTCTTCAAGATAATATCCAAGCCAAATTGTGAAGGCTTGACTTGCACCAACAATAATGAGAGGGGTGTCAATGATGCCCTAGATGAAGCGTCAATGTGCTCTGATACCAATTGTTGGAGTTGGAAGACTGAGGAAGCTTGAGAATAGCACAACAAAGAAGAAGAAGCTTGGAGCACAACGCACAATACTAAATGTATTACCACTAGAATGTACAAAGATAAGTGACCCATTAGGGTTATCGGCATATATACAAGCGGAGGGAAAAACCTCCTAAAGAGGGAAAAAGGTGCCCTAATGTTACTGGTGTGGTCATACACATCACTACCTAAATATATCAATAATTGACTCCAAAATTAGATTTCTCTATAGAAAATGTTAGACCTATCTCTTTGAACCTTTTAAAAATTATTTTGCAATCAAAGATATGGCTTTTAAAAAATTTCTTACAATTAGAAGCATCTAAAGAATCTTATTTCACTATTTCCTCATAACAATTTATCAGAATATCATTAATAAAAGGCATCATCACACCTAGTTTAAAGTCATGTAAGACCAGATTCATAACATTCCTTATGTGAGCCACATAATTTATCGCTCCCTATAGCAAGGTACACACAGACAAGGCCTCATGGATTCTTCATTGTAATGTTATATTGGCTTTCAATGGCTTACTGGAATTGCTCATAATCTGAATAGAGGTTATCCATTGAGTAAAAGGAATGCCCAATATATGCTTCATCAAAATTACCTACTATAGGTCCCCTTCCTACATTTCTAGTTATGAATTTGTTTATAGGTTACAAATCCTAGATAAAACAAAGTTTCCCATTCTTTTCCAGTATCATGAACCATTTGTTTGAATATGGTGCAGAGGATGGTTCCAATGTTTTCATGGATATATTTTTCTTCAAGAATCGCATCAAATTAGGTAAATGAGATTCTAGAATTGGAATAGTTCGTATATTCCATGGAATATGTGACACTGTAAAAATGATCATGGGTGGAACTTGTTTCAGATCCGCACGACCTATTTCCTATGGCAAAAGAGTGAATTCTTTTTCCTTTTTTCTGACAACTTCAATAAATCTTTCTTTTTCTTTCTTTGTAAGAAATGTTTTCTCATCATTTTAATTTGCTCAAATGTCTCTTCACTAAAATGATGCCCTATGAACTCTCATTTTCTTAGGATGTCTCTTGGTAGTGGTTGAGCTATGATCTTTTCATCAATAGTCTTGTATTAGTATCAACTTTCACTCAATGTTCTTGCAAAAAATTAGAAATTAAACCATATTCTTCAATAGAATTAAGCATAATAATTTCATATCTTCCTTTCTTTCAGAGGGCTTTCTCAAGTTCTTCTAGTATAGTGGAACTGCTTTGTAATTCAATCATGGTTTTGATTTTCTTATTACGTAACATTAGTCCTAGATTTTTATAATGTTTCTTTATACATTTTTCTAATTTTTTTGTGATATCTTTTTTTCTTGAAAATATCACAATCTAAATGGACAAGATTAAACAAAAACATTTTCAGTACTATGTACAAGATCATGCAAGACATCAACCCACCTTCCACTATTTTCTCTCTCGAAAGAGGGTTCTAACATAAATTTTCATCAAAGTTTGCCCCATTTCTTCTTACAGGTGCACACTTATCACACTCTCGATCGTAACCATTTATGGGGTTCTTTCTTAAACTCTTTCTATTTCTTGTATGATTTGGATAAATATTCATGGCTTGTAAGGATTGCAAACATGATTTCAAATAGATTCTTGCATAGGTTGATCCATCATCCATTGCTTTAGTTTCCATTCTCATCTTTGTTATAAGTGGTTACCCAAGAATAGCTTTGTAAGAATAGTTGTCTTAGATAAAGAACCGGAATTCTTTTGTTAATTTGCCAGGTATGTTTGGGCATGCCCCTAGTAAAATCCCATAGCAATTGTCTATTGTCCTCATCTACAAGCCCTGATCCTTGTCAATAGGCCATCTAAATTTATTATACAACTTTTTATAGATCAAATTTATCTCTAACCCCAAATCAACCAAGTCTAGAGATAAATAGGATTCTCTTTCATCTCCTAAATTTATTTTAACTTCTAGTGCTCTTCTTGCCCAAAAAAGTCTATTATATTGACTTTCTAGTTCCTTTGCTTTTTCATCAAGTATTATAGGACCAATATAAATTTCAATTTACTTGAGCTATTTCAAGTTCGTTACCACCAAGGTCAGAAGAGTTACTGAGGGTAACAACCTCATTCATTACTTGAGTAACTTTAGGTGATTCTTCCATTTCAATATGATGAGGCAACATTAATTTTTTTTTTTTATTAAATTGATAAAATTGTCTTTGAATTCAATCTTTGCAATTGAGAACACATATTCCAAAGGCATTATGATTTGGCTTTTTAAAAGTATAATATTTAGCATATCTGTGGCATTAATTTTCTTCTCTAACCCTAAAATCAATACAAACTTAGGAGATTTCTTTCTCTTCCTTTGAATCTCATCCTCGTGAACATTCTCAATGTTCTCAACAATGTCTTGATTCTTTTCTGGTTGTTGCTTCACTTCTACTTGAATTTTTATGGGTTTATTTTGGTTTTGGTTTTCTTTCATTGGCCTCTTCCCTTCTCTAATCTCTTTTCTCTTAGCTTCATCTTCAGAAGTGGGATACTCCTCGAATTAAACTTTGAACTTTCTTCTCACTATTCTTAGTCTTTTCCTCTTCTTCCTTAACTTGTCTTCTAGTTACTTGCCTTTTAGGATCCACATATTATTTTATTTCATCTCTATTTCTTGTTTCCTTAAAATAGGAAATATGTGAGTAAACCAAGAATTGATCAACCAGAGACTCCCAAGTAGTCTTTTGCATGATTACATCTCACCTCTCATTAAACCTTCAATTGAATAAGTATTTTTTGACTAATTATTTTGTGAGTGAGGCTTCTGCTTGAGAGATTTGAGAAAATATTCTCAAGAACTCTTTTAATAAGTGTGTCACGAATGTTATAGGCTTAGGGGAATGAATCAACCTTAAAACGCCTTCCCAATTGTGCTGGCTAAAATCCTCTAGATAGAAAATCTTATGCAACTCTTTCCTCAAAATGTCCCAATTCTTATGCATATGTAAATAGATGGAATCTAGGATTGTCCCAAAAACTACCCGTTTGAAGTAATGCATAAGCATTTCTTCAGGTAGTCCTTGGATCTAAGCTTGCTCTTCAAAGATACCTAGATACTTGGTTACATTTAGTCTAGTGAATTTTCCTTTATCCTTAAGAATTTTTTGCACCACTCTTGCTCCATGTTTCTCTATCATAACTCCCTTAAAAAATTCAACCATTTCTCTTCTTTGGTTTGTTCTAGAATCTAAAAAAGATATACAAAGTTAATGGCTGAATAATCTCTTTTAACTCAGAGAAATGTTTGTTTGTACTTTGAGCCAAGGGATGAAATTAGCTCTCATAAGATTTTCTCACCATTCTCAGTGACTTCCTAAGTTTTAGATCTTTTCTCTTATTTTATTTATGAGAAATCTGAATAAAGATTCTTGGCCTACTTACTAGGTTCTTGAATAATTTCTATGTTTGAGGGAAATAATTTTCAACCTAAGCCTTAGTTTGAAGTTTGGATATGCTTTGATCACTTGCAATCACTTCATATTAGAGTTTTTTCACTAGATATTGGATAGAACCTTTAAAGTTTATTCTAGTTTTTTATTGCATCTAACGTCGGTCTTTCCTCTTGATTTTTAGGTCTAGAATTTTGACCCACTCTTACCTTGCTAATGCTAGAGCTAAAGTTTTACCCTAGGTCAAGATCATGAATCCAACTTTTCACTCTAGGCTTTGGTTGCTCTTCTCTAGCTTATGTTTAGAGTTGTATTTCTTCTCTATGTTTATATCTAAAGTTGATTCTCTCTCTAGGTTTTTAAAACTAGAGATAGCATTTAACCGTAAAAATTAGTTCCTCCAGTCGAAACTTGCTTCTAGGGTTTGAGTTCTTTGATTTTGCTCTTGATAGAATCCTCTTTTCAAATCTTTGTCAAGCTTAAGTTAATTCTTGAGCTTTGTTACTTAATTCTTGCTTCTTGAATTAACCTTTCATTTTTGTGACTTTAATCCTTCTTAGATCTTTGTCATTCTTTTCTTGTTTGATTTTTTAATTTGTGAATGTGCTTGAATATTATTTTTACTTTTTATTTTTGGTTTTGAATTTTTTGTTTCCTACTCTATTTACTTTGTTTTTTTTAATTAAGTACTAGGAAAGAGATTCTTTACAAGACTATTTTTTTATTCTTAACTTTTAAAAATGTTTTAAATGAATTTCTCTTTTTCTTTAATTTTTTAAATTTTTATGGTTTTTATTTTTGTTCTTTACATCTTATATATATGGTTCTTTTTATGAAATTAAGGTAAAATAAAATAATTGCATATTATTTTCACTAAGATAATTGGTTGGAAAGTTCACACAATGTATTACTAAACCTAATGCATATTATGAGTGCTCACATGTATTAAAAAAATTATCATTCTCTTCCACTGTGTGATAGCAATGCAATGAATTGAAATAACTTGAAAGAAACAAATATATGAAATTTCTTCTTTGTTGTTGAGGCATAGTTATAACTATAGTGAAAATATTTACATCAATTTAAAATCCTAAATACAAAAGAGACCACTTGTGTCATGTGCTCTATTGCTTTTCAACATATGGGTAAGATAGCAGAGGATCTCTAATGTGATCATCAGGTAGAGGCATCTCTTCACGTCAAGTTGGCTTTTACAAGAAGAATGGGTTGTGCGATGTTATAGTTATGTGGATCAGTGCTACTGTCAATCCCTTTTGCAAAGTGATATACACTCGGTGCCTTTTTTAAGGATAGCCCAAACTGCATGTCCTCCACTTTCGGGGGAGCAGAGAGCTACGTAGGTGTGATATGAGAAACTCACAGATGAAAGATGATTTTATATTGATGCTAGTTAGAAGAGGCTTTAAAGAAGGTGGAGAAGAAGAATCTCACATAACAGAATCAGTGATAGAAGGTACATGATCACAATCCATTGGTGATATAGTTGAAACTTTATGAGATGTACAATGGAATGGGTATAAACTGGTAGCAAAAACCAATGCTAATACAAGGTATCCGTGATCTAGATAGATAGAGAGAATCCATTGTTACCGTTAGTGTCCATGTGAAAGGCCAAATGGCCACCGGACACTTCTTTGTATATGTTCTTTAATAAAACATATAGTGGCCTGGTCAGTCACAGACTGTAAGTTCGACCGCATTTGTAAGACCTAAGAAGTCTGTCTTCGTGCTCCCTATGTACTGCGTTTTCTGCGTATTCTACAACCTCTGTGCGGAGTATTGTGTGTGGCGTCAGGAGCTCGGTTTTCTGCTCCGAGCATATCGTCGTGGAGCTCTCGAGAAGGAGAGTGCAGTGTGGTGCATCACCATCGAAATACTTCACTGGTATCAGAGCAGTTCGAGGCAAAAAAGATTTGTTCCTTTTGTGCGAGCGAAGCGAGCACCCCCCCAGGCTTTCTCCAAGGCTTACGACTAAGGCGGCGACCAAGGCATACCTTGTCATCCGAGTCACCGAAGTCACCGTTGGCGCAGTTGGCTGCGTGCGAGGGAGGACCTCAACGATCAAGGAATATAGAGGTTCCCGGTACTTCCCGGGATTTCACCCATCCCAGTACTGTTCCCCCCAGAGCTCGCTTAACCGTGGCAATCTCTTGCCACTAAGCTACACTCTTGTGGTGTTTGAAGAAGGGGAAAGACTAAGGTTGACATTACCTTGAACAAGTTTTGGTCCCTCAAAGCTTCATTTTTGCTTTTAAAGCCTATTTCTGAAGCAATTTTGGGGTGTTTTTGGAGCCATTTCGGAGTACTTTCGCACGTAGTTCTCTTCACACAGGTCCAAGAATATCAAGAAGAGTGTTCCTTGTACTTCTCAGACAATAAATATCAACCTTTGGGGCTGTATTTTCAGCCACACTCGTAAAACTACAGGTTTCTCGAGGGGTTTTCAGTTTTGGTGGGAGCAGTCACGGCAAATTTATGCAGGTTTTTAAAGCCTAAAACATCAGAGTTGACAGACACTTGCAGGTGTTATTGGCTAGTTTTTGGGCTGTGTATTCAGCCTTTCAGTGTCATTTTACTGCATGTATTGAGCACATACACACCATGTACGCTTCTGTGGATACCGCTTATGTACGTCCATGTGGGCATTGATATAGCGGTTACGTTCTTTGCATAAAGCCTTTTACGTTTGATAAAGAGGGTCGTGGTGAGGTTTTCTTAACTGGGAGACACCCAGATGTCGGGGTCTCTTCGGTGATGCAGGTGGAAGACTTACCCAGCCTCGCCATAGGAGATGTATGATAGTTGTTCATAGGTGCTCGATAAGCCTAGTTGGCTTCTATTGGGTAACTGATTATATGCAGTGGAGTCAGTGATTCACTATGCAGGTAGACATGTCAGTACTTGCAGTTTTATGATACTTTGACACTGGTCATATGCTAATTTTGCAGAGGATACTCTGGCAAAATTTTTCCAGATTTCTGGTTTAGTCAACTATATAGTGGTCGATTTACTCCTTGATACACTTATTTGTTGGTGTTTGGACTCTTCTAGCTCCATTATCATTCTATTCAGTTCTCTACGATCATGGCATCAGAGGTCTCAGGCACATCCGGTGGATCAGGGTCTAGTGCTAGCGTTCCGAGGAGGAGCTATAACTTGCAGGGCAAAGACCATTTTGAGATCCGAAAATTTGATGGCACAAACTTTTCTCTATGGAAGAATCAGATTAAAGATGTGCTGATTCAAAGAAGGCAATGGAAGCTAGTAAATGGGATTTCAAAGAAGCCTCCTGACATGGATGAAGATGATTGGGATGAGTTAGATGAAATGGCCAGGTCTACCATTCGCTTGCACCTAGCAGATAATGTTTACTTTACAGTATTAGACTGTGAAAGTGCAGAGGAGCTTTGGAAGAAGTTATGCAATACATATGAAAAAGAGACGGCATCAAATAAAGTATATCTGATGAGAAAACTATACGACCTTCGTATGAAGGACACAGATAGTGTTGCTGCTCATCTAAATGAGTTTGATGCCATATTCTCCCAGTTATAGGCTCAGAAAATGGATATGGACAATGAAATGAAAGCAGTATTGCTGTTATGCACCCTGCCATCATCATGGGATACATTTTGCACAGCTATTAGCAATAGTGCACCAGGTGGTAAACTCGTCTATGATGACATATGTGGAGCACTCTTGAGTGAGGAGATTCGTAGAAAATCTATGGTTGGCACTCAGAGTGGAGATGCATATAATGTTCGTGATTCTTACCAAGGAAAGAATCAACAACGTGGCAGGAGCAAGAACAAGGAAAAGAATGGTCAACGGAATAAGAGCAGAAGTAAATCAAGGAAGAGGGATATTGAATGCCATTATTGTCATAAGAAAGGACACATGAAGAAAGACTGTTATGCATTAAAGAATGCTAAAGGTAAAGGACAGAATGTTGATGGGCATGTTAAACAGTTACCTGCACCATCTACTTCGACTGTGAAGATTGAAGAAATTAATGCTATTTCTGATGATGCTGATGTGTTGACACTTGATAGTACTGTGCCATCTGAGGCACTTATGGCTAATTCTCTTTCCCACACTTGGCTGCTAGATTCTGGTGCTTCTTTCCATGTGACACCACATAGAGAATGGTTCTCTAATTATGCAGCAAAGTCTCTTGGTACCGTGAGACTTGGTGACTCTTACGAGTGTGATGTTGTGGGGATTGGAGATGTGGTTGTGCAGTTCATTGACGGTTCAAAATTTACTATGCATAATGTACGCCATGTACCTCAGTTATCACGCAGTTTGATGTCAGTTGGTCAACTTGATGACCTTGGTTACAAGGTGGTCTTCTATGCTCAGTCCTTTCGTATATCAAAGGGCAATATGGTTATTGCAAAAGGAAGGAAAGTTGGCTCACTTTATCCTTTATTTGTATCACAGAAAGAACACTTGTTAGCTGTTACTGAATAGCCTATGGCTTGTACTTGGCATGGTCGTTTGGGCCATATATCTCGTAGTGGAATGGAAAATCTTTCTTGTTCTGGCTACTTACCTGTGTTATCTTTCTCTGATTTTTCATTTTGTGAGCATTGTCAATATGGAAAGCAAACCAGAAATGTGCATAAAACGCACATTGACTCTTCAATTCAGCCTTTAGATCTTGTTCATACAGATGTGTGTGGTCCTATGCCCACTAGGTCCTTAGGTGGTTCTCTTTACTTTGTCACTTTCATAGATGATGCTACTAGAAAAGTCTGGGTATATCCTATCAAATCGAAGGATGATGTATTCCCTACTTTTAGAAAATGGCTTGCTTCAGTTGAGACTGAAAAAGGAACTAAGCTTAACGCTTTACGTTCAGATAATGGGGGTGAGTATACCTCACATGAATTCAGCCTTTTCTGTCAATGTAGAGGGATTCGTAGAGAGTTTACAGCTCCTTATACCCCAGTACAGAATGGTGTAGCTGAGAGGATGAATAGAACTATTCAAGATAGAGTAGTCTCTATGTTGCATCATGCAAACCTCTCACAAGGTTTTTGGGCAGAAGCAGTATTGACTGCAGTTCATGTGATTAACCTTTCACCTAGTACTGCCAAAGGTCTGAAAGTGGCACAAGAGTTATGGACAGGGAAACCACCATATTATGATCATCTTCGAGTTTTTGGGTGTGAAGCATATGTTCATATACCCAAGAATCTTAGACAGAAGTTGGACCATAAGTCAAAGAAATGCATTTTTCTTGGATATGGTCGAGAAGGACAATTTGGATATCGCTTATGGGATCCTGAAACACGGTCAGTGATCAGAAGTAGTGATGTCAATTTTAATGAGTCTAAGATGCATAAACAGCCGATTAAGGAGGTTGAAGTGAGAAGAGTGGTGTTTGAGGATACTAGTCCTCCGGTTAGCATGCATAAAAATGCTGCACATAGGGATGTTCAAGAGAATGTCCATTCAGATCAGTCTGCACATGTTCCTGTTCAGCAACCATTGAGACGTTCTGCAAGTGTCTCATATCCACCTGATAGATATGTTCCAGGTTTAGATTTTGTTATGCTAACAGATGCCGGTGAGCCCTCTTGCTACAAAGAGTCTATGCAGACAGAGGATCATGTCAAGTGGGAGCGTGCCATGAAGAGTGAGTTGGATTCTATTCACAAAAATGGTACTTGGGACTTAGTACCTTTGCCAAAGGGTAGGAAAGCTTTACCATGTAAATGGGTATATAAGCTGAAATTCACATCAGATAGTGCTTCTCCAAAATATAAAGCACGACTTGTTGCAAAGTGTTTTAAGCAACAACATGGTGTTGATTTTGAGGAAATCTTCTCTCCAGTGGTCAAGATGATTACTTTGCGCATGTTGCTTGGATTCGTTGCAATGGAGGACTTAGAGCTAGTCCAAATGGATGTGAAAACAGCTTTCTTGCATGGAGATCTTATAGATGAGATCTATATGGAACAACCAGAGGGTTATGTAGTTCCTGGCAAGGAAAGTCTAGTTTGTAAGCTCAAGAAGAGCTTGTATGGACTTAAACAGTCTCCTAGACAATGGTACCAAAAGTTTGATGCTTTTATGAAGTCCCAAGGCTATTCTCGGAGCAATGAGGATCATTGTCTCTACACAAAGAGATGTTCTGATGGCAGCTTGATATGCTTGATACTTTACGTCGATGATATGTTGATTGCTGGGAAGTCCTCTTATGAATTGTCAATTCTCAAAAAGAAGTTGAGTCAGACATTTGATATGAAGGATTTGGGGGATGCCAAACATATTCTTGGCATGCGCATTACTCGTGATAGGAGTAAAAGATGCATATACTTGTCTCAAAGTGAGTACATATCCAAAGTACTTCATCGATTCAATATGCAGGGTGGAAAGGCATTGAGTACACCTTTACCCACATATGTGAAATTGAGCAAGGATGACTGCCCCAAATCAGATGAGGAAAAGGAATTCATGACCAAAATTCCCTATCAGTCTGCTATTGGTAGTCTCATGTATGTTATGGTAGCTACGAGACCAGACATTGCATTTGCAGTGGGAGTTGTGAGCAGATATATGTCTAATCCTGGCAAGAAACATTGGGAAGCGGTCAAAATGATTTTGAGATATCTGAGTGGCACTAAGGACAAGTGTCTATGCTTAGGTAGAGGGAAAGCATCCATTATTGGTTACACAGATTCTGACTATGCTGGTTGTGTAGACAATCGTAAGTCTACATCAGGGTACATTTTTCATTTTGCTGGAGGTGCTATCTCTTGGAGATCTCGTCTTCAAGAATGTACAGCTGTTTCCACCACAGAAGCAAAGTATGTTGCAGCAAGTGAGGCATGTAAGGAAGCATTGTGGCTTTCTTGTCTTGCTTGTGATATGGGTTTGCCTCAGCATGTACCTCACTTGCTCAGTGATAGTCAGAGTGCCATTGCTTTGGCTAAGAATCCGGTCTATCATGCAAAGACCAAGCACATTGAGGTGAGGTATCACTTCATTAGAGATTGCTTAGCCACTGAGAGCATTATTCTTGAGAAGGTTCACACTCGAGATAATGCTGCAGATGCTTTGACTAAAGCTCTACCACAGGATAGCTTTCGACACTGTTGTCACTTGATGGGGGTTACTTGATTCTTGATCTTACGCAGTCACTTGTATACTGTGAAACATGCCCATCAGGTGGGAGGTATAGTGTGTATACTTACACTCAGGTATTCTTTATCATTCTTTCTTTTTTCTCCCATAGTTACTCTGGCCATATTGGCCTTTAGTGGGAGATTGTTACCGTTAGTGTCCATGTGAAAGGCCAAATGGCCACCGGACACTTCTTTCTATATGTTCTTTAATAAAACATATAGTGGCCTGGTCAGTCACAGACTGTAAGTTCGACCGCATTTGTAAGACCTAAGAAGTCTGTCTTCGTGCTCCCTGTGTACTGCGTTTTCTGCGTATTCTACAACCTCTGTGCGGAGTACTGTGTGTGGCGTCAGGAGCTCGGTTTTCTACTCCGAGCATATCGTCGTGGAGCTCTCCAGAAGGAGAGTGCAGTGTGGTGCATCGCCATCGAAATACTTCATCCATGATAGGTCAGGATCCACCTAGCACAAGTCCAACTACAGGCACATCTGTTCTTTGATCCTTCAACTTTTTCAAGTGTGCTGTTATAGACAATTACTTCAATATGGATGCAAGATGAATTAGAAAAAATGGTCCATTAGAGCATTTGAAAATAATAAAAACACTCGTGAAAAACACTATGCTTTTATTTATTCAGTTTTCATTTTTCTCTCTCTCCCTCCCTCCCTCTCCCTTCCCTCCCTCTCCCTTCCCCCCTCCCTCCCTCCCTTTCTCCCTCCCTCCCTCCCTCCCTCCCTCCCTACCCCCCTCCCTCTCTTCCCCCCCCCTTCTCTTCCTCTCTCTCTCTCTCTCTCTCTCTCTCTCTCTCTCTCTCTCTCTCTCTCTCTCTCTCTCTCTCTCTCTCTCTCTCTCTCTCTCTCTCTCTCTCTCCCTCCCCCTCTCTCTATGATATTTTTTTCTTGCATCCTCTATGGAAGAGGGAAGGGGATAGGTTGCAAAGGAATAAACTGGCTGGATTAGGCCTTTTAATCCATCCGGCAAGTGGCATTTGCACATTGGGTACCTTTTAGGGATAGTCAAAGGACCCTTGCATGTGCTTTAAGAGGATCATAGAAGCATGTGGTTGGGGGGGAAGACATCGTACATGAAACTAATCAGAGGGATCAGGGCAGAGAGTGGTTATGGCAGGAGGAATTCGTGAATAAAAGACTCCATGCTAACTATAAGAGTGCTTGTGGAAGATGAAGAAGAAACATCAATCATGTTATAATCAATGGTTGAAGATACAGGATCGCCATTCATGGGTGTGGAAATATACCAAGTATGGGTGTAAAGCCTTAAATCATATGATAGATAATACAAACTAAGTAGATACAAGGATGATTAAAACAATTAAAGATCCTTGATGAACTAGTGCTTCCTTGATTCACACTTTGCTTTGGTTCCGACAAACATTAGACAAAAAAAGATATTTATTACATTTAGGTTAGGAAAAAAACCACTCCTAAAGAAAAAGACAATGGATTATATTATTTGTTTCTCCTCATATTTTATTTTTCTTTTGCTTTTCTTCTTAAATTTCCTTTCGTTTATTTTTATATTTTCTTAAGTTCATATGTTACATACTCTTTTTATTTAACTAATTTTCTTTTAAATTCTTTTTATTTACACATATTTTCTATCATTTTATTTTTATTTCTACTTTTCTTTCTATATATTTTAGTTTCATTAGATTGTAGCTTTTATTTACACTTTTATTTTTTGGTTTACTAATATTTCTAATTACTTGATTTTCATTCTAATCATTTATTTATTTAATTCATCTCTCTCTCTCTCTCTCTCTCTCTCTCTCTCTCTCTCTCTCTCTCTCTCTCTCTCTCTCTCTCTCTCTCTCTCTCTCTCCCTCCCTTTCGAAGCTTCACCTCCACCTCCAGCACTATCAAAGTTGGCCTTCTCTCTCTCTCTCTCTCTCTCTCTCTCTCTCTCTCTCTCTCTCTCTCTCTCTCTCTCTCTCTCTCTCTCTCTCTCTCTCTCTCTCTCCCTTACAAGCTTCACCTCCACCTTCACCACTGTCAGAGTCAGCCTTCTCTCTCTCTCTTTCTCTCTCTCTCTCGCTCTCTCTCTCTCTCTCTCTCTCTCTCTCTCTCTCTCTCTCTCTCTCTCTCTCTCTCTCTCTCTCTCCCTCCCTCCCTCCCTCTCTTTCTCTCTCTCTCTCTCTCTCTCTGTCTCTCTCTCTCTCCCCCCCTCTCTCTATCTCCCCCCCTTCCAAGCTTCCGCTCCACCTACACCACTGACAGAGTCAGCCTTCTCTCTCTCTCTATCTCTATCTATCTATCGATCTATCTATCTATCTATCTATCTGTCTATCTATCTATCTATCTATCTTTCATTCTATATGTATATATATATATATATATATATATATATATATATATATATATATATATATATATATATATATATATATATATATATATATATATATCTCACTATATCTCTATGCCTTCTAGCTTCCTATGTGTGTGCTCTATTAAAGATGGGAGGAGGGTAGACAAATGGGACTCTCTCTCTCTCTCTCTCTCTCCCTCTCAATAGGAGCAAGATCATGCCTACAAGATGAATTGGAAAGGGAAAATAGAAGCAAGATCATACCTATTTTCAACCCTCTTATTGGATCCAACCATCATCAATTTTCACGTACCTCTTTTCAATCTTCTTATTCAATCCAAACATCGTCGATTTGCACGTATCCCTATACATATAGATAGGTTCTTATTCCCTTCTAGATTTGTCAATGATTTATTTATTTCTCACTTTTTAATTTTCACTTGTCATTTTTTTTAGGTTGAGGTTTGAATAATTACCTTTTTATTTGCACAAACACATAATTAAACATACAAGATCACCCTCACATCCACTCACATACATACATATACAAGGGTTACATACACACTCATAAGGGTGCAAAACCACACATAGGATACACACATATACACACATAATTAGGGTTGCACATAGATATATATATATATATATATATATATATATATATACATATATATATACATACATAGGCTTCATGTGGTGTTTGTATAATCACACACTAGGGTTTTAGGGTTTATAGACATAAAGTTATAGATAAACACCTAGGGTTTTAACAGGACATAGGGTTTTAAGATGAAGGTTTATTAGACTAATTATAGCTTTTATACATTCACACATAGTGTTTTATATAAACACTTACACATAGGGTTTGCACATATGATTTTGGGTTTTTACTTTTAGGGATTTGACGGTTTACAAATAGGGTATACATTCACATGGGATGTTATTCACACACTCAATTAGGATTTGTATACACATAAACATTAAGGCTCTAAGGGTGTGACATATAGGATAGATGCATTTACATGGGGTGCCATTCACACACACTCAATTAGAGTTTGTATATATATGTTAGGGTTTTTAAGGTCATTAGGGTTAATAGGCCAATTAGGGTTTTACATGTACACATATCTCGCTTCATATATATATATATATATATATATATATATATATATATATATATATATATATATATATATATATATATATATATATATATATATATAGAGAGAGAGAGAGAGAGAGAGAGAGAGATATTGGAATTACACATATACATTTTAGGGTGTATACGCATATATACAATTGGGATATCTCTTCACTCATGCTCTCACTCAAAGAAATTCAGGCATCATTCATGTATATACAACTAACTTAATGTTTTTGGTTCTTCTTCTTCTTCTTGAAGACTCAACCATAGCAATCATCAGTAACGATCATCAAATCATGATCAACATAGAGATAAATGAACAAAAAGGAGAATAAACTTGAATCTTTATGATCTTCGAGCCACAAAAAAATTAACCTTGACATTCGCCCCCACTAAACATACATATCATCCCTGATGGGCTAATGTGCAAACTCAAATACAATCACATCAAGATTCTTTTTGAAATAGTTTTTATGTTTATTTCAATGTTTTCTTGCGAAATTCAAAAGATGATTTTATATGCAAATGCATGTTCTTAGCGAATAAAGAAAACTATAAAGTGCCTAAGTTATGATTTAATACTCGTTCGGTTAGCATGCTACTATAAGAAATGTCAGATTACTCCTATAGAAATCACTTGGACTCTACAGAAACAATCTTTCCTCTTGACTCATTTCAAAGTGAGTTATCATTTTATATAAATATTCTTATGTTTTGTTCCTATACACATGTGAGAAAATAGCCTCCGTATAGTTCTTAGAACTTGTTTTGAGACAAAATATATTTCATGAGTAACCTTTTTAACATTTTTTCTTCATTTTCTTCGCTTACAAACAATCCTTAATGTACTGCATCTTTATTTGATCTTTATTTGATCTTTATTTCTCTTTTTTGGGGTGGAAGAAAGCATAATCTTCGTAACTATAAATCTGGAACCTTTGCACTTTTTTGTTTAAGGGAAGAGGCCTTAACCCTACTAAAAAATAAGGCCTTCTTTCTACTAAGAGCTTCAAGTCACAATGTTCTATCTAGGTCCATGATGGCTATAGGGTATCTTCACCTACTCTCTCAAGTGCATATGTTCCTATTAGTGTTTCTAACCATCTCTTTTCATCATTTAAAATCTCCTTTTAATTGCTTAAAACATTCATGAAATGCAATTTATGATATGCATTAAAATAAAAAAACTTGAATAAGAAAAAAAATGGACAGTGTAGAATAAATTCACTTGATACATTTTCTTCAGCATTTTCAATATCATCTTGATCTATTTTACATTCATCTTCATTTCTTTTCTTAAACAACTTGACTTGTTTCCTTGCAACTAAAGACTTTTAAGGATTTCTATCAAGTTCATCATTCATATGTTCCATTATTAAATACAAGCACAACTACATATGGCCCAAACCATCATTTAGTCAACTTTCTCTCATGTCATAGTGATATCAAACTTACTATCATATTCTAGTACCCAATTGTGAACCTCAATCTTTGATGGCCTAAGTCGATGCATTTTGTGCAAGTTTAATTTTATTCTTTATTCTTGTCTTCTTTAAATGTTGCACTACTTCTTTTAAATTTTCATTTTCTTTTTCAAACTAGTAGAGAAGAAGAATTTGACATAATAGAATAAGTGATAGAAGGTACATGATCACTATCCATTGGTGATATAATTGATTTTTTTTGAGATGTGCAATGGAATGGGTATAAACCCACAACAAAAATGGATGCTAATACAAGGTGTTAGTGGCCTAGATAGATAGAAACAATCCTTGATAGGTCATGATCCTTTACCTAGCATGAGTCCAACTATAAATTTGCTTCATGCCAGGTTATTTTCTTCACCTCCTACAGGAACATCGGTTCTTCAATACTTTGCTTCTTCAAATGCGCTACTATAGGCAAGATAAAAAATCCTCACTTTAATTCAATATGGATGCAAGTTGAATTAGAAAAATGGTCCATTAGATCATTTGAAAATAATAAAAACACTCTTGTGAAAGAAACTATGCTTTAATTTATTCATTTTTCTTTTTCTTTTTATTTTCTTTTTTAAATATTTTTCTTTTTATATTCTCCATATTTTATTATTTACCTAAGTTCTCTCTCTCTCTCTCTCTCTCTCTCTCTCTCTCTCTCTCTCTCTCTCTCTCTCTCTCTCTCTCTCTCTCTCTCTCTCTCTCTCTCTCTCTCTCTCTCTCTCTCTCTCTCTCTCTCTCTCTCTCTCTCTCTCTCTCTCCCCCTCCCTCCCTCCCCCTCCCTCCCTCCCTTCCTCCCTCCCTCCCTCCGTCCCTCCCTCCCTCCCCCTCTCTCTCTCTCTTCTCTCTCTCTCTCTCTCTCTCTCTCTCTCTCTCTCTCTCTCTCTCTCTCTCTCTCTCTCTCTCTCTCTCTCTCTCTCTCTCTCTCTCTCTCTCTCTCTCTCTCTCTCTCTCTCTCTCTCTCTCTCTCTCTCTCTCTCTCTCCCTCTCTCCGTCTCTGAGATTTTTTTCTTGTGTCTGCTATTAGAGAGGGAACGAGATAGGTTGCGAAGGGATGAACTGGTTGGATAAGACCTTCTCATCTGTCTAGTGAGTGGCATTTGCACAATGGACACCTTCTAGGGATAGTCAAAGGACCCCTGTCCGCACTTCAGGGGGAGCACAGAAGCATGTGGTTGGGGGGGGGGGACATTGTACATGAAACTAGTCAGAGGGATCATGGTGGAGAGTGGTTTTCGCAAGAGGAAATTTGCGAATGAAAGACTCCATGCTAACTACATCAGTGATTGTGGAAGATGAAGAAGAAACATCAATCATGTCATAATCAACACTCAAAGATACATGGTTTCCATCCATGGGTGTGTGGAAATATACAAAGTATGGGTGCAAACCCTTAAACCATATGGTGGATAATACAAAATAAGTAGATACAAGGATGTTTAAATCAATTAAAGATCCTCGATGAACTAGCTCCTCATGCAATGCTATAGGCACATAAAACAGCTAGATTTCTCTTTACTTCACTGGTACATGTAGAAAGATTCTTTGATTCATGCTTTACTTTGATTTGTTGGAGACCTTTCAATCTCCAAATGTTCGATTTATCTTGACTTAAGAACTCCTCTATATCAAGAATAAATCAAACTTTACACAAACTTCAAATTATTTTTCACATATATCAAGAAATACTTCTCTGTAAGAAGTTTTCTTCATCTTCAAGAATCTGCTTCAGAGATAGGCTTCAATTTCTTCATAACACTTCAAATTTAATCGTTCAAATGATACTCACATATGCATGCTACCTTTGCGCAACTATATTGATCATTAGTTCTTCAAAAGAACCACTAGATTTCTAATTTGATCTTTTCGAGCAAATC
The DNA here is from genome assembly GCA_020310875.1 of Ceratopteris richardii. NCBI lineage: Eukaryota > Viridiplantae > Streptophyta > Polypodiopsida > Polypodiales > Pteridaceae > Ceratopteris > Ceratopteris richardii. The sequence goes on from CM035419.1 coordinate 96,475,506, forward strand.
TGTGTCAAAACTTGTCTTCCAGAATTGGCGACTTTGACTTGGTCAACTTCTTAAGTTGATTTCTCATAGCACATATCCCGTTTTGCTAAATGCTTTTAGCCATAGCTTCCTTAACTTCTAACTTAGATTTTGAATGCTCAGTCATCAAAAACTTTACACTGTGCACTGAGATCTAAGCAAAACATTGACACGAAAAAGTGCATGACTCTGAGAAGTCTATCTGCAGACTCTACATACACATGTTCCTATAGATCATACTCACAACAGAAGAAGAATTAAACCATGAAACTTTGAACATAGCTTCATTAGCTTCTAGATTAGATGTGTACAAAAGGATTTCTGATCCACATGATCAGACTGAGAGAAATCTACAAAATACTTGTCGCTATTTTCTAAAGATGACTCTCTTCACATCTATCTCTAAGACACTTGTCTTCAAATGACTCTTCTCATGTGTTTCTTTACATCATTGACTTATATACATATGGTTTTAGACTTATCTCACATCTATTACATTACTCCTCATCGTCCTAAGGATTATTCATACTCAAGTTACAAGAGTTTCCAACTGTAATGTACATATGTATACAGGCTTTACTTTTGAGATCTCTTCACTTTCTCAAGTGTCTTCTCTCAATTCAATTTGATCATAAGCTTGCTTCAAGCTCTTTATAATCATCAATTTGTGATTGGTTTGTTCCAACATGATGTGCCTCTTATACAAAAGAAGAATCATTATTACATTTAGGGTTATGAACAAAAATCACCCCTAAAGAAAAACACAATGCGTTAACTCTTTGCTTCTCTTTATATTTAATTTTGCTTTTGCTTTTCTTTTAAAATTTCCTTTCATTTCTTTTTTTTTTATTTTCTTAAGTTCATATGTCACATACTCTTTTTATTTTTCTATTTTTTCTTTTAGATTATTTTTATTTACACCTATTTTTTATTCTTTTTTTCTTTCTATATATTTTAAATCCTAAAAAATTATTTTATGATTTCAATATTATTACTTAATCTTCATTCCAATTATTTATTTATTTGATTTATATTTCTACTTAAATTCTAAAAAGTTATTTTATGATTTGATAATTAATAATTATTTAATTATTTTTTATTAATTATTAATTATTTAATTTTTTTAATTAGTTTTATAAATTATAAATTATAAATGATTTAATTATTTTTATTTGCATTATATTGTAATATATTTATTCATTCATTTACTAACTTCTTTTTTATTAATTATTCAACAAATAAAATATAAATAATATGATCAATCAAAAAATTGGAAAACAAATTAAATTCAAAAATTTTTGGCTCCCCCTCTCTCTCTATCGCTATCTCCATCTTTGTCATCATCGACTCTCTTTGTGATAAACGTCCACCATCTCCATCTCTATGCTTCAATTTAAGTAGATGATCCTACTCCCTTCGTCCCTCTCTCTCTCTCTGTCTCCCCCCTATTGTGATCTTGTTGGAAGTTCAAGAGATCTATATGTGTATGTTTCCACTCCTGTAGTTTGGTAGGTAGAGATTGAAGAGCTTGTATATCCCTCTTATGTATCCAATTTATGTACCTTATGGTTCATTTGACATTTCTTACTCTCTACTTTCATCCTCTGACTTTTCATGCTCAATGGAGTTGTGAGCTAAGAATAGAGCTCTTTGCAAGTAGTGTGTGTTCTCGGGTTCACCTTTGCTAAAGGTCTCCATTAAACCTAAAATTTATACAGGTCATATCTCCTTGTGTATTTATCCAATATGCATGTTCTTTAGCTGGAAAGCTCTAGAAATTTAGTAAATGTGGCTAAAAGAGACATAAAAAAATCTGATTGAATTGGGAATAGAAAGCTCAGCAAGGATGACTAGCTTTCTATGCATACGTTTGTGAGAAGGTCAACTAGTTCCTAGGGGGTTCCACCTACTTCTAGCTATATTTTGGAGGTTAGTAATCTCCAATATTGAATCCACTATGAGCTGACAAGAGGGTGCCTAGGTGATGGTGGATACTCACAATAGATCATCTTTCTAATGTAATTCTTGTGATCCTTGTTTTGTGGACTCCACTTGACCATGATAGAGTCCAAACTATATTGTGCATAATTGCCGTATACACTGACACATGGCCTTTTGGGCCACATCCATCATTGGTGCTAAATCTCCTATACAGTACAACTTGGAGTCTTCATGGTCATGAGCACCCAAAGGTCTAAACGGTGTATTGCGTGGCATATGTGCATCTTAGGCACTCGATCTAGGACTAGTCATTGGTGACACTATGTCCGTCACACCACCTCCACAACATATGCCTACTCCTCCAGACCCATAGCTACCTATAGATCCTTCTCTAGAACCTCCTCCTCTGGAAAGTGACCTCCAATCTAAACCAGATAAACAAGACTACCCAACACCTGTATCATGGTGTGGTGTCAAACGCTGGTGCACATGTCTAATGTTGCAACCTCTAGGGGATGGCTGTGAAGACTGCTATGGTGGACTCATAAATCTAGAAGTACCACAAAACGGAGTGCTACTGATGGGAGTAGTCCCCACATAGACCTAATACTATGATGCAGCAACCTAATAAGTGGCACGTGCTCGAGATATGAATTGTAAACATTGCTCCCATGTCATGGAATCCGTATGGAGCGGTCGACTATCTCCCATCGTTCTCTAAAATAGATAACTCAAATAATTAGCATATGGATAATAACAAAAAATAGTAGTCTACAAAAAATGTAATAGAGTTATAAAAGCATCGTACTAAGAATAATGTCCTCTTTACCACACTTTGAACAATACTCTTGAAAGGTGAGATAGTGTGGTGGACCTACTCATGTGGGTCATGGACATTCATGTATGAAATGATCTCCTTGGCATCTATAGCAAGGTCCTCAATGGACTTGTGGTATCAAGTGTCTCATTTGAGGTCTAGGGTTGGGATTACTATACATGATATTCGCATAATCTGGTTCACAACTATATTCTTGTGATGGGGTCTCATATTGATATCTGTATGTTTAGGGCACTCCTTGTAGTAGGTAGGAACATTCCCTCCATGTGATGAATCAAAACTATTTGCATCTAGATCCTTCTCTATTATTAAAGGGTAAAGTGGTACTAAAGTTGTATTTGAATTCTCATATGTTGTTGCATACTTGATTGAGATTACATTTGCAGGGAATGGGAGCTAATTTCCTAGCACTGGCTCTTTCCTAAGCTATGCTTGGTCTAGTGGGTGGTGATTCTCTTCTAGCCTATAATAGGGCTTCTGTTGGTATTGGCTATAATACCTATATGAATGTTAATAGTTTTTTCTAACTTCTTTCTTGTTGCAAGGGCAGCCCTCTGCCATATGGTTTGTGTACTTCCTCTCTAATATACACTAGTAGGAGCATAGAGCTACTGCATTCTTATTCTACATGGGGCAAGCATTAACCATGTGATCACTAGCATATGTGTAGCAATTTTTTATAGCAATGACCTTCAATTTTTGCCTATTGTATAAGTTACCTCATGGCTTCTCTCCAATTAACTCAGCTAGTTCCTCTATAGACATTGAAGGTATAGATGTGACACTAGCCAAGCATTCCCATCCTTAAGAGATCTTGGACAATTTTGGCACCTCTCATAGGTTTTCCTCTATGTCTATGCGCACTCTCACACACTCATCTTTAAGGTTTGGATCTTTTAGAACACACACGTATGGTCATACATGCACATATACAAAGAGCATATTGCACCTACCTAATTAGAAATTTTCATGCATACACCCATAGACTCAAACATTTGCACACATTTGCATACATACATATCAACATGCATATAGACTCACATATATTCAAATGCATAAACACACATAGAACATTTGTACAGGTACATACACCACATTCATGAGCACATAATCACACACTTACATAAGCACATATAAAACATAGAAACACACATTCATGAGCACCTTTTGGAACATATTTATACATACACTTAGACACAAACATACACGCCAACACACATATAGGATAACATTCATGGGCGCACACATATACATGAATGCACATAGAGCACATAGACCATCATACAATTCTAAATCTATTTTATTTTTTGTCCCCTACATGTAAAATTTATTTACCACCATCAAATGAGAGAGATAAAAAAATAGTGACAATATCAAAGAATTAAAGACCATCATATTCTAAGAAAATTTTTTATTTTTAGAATTTGAATCAGGGTCATTAAGTATGTCCAACATCCCCCGACCCCCACCAAACCTATAGATTCAATGAAAGAAACATCAAAATCCTTTAAAAGGTTTTTTCAAATATAGTTCACATATTTCTTAACATCATCATGTCTTTTGCAAATGAAATTCTTATGGGAAAGTAAACTTTAAATTACTCAAGGAAAAACTAGAATGCGTTCCTTCACCATATGAATTTTAAAACTAAACTAGAATGCACTTATAGAGACATTAGACATTTTAGGAGGAATCTTTCAGATCTTGTCTTTCAAAGATTTTTTTTCTTTATCTTTTATTGAGCTTGTGCTTGACAAAAACCATTAATGTACTACTTCATTTCTTTTTTTCTTGAATGTTTACTTCTACATTTTTGGGGTGGAAGAAAGCATACACATCCTACCAGCTAATTAGGAACCTTTGCAACACTATTGTTAAAGGAGAAAGGAATAAACCCTAATGATTCGAGGGATCTAGAGACATGCACTATGAGGAATCAAGACCTCACTAACAAGGTGTTTTAGATACTATACATAGCATATCTATATACAAAAATCCCTACTTTTACTAAGAGCATCAACTCTAGATTCTCCAATCTATGTCTTCATGATAACGTGTTGATGATCTTATGGACATGCATACACAGAGAGTAAAAGTTATGAAAGCACATACAAAATAGAGCTCTATAGTAGACAAGATATTACACAATATTGGGTGCAATCTCCCCCCATGCATTTTGTTGCACGAGTCTACAAAGTGCATGTATTTATAGGTTTTTTACTACATCCAAAAAAAGAGATTACAACGAGGGTAGTCCTTCTCAAAGAAGGCATGAAAGTAAATATCTTCTCTCTTTTATGGAGATTCTTATCTTTTATATAGAGAAATCATGATGCATAGTGACTCTTATCATAACCACTATTTTTATGACTTTCTAGAAAGAGCCCTCTACATGGATCTTTATTTATAAAATATATAGAAAATATAATTTCTCTTATTCATGTCTAGACACATCCCAATACATCCACACCATCCATGCCCTTATGAACCTTAAGCTACAATATCAAAACAAAAAATATATTAGTATCTCAAAAAGAAACTCTAATAATTCAATCATTCCATAAGTGATAGCATGCCTCTCTAGTTGAAAAAATAATTGACCTCAATTGATATAAATAAAATAGACATGTTGGCAAGTCACATGTCCCAACACTTAACAAAAATAAGCATGTTCCATGTAGAAACACAGGCATGGAAATGTATCTTGGAGGAGTTAGATTATTGTGAATGTGAATGATATGCAAAAATTAAGAGATCATAATGAGGCATAAATTAATTCTTAAAGACCTATTGTGATTCTTTAATAATAAAGTAATGATAATTAATAACAAGGTAAAATTTTTACCAGATATATTAGCTAATCCAAGAAAAGAACTTACATCGTTAACTTATTGAGGTACAAACCATTTTAACATTACTTTGAATTTATTTGGGTCTACATGCGCTCCTTGACTAGAAATTATATGCCCTAAATATTCTACTTTACTTTGGAAAAAAGTATCTAAATTTTATTCTTACTTAACATACTAGAAACTCTTTCTAAATGCTTCTCGTGCTATATTTTATTCTAACTATAAACAAGTATATCATCAAAGAAAGCAATAAGAAAAGTTTGATAATCAAGGAAAATTAGGCTTGTTGAAAGGTTGTTGTTGACATGGTTATTGCAAATGTATTGACTTGGTAATCGATTGAAACTCCTTCTCTACATGATCAAAAAACAAAATAGCTCCCTAAAGCATTGAAGGCCCGAGTGTGTCGAGCTTGGCTTCGATGCCCATCTCCAAACTCTTTTTATACTTCCTTTGCAAGGTATCTTCAGGAACATCTTCAAGCATTCTAACAAGTAAAAGACTTTGCCAAAATTGCTGAATGTAACTTGTAATGGTATCACCGGCCTCCTTCCATGTAAACATGGTCCATAAATGATAAACATGTAGTTGGACTGTGGAATAAAAGATTCTTCAACCTTCTGATGAAACTCCTTTTGTGTCCTGGGATCATACTAGAAATTGAAGGTACTATCATACACTAATACCCAATCTCCAATCTCAATATAGCATTGCCTAAGCCAATGTGTTTTATCAAAGTATAAATTATTCTTAAGATGTAATTCCTTTAGCTTTTATACGACTTCACCGAGTTTCTCTTTTCCTTATTCTTACTACTCCATCCCTAGTGCTACTAACTCTTCTCCTGATACATTTTCATTACAAGGTAAAGTTTTCAAGGATATTATTTGGTTTTGTCAATAAATTAGCTCGACATGCATAAAACTTATAATTCTAATGTAATTCAGTCTACCACCCAACATGCAAAGAAATGATATCTTGGCCATTATTTATAACACCATGGTAAGCCTTTGTGATTTCCTTCACAATTGGTGGATGACCTTGTTCAACCTTTCCAACAACTTGAGGACTCTAGGTAATGGTTAAAGACAATCAAATTTCATGTTTACTAAAGAATTACCTCTCCTATCTAACATCTTGTTTGTTGATATCTGCAACTACTTTTTCAAAATAACCAAATCTTGGCATCAATTCTTCTAAAAGGAATTCTCATATATTATAAGTAGTGCTAGACTAGATGACACAAGCTTCCACATTATTAGTTGTTTTCTCTTGTCATAACAATATATCTCTTTTTTGTAATTCCTTTGGGCATGATCACAAGATCAACCATCCACTTCTAATGAATACAAAGAGGGTACATCGGATGTATGGGTTCTCTATTGTTGTTCTAGGAATGTAGTTGAAATATGGCACAAGTGCTCACAAAATCCCTAACATTGGCATACATCTTTGTCCAAAAATAGATTTCCATGATCTTTTCATACATTGCAGAAAAAGCCCTTGTGACCTACCCATAAGGCTTTGTGCATATCTCCCATGAGCTTAACTTGAACACTATTCTTGCCTACAACTCGTTTTCAAATTTCCCTTAGCATTTTGACAAATAAGTTTATGCTTCATGAAGATGTTGAAAGAATTTCCTCCAACTTTCTTGAAAATATTTTTGGAGCAACATGAAGAAGGTCTCAACGTACCTAGATCGTTTCATATATCATTCCATTCCCCTTCATAATCTTCATCCTGACATTATTCAAAAAGGTAAACTTATTGATCATAGTGCAGGATATTAATTTATGGTTGTGTTGCATCAACTAGAACATCATCAAATTTTACTTCTGAGAGCATGTCAACAACACTATTTAGCTTACGAGCTATATTTAGAAAATGTAGATTTATGAATGTGACGTATGATGTCCAAAAAAGCATAGCAACGTGTGGAGATCATCAATTCAAAATCATTCCAATTCATAGAAGGAAATATGATTCAACTATCACATTAGCTTGGATAAAGTGTTCTTTGGCGGATTTTAATGAAGTTACCAATCCACATAACTCTATTTTCATTCGCACATAATTTCTTTGAGTGTCATATAATATTTTGGCACCAAAATGAGCTACAAATTTCCAACCCTCATTGTAGTCTTGACCAATGAACCATCCTATCCCAATAGGACTAGTATCATGAATTAAGATGATTGGTCTATTACAAAGCATTGTGTCTTTCTCCTCTTGATTGTGATATGGTTCTACCTCAGCATGTACATGATTTCCTTAGTGATCGTCAAAGTGCCATTAATTTGGCCAAGAATTCGATTTGTAACACCTAAGAAATTTGTGTTTGTGCTCTCTTTGAACTATGTTTTTCTACATATTCTATAGAACTGTGTGCAACATTCAAAGCTTTTTTTGTACTATGAGCGTATGGTCATGGAACTCTTGAGAACGAGAGTCCACCATGATGCATCACCATCAAAATACTTCATTTCAAACTGGAATATGAGGCACTATAAAGATAATAAATGGTGGCAGTAGCTTCAAATGTACACTACCTATCTCATAAAGGAAGAGAGAAAAAGCTTTTCAATTTTTTCTAATCATTTCACTAAATATCTTTCTCTATTTGTGTAAGAAATGAATCCTCTTGGAATTTGATCTATTTGATAATCTCTTCGAGAAAAGAATGCCTCATTGTTTGATGGTCTCTATTAAAATTTTCATAACTTGCTTTCAGTAATGGTCAAGCTATGGGTTTCAACATTTTATCCACTTTTTTATACTTTTGTACTTTTCTATCAATTTGGTATACTTCTATCAACTTGAGGAACAAAAAATCTGATTCTCACTCTCTTTCAAGGCATTCTTTATTTATTGTATAGTAGACAAAATGAGACATGGCGAGTCTCACATTGCACATAAGGCTGAACTCCCACTGAGACCGTCTCTCACATGAAGTACTTTCAATGGATACTCGTGCCCAACCTTGGCACCTCTGACAAGAATTAGCTCTCCCAACTGCAACTAAAAATGATGCTCACCAAGGAATGCATAACATCTGCTCTCCTATAAGTGGCTAATTGAAATCAAGCTCATAGGGAATGAAGGCACATAGCGTACATGTCTCAGTATAAGTGATGCTCCACTAGGTAGCATAATATATCTCCTTCACCCTCAATGTCATATGCCATACCATGAGGCAAGTGCACACATCCACAACTCTCACCTTAGAATCTTGCTTGCTTTTCATCACCTATATTTGTTTAGTCTTCATAGTCAATTGCATGATCATACAACCAATCTTGTCCTAATATCATATGTTCTGTGATGTCCTCACTGCGGCAAACTAGCAACTTTATTGTCAAAGGGACATCCTTCAAGAGGAAAGAAATGTTTACCTTGCCCAAGTTAAAGCAAGTCAAATGATCAAGTATACGTAGAGAACTCGGTTAATCAAAGTCACTGAAATGAAGAGGTTGTAGCAGAGAATAGTAGACAAAGATTATCATGAACTAATGACTAAAAGTGTATATGCTAATGAATGTATGATACAAAGGAGATGTAGTGGACATACTCATACATATGTGAGCTAAATGTATGCTCACCCATGAGGCTTAATGGCTCTCTCTTCTCTGTCATATCCCATGACTAAAAGCCACTTCTATTTATACTCATACATGGAATTTGAACTTTGAATTTCTCCTACCTAAAAGTCTTCCTATACTTTAGGTATTGATTGATTTGATTCCAACCACCAATTAATCATGGTTCTGGGCTTCTAACATCACGATATTCCTTCAAATCATTTCTATTTACCTTTATCCAAAGAGTTGAAGCCCATGACTTTTACAAGGGGTGTTCATATGCACTTCATAAGTGATCACAATGAATTTGTGTGAAGTCCTTGTCCTTTGGTCAAGCATCTAGGCTTGCCAAAAGTACCAACATGATTGGCTCCTTGAGATATACATATGATCTAAGTTTCCTACTTAGAAGTCCATCTAAAAATAGGAAAACTTGTTTTGCTTGTGCAGGTAATTCAAGTGTGGGACATCTTTCCACCTATTGTTTAAATCTACCTCTGGCTAGCCTAACTATTTCATGGAGTTTTGGATTGAAGCTATGGATCAAGGATGTTGTATTATGCCTAATGCCACTCTTGGAAAATTCTACAATGAATGCTTCTAGTAGTTGATCTATATTTTGGTATCTGCGACTGTTTAGGGGTTGAAACCAAGCTAAGGTAGTACCCTTGAGTGTCAAACCAAATGCCTCGAACTAGATGAACAAGTCCTTAATGGACCTGTAAAAGTCCTAAGTTTAGATCAAGCTTTAACTTTAATTTACTTGATATAAATTTTTTATTTAGGTATTTTTTAATGACCCATTTTCCCCCTTGTATTACAAAAAAATCCTCCAGAGATCCCTTGGATTCCTAGTCCCACTTGAAGATCAATTTTGATGCACTCGAGAGCTAAAAAAATGGATTTTGGATGAAAACATTATGTCAATTCAGGCTAAAGCTTAGTTGCCCATTTCCAAGTGATTCATCCAAACTAAGGTGCCTGGTTTCATGAGACACATCAAATAATAGTTGCCCAATTTTAGGGAGTTGAAGATAAAATATGCGGCCAATTCTTTCACTTTCGCCACCAGGAAGGTGTCCCCAATTGGGCCACCTTGAAGGAGGCACCCAAACTGGGCCACAAATTGGCCTACTTCATCTTCTGTACCTATTTTTTCCTACAATGACCTAGATTACCTTCTTCCACATTGAATGGATGTAGATTACATATATTTATCTTAGTCGGGCCTAATTGTGCTTCTACTCGTGAAATTTCATCTCCGTGTGTAGAGGTTAGAGAGGGCCCAACTTGGTCCTACTCTCCATTTATTTAATGTATTATCACAGTGGAGCCCTCTAACTGCCGGTCCTCCAATTATGTAAATTTTCTTCTTGAAGTGGCAAGGAAGGCATTACCTCCATATCCATCATGCACCTAGTTTCTTTAGCATTGTTGCACCCTTTTTCAAAATGTATATGCAATTGGTTGTTGGTCTTTGTAGAGATCCTTAAAATGTTTCTTCCCTAATCTTGTAAAACCTTAGCTTGCCTCATCCATGATCTTCTGAGGAGCGAAGGAAAAGAGGTTTATGGTAGTGCAATGGCAATAAAAGCCAACAAAAATTGCTACCCTTGTACTAACATAAGTACCTTTTCCAACAATTCACAATGGTGTGACACGATGTTGGTCTCGCACTATCACAACGGATGGTATAGCTTTCGTCAAGTTATGTTTGAATTCCTTCATGGTGAATTCGGACATCAATTTGATACCCAACTCGCCATCCACTATGACTCGTGTCAAAATCTCACTCTTTATAGAATCAATCAACCTTAATTGTGGTAGTCTACTAGTGGAGCTAGGGGAAAGTCCACCATATACCCATGTACACTTGGTGGAGGGCTCAGGTAGGCATAGTGTATAACCTTAAGTAAATCACTTCTTACCTTTGTAAAAATCCTAATCAGTTGGTATAGGCTAACCTTATCATGATTTTCCTATAAAATTTCTTCAATATCCACATCTTGCACATGTTCCTGAGGCAAATTGATTGTTCCTTCAATGAGTTATTCACTCGCTCATAAGCTTCTTCAATGGCCTCATGATTTCTCAACTCAGCTTGCTTACTATCTTCTTTATCCATGGTTCTATGTATACTAGAAGAGTTGGTATCACATTTCTAGCTCTAGTCAGCATAGGTGTTGTAAAGGATGAAACAATAAAACATAGTGGAGCCATAACTTCTTGTTGTATAGAGACCATGATTGTATGAAATGGAACGGGCTAGTGGTGGGGATAGTCCCTAATGTAATGGTCCTTGGCATCAAAACAATCTTGAACGGGAGGTGTGCCCTCAAGTAGAGTGAACTTTGAATGTGACCACATTCTCCATTGATATCACATAAGTGCTCTTGAAGCATTACGATGACCACACAAAGAGATGAGTCTCTTTTTCCTTCCAACTATATGCCTCTATATATAGCTACTCTAATCAATGAGGGTCACAAATGTAACTAGTGTCCACAAGTGCATGTGCAATCTCCACCATTCCTTTAATATCTTCCACTAGAGTCTACTAGTGGTTGAAATGATCTCAAACCAATGCTTTAGTACCTTCCATTTGAGTCCACTAGTGGTTGGTGTACTTGCCACTTGAGTAAAGATAAGATATATCCTCTATGGAGTAATAATATGAAAGAAAAGTGCAAACGCCAAGCTATATATGCTTGACCATACCTCAATGGAGATAATAAATCAAGAAATCCTCTAAATATAGAACAAATTCCCACAAGAAAAGTGACTCCAAACCCTTCTAAATCTAAGATGATATACTTGCCCTCATGTCTCTCAAGGTATTCATATCCTTGAGTGTAGTCACAAGTGAGTTTTTACCTAAACCATCATTATGATCTATACAAATGCATCATCCTGGCTCTAATATAGGAATTCATTGGAAGTAAAATGAATCCTCTACATCTCGCTAACCACGAAATCCTTCATTTGTGATCCATAAGCTTTGACTAATTTTCTATTGGAAGAGCATGTATTGGTGGTAGTGCAAACTCTAAGTTTTCTCTTCCTTCTAGTTGAATGTATTCCACTTTCCCTTTCCCTTATCTGCAATGCATGAATTCCAACCATTTCCATTAATTAGTCATAGTCAAGTAAAACGTGCATTTAGAAAAGGTTACAATTCATGTATTGTTTTTGTCACTAACATACTTGATTACACACATACACTTCCTCATGTGCATAAGTCATTTATGGATTCCTATAAGGATTGTTTTATGGCTGATTTTCTTTCCAAACTACCACCTTCTAGTAGATCACTTGACCATAGTATAGACTTATTTCATGGTAGAACTCCTCCCCATAAAGCACCTTATAGGCATGGACCTTAACATCAACAAGAAATAGCTAATCAAGTTAAGGATTTACTCCACAAACTTATAAGACCTAGTTCTTCTCCCTTTGGAGCACATGTTCTTTTAGTAGAGAGGAAGAACAAGACTTATAGGATGTGCATTGACTATAGAGCACTCAATAAAATCATAATTAAAAATAGATATCCTATTCCTAGGATAGATTATTTCCTAGATAAACTTCGTGAAGCATGTGTTTTTAGCAAAATTGATCTTAAATCCGGGTATGATCAAATATGCATGACATAAAATGACATTTATAAGACTACCTTTAGAACTTAGAGTGGTCACTTTGAATTCATGATAATGCCGTTTAGACTCACCAATGCACATTAGCAATGCACATTATCCTTTCCCAACACATTAGCAATAGCATGATTGGCCATATCCAAGACTTGGATTCAAGCATGAAGGTATGGGAGACACTTGAAAGGCTTTATTCAACAAGCACCAAAGCAAGGAAGATCCAACTCAAGAATGAGCTCAAAAACCTTAGGAAGAGCTCAGGGAGTAGCATAAATGACTACATACTTAAGGTCAAGGAGTTATTAGATGCATTGGGATCCATTGGAAGCCACGTGGACGATGACGATCTTGTGGCTTATACTCTCAATGGTTTGAGAGATGATGAGAAGTGGAAACCCTTTACCACTTTAGTTTATGTAAGGGATAATCTTCCCGATTTTGAGCAATTGGTTGCTCTCATGGTCACCGAAGAAATGAACATAGGTGGAAGTTCAACTAAAAGCAAGGATGCACAAGTTTTCTATGCAGGTAATCAAAGGGGCAAAGGAAGACGAGGACAAGGAAGGGGCAAAGGAAGGTTTGGAGGAAGGCAAGGCCACTCAAGCAATCAAGGACATGACCAAGGCACCTCATCACAAAGAGGGAGAGGAAGAACAAGAGGAAGAGGAGGACGACATCATTAAAACAGGAATCAAGATGGCGAAGGATGTTACATATGTGGAAAGTTTGGCCACTACGCTAGAGATTGCTACCAAGGAGGAAACCAAAGGAGCTATAATCAAGGATCTTCATACAAAGGCCAAGGTAATTATGCCTTTACAAGTTCAGAAAATGACAATCTCTTGATGATGCACATGAATGGGAATTCAAGCAAAGTAGATAACACTTGGTATATTGATAGTGGATGTAGCAACCATATGAGTTGCAATTCTTCTTGGTTTACTAATCTACATGTTCCCAAAGGTAAAGGACATGTAGAAACAGGTGATGATACAGCCCATGAGATCTCCCATGTTGGAGATGTAGCTTTGGATGACAAGGAGGAAGGAAGATGTCTCAAGGATGTCTTGCATGTACCTACCATCACAAAGAACTTGGTGTAGGGCATTGAGGAGATCAAGGCAAAGCTTGGAAAGGAGTTTAGGATACCTGATCTTGGAGATCTTAGGTATTTTATTGGCATTGAAGTTGTATACAAAGAAGAAGGTATTATGCTCATACAAAGGAAGTATATTCTAGACCTACTTGAGAGGTTTGGGATGCTACATTGCAAGCCTATTTCAAATCCCATGGAAGTTAATGTAAAGCTAAGCTCCATTGATGGAGAGCCATTAGAGGATGTAACTTTTTATCGCTCTATTGTAGGCTCTTTCAATTATGCCACAATAACTAGGCCTGACATAGCATATGGAGTTGGAGTGTTATCACAATTTATGTATAGTCCAAGGACTACACACTTGCAAGCTGCAAGAAGAATGTTACGATATCTCAAGGCCACTATAAATGAAGGATTGTTCTATTCATTTGATGATGATATGCAGGTCAAAGCTTATTCTGATGCGGATTGGGCCGGTTCTAAGGAGGATAGAAGAAGTACAAGTGGCTACCTAGTCATGCTAGGTAGCAAGATCATCTCATGGATTTCAAAGAAGCAAACCCACGGTGGCATTATCTTCCACCGAGGCTGAGTATAGAGCTTTGGCTCAAGTCACATGTGAGCTAATGTGGATTAAGAAGTTATTTATGGAGCTTAATTTGCAGGTTGACACATATCCAATTTTTTGTGACAATATGAGTAGCATTCATCTAGCATCGAATCCTGTGTATCATGCTAGAACCAAGCATATTCAAGTGCACTATCACTTCGAAAGGGAAAAGGTGATATCCAAGGAATTTTCAGTACATCATATTGGTACCAAGGACCAAGTTGCCGACATGTTTACAAAGGCTTTGGATGGAATGAAGATTTCAAAATTCAAGCAAAGCATCAACATGAAGGATCTTGGATGAGGATGAAGAATTGAAGCTTGAGGGGGAGTGTTAAAAGTCAAGCTTCAAGCTACAAATTCGTGGGGAATCTTTTATGGACATGTGGAGCAATCAAAGGAAGCCAAAAGCCACGAGATTCCATCAAGAATATGTTGGTGCATGACAATCATCAATTGAAGGTTTATGAAGAAATGAAGTCAAGGAATCAAGAAGAGAAAAAATTCAGAAGGTTGAAGGAAGGACATACTCAGAAATCCAAAGCTATGTACACATATGTACATTAGTTCAGATATAGCTGACTTACACTTTTGATTAGTCATAAGCTTGTATATATTTGCCTATAAATGTTTTGGAAAAAGTCAGGGCAATAGAGAATAGAATGAGAATAGAGAATAGGGAGAGAGAAATCAGTTGTAGAGAGTGTCATTAGACACATGAGAAGTGAGTTGAATTCATCAACCTCACTCAATTGTAATTTTCTGAGAAATAAAGAAAACTTGCACATGATGTTTTGCTGTCTGCTCCTTCTGTGTTTAATCTTTTGAGAAATCCTTCTGCATGTATCTAAATCCATAGCTAATCTATCTATGGCTAGAATTTGAGAGGATAATTGCAATCAGGTTGAGAGAATTTAGTTTAGGAACATTCATATGTAATGATGTTCTAAGAGTCGACAAAATTGGCGCAGATTTCATGTTCAGAAAAATGAACATTACTCAGTGTGTGGTGTAAAGTTTTACACAAGTAAGGGCTCAAAATCTAAGTTGGAAGGTAAGCCATCTATGGCTAAAAGATCTTGATCAAACGGGTTCGACATTGTGAGAACTATAGCTAAGAAGTTGCAGGTGTCAAAGTCGCTACTGCAGAGAAGGTGATTTACACATAGGTAAACTGATTGTGTGATTTCTCAGAGTATACTGAATCATTTGCAGAGATTTAAGTTGGAGAAGGTGTGCAACCTTAAGGCGAAGCAATCTACAAAGTTTTATCAAAAACTTTACACAAATGATTAGTCAATTAAGGATTAATCTGCAGCAGACTTTTCTGAGAAGTTGAATTTTTCAGAATAATCAATTTTCTGATAAATTGATGAATGTTCTCTGAATTTGGTGGAGTCTAAAGTTGATCTTGATATAGAGGTGGTCTAAATTCAAGGTCAACTTGTTCTTTTGGAGATTAACACTCTCCATAAGTGGTATCAGAGTAGGAAACATCAAAATCAAGGAAAGGAGGATTCCGACTGCTGCAAATTCAAGAAATTTAACAACTGAAGAACTAAAAGGTGAAAGCTTGAAGGTAAAGCTTGAGGAGGAGACCATACGACATCAAGAAAGACAAAAGGACTCTAATTCGAAGCAAAGGTACATATATTATTCATAAAGCTTGAAGATTTCAATACACAGGTGAACACAAGATGGGAGATTCTCTACAGATAGAGAAATTGGATAAGGAAAACTATCCTGCATGGTCAATGAGGATGGAAGCTCATCTTATGAGCAAAGATCTGATGGGATACATCACAGGAGATGAAGAAAAGCCAGAATTTAGAGACTCTAGTGTTCCAACTAGAGAAGAGCTTGCAGACTTGAAGAATTGGATGAAGAAGGATGCTCAAGCAAGGAGCATAATCTACATGGCAGTCAATGACTATTTGCTTCCTCACATTAGAGGACTTGAAAGTGCAAGTGACATTTGGAATGCTTTGGAAGAGCATTTCCAAAACACAACCAAATCAAGGAAGGCTTCACTATGGGCATAATTCACTACTTTCAAAAAGAAGGCCTCACAATCAATCTCTGATTCTGTGACAAAGATGAAGGACATTGCAGATTCTTTAGGTGCAGTGGATGAAGATATTGAAGAAGATAAATTGGTAAGACAAATTCTCACAGGGTTAAGAGGAGATGAGAAGTGGAAGCCTTTTATTTTGTCTACAGAACTTTCATTAGATCACTTTACTCCTGATTTGAATCAATTGTTAGGTCATATGCTAACTTTTGAGAATGATATCAAAGGAGATGTTGATAAGAGTGCAGGTCATGCAATGTACTCTAAAGACAAGAAGAAAGCTAACAAAGGAAAGCAACAATCAGGTGAAGAAGAAGGTACTTCAAATCAAGCAAATTTCATAAGAGGAAAAGGAAATGGCAAAAGTAGAGGAAGAGGTAGAAACAACAAAGATAATGCAAGAGCTTGTTGGATATGTGGTAAGACCAATCATTTATCTCATGATTGTTGGCACAATAATCAGAATAATAGTAATTATCAGAACTTTAATCAAAGAGCAAGAGGTGGTAGATTTCAGAGAGGAAATTTCAGAGGTAGAGGTGGTAGGAATTCTTTTGGAAGAGGTGGAGGAAGAAGCTTCCAAAATCAATCCTATAATAACACCTACTACAACTATGCATCAGATCAGAAGGAGGATTCGACTCTCATTATGAATGCAACATATGAGACCTCACATGAGGACATGAGAGTGTTCTATATTGATTCAGGATGTAGTAATCATTTAAGTGGAAATATTGCTTTGATGACTGATTTAGATCATAATGCAATTAACCATACAGTTTAGACAGGTGATAATACAAAGCATAAGGTAAAGTCAATTGGTTCAGTCAAAGCTAAGGATGGGAGTACTCTTCTGAGTAAGGTTCTTTATGTTCCCACAATTCCAAAGAATTTGATCAGTGTAGGTCAAATTGTGGAAAAAGGATATGAGGTAAGATTCACCAATGATGGAGTCTATGTTGAAGACCCTAGTCAAGGGTATAAACAGGTTGTTACAGGGAAGAAAGAAGGAAGGCTCTTCACATTGAAGGTACAAGGAAATGTTGGACATGCTATGTTCACATATGGAGAGCAGAAGGTATCTGAATTGGATCTTTGGCATAAAAGACTTGGACACTTCAATGAAAGAGGTATCAAAGACATGATTAATAATGATTCAGTGCTTGGGTTGCCTAACATTGCAGGTCAACACATGACATACAGATGTGAGGCATGTTAATTAGGTAAGGCTCATAAGCAATCCTATTCCAAGCATGGGTTTATGTATTCAGAAAGACTTGAATTGGTGCATACAGATGTGTGGGGTCCTTCAAAGGACTTTAGTATAAATGGTTCAAGATATTATGTCATATATGTTGATGATGCTACCAGATGGATCACAATTTATGTGATTAAAGAAAAATCAGAAGTGTTTAATACATTTAAACACTATCATGCATATGCAGAAAGGATTACAGGTCAAAGATTGAAGAGACTAAGGTCAGATGGAGGGGGAGAGTATTTTTCAAATGAATTCAATGATTACTTGTGGAATGCAGGTATAAAGAGAGAAGTTACTTGCAGGTACTCTCCTCAACAAAATGGGGTAGCAGAAAGAAGAAATAGGACTCTTGTTGGGTTTGCAAGGTCCATGATGAAAGAGAAGAATTGCCCAAATTATTTGTGGGCAGAGGCTGTAAATACAGCTACTTATTTGGTCAATAGATTGCCTTGTAAAGCTTTGCAAGGTATGACACCATATGAAGCTTGGTGGGGTAAGAGACCTACCTTGGATCATTGTAGAATATTTGGATGTTTGGCATATGCATATGTGCCATCTCAATTGAGGCATAAGTTGGAGCCTAAGGCAGAAAAGTATGTATTCATTGGTTATGATGATAAGCGAATGGGATACAGGTTGTGGAGTCCATCCACAAAGCAATTCCTTGTATCCAAGGATGTTACATTTGATGAGCAAGGTACTTGGTATGCAGGTAAATATAATGTACATGCAGATGTTGAAGAAGTAGTGGATCAAAGGAAAGGTAAAGCAAAGATTCAATTACTTGATGAAAATGAGAATAATGAAGTACAGGTTGAAGTTGAAGAGAGGCCAAGGTTTGATCCAGAATGTGATGAACCAGAGACTTCAAAAAGTGCAGAAGTTAGGAGGTCATCTAGGCACAAATGGCAACCTACAAGGTATAGCTATGACACCTCATTCTTGACTACTAAAGATTATGCTTATTTGGTAAAAGCAGATGAAGATCCATCTACATATGATGAAGCCAAAGGCAAGAGAAATTGGGAAGAAGCCATGCAAGAGGAGTATGATGCATTGATAGAGAATCAGACTTGGGATCTGGTTCCTAAACCTAATAGCCAGAAAATTATTGGATGTAAGTGGGTTTACAAAACAAAAAGATTTGCAGATGGAAGTGTGTCTAGGTACAAAGCTAGACTTGTTGTGAAAGGGTATGCACAGACATATGGAGTGGACTATGATGAGACCTATAGTCCTGTGGCAAAGATGACAACCATCAGAACTCTCATAGCAATTGCTGCTTGCAAAGGTTGGAAGCTATCTCAATTAGATGTTAAAAATGCTTTTTTGAATGGTTACATTTCAGATGAAGTTTACATGGAGCAACCAGATGGATTCAAAGATCAAGTGAATCCAAATTATGTGTGTAAGCTCAAGAGAGCTTTGTATGGGTTAAAGCAGGCCCCAAGGGCATGGAATTATAGGCTTGTAAAGTTCTTGAATGATCTTGGATTTCAAGCATCAAAGGCAGATAGTAGCTTGCTAGTCAAAGCAAGTGAAGATGGGTTCATTTATGTTTGTATTTATGTTGATGACATAATACTTACAGGAACAGATGATAAAGGAATACAAATGATCAAGAAGCAGATGGAGAAAGAGTTCAAAATCAGTGATTTGGGGAACTTATCATTCTTCTTGGGAATGGATATTTCTTATACTCAACATGGAGTATATGTGACCCAAGAAAGGTATCTTAAAAATTTGCTAACCAAATTTAAAATGGAAGATTGCAGGGTTGCACCTACACCATTGGAAGTGAACCATAAATTGTCGAGATTTGGAGGAGAAGAATTCAGAGACATGAAGCTCTATCAAAGTTTGGTTGGTAGCTTGATTTATGCTACATTAAAAGGCATGATTTATCATATGCAGTTGGTGTGCTTTCACAATTTATGCATTGTCCTAGAAAGGAACATTGGATTGTAGGACAAAGAGTACTTAGGTACATCAAGGGTACACTCAGAGAAGGGTTGTACTATGGATTTACTTCTGATACAAGAGTGAAGATATATAGTGATGCAGATTGGGCAGGTAATGTGGATGATAGAAGATCAACACATGGATATTTGTGCTATGTAGGAGACAAATTGATTTCATGGTGTTCTAAGAAGCAACATACAGTTGCTTTGTCATCTACAGAAGCAGAATACAAAGGTATGGTGGAAGCTGCAAAGGACGTAATATGGCTAAAGACACTTATGAAGGTTTTTGATGTGATTCAAAGTACTCCTATTGTTTGTGGAGACAATATGAGTTCTCTATACTTGGCAGTTAATCCTGTGTTTCATGCTAGAACTAAGCATATTGAAATACAATATCATTTTCTGAGAGAGAAGGTCATTGATAAGGAAATTGAAGTTATGCATACACCTACAAAAGATCAACTTGCAGATATGATGACAAAAAGTCTAGATGGACCAAAGCTACAAAGATTCAAAGATATGGCAGGTATTAAGAAGATAGAGGAAAACCTCAATTAATGATTGAGGGGGAGCTGTTGGTGCATGACAATCATCAATTGAAGGTTTATGAAGAAATGAAGTCAAGGAATCAAGAAGAGAACAAATTCAGAAGGTTGAAGGAAGGACATACTCAGAAATCCAAAGCTATGTACACATATGTACATTAGTTCAGATATAGCTGACTTACACTTTTGATTAGTCATAAGCTTGTATATATTTGCCTATAAATGTTTTGGAAAAAGTCGGGGCAATAGAGAATAGAATGAGAATAGAGAATAGGGAGAGAGAAATCAGTTGTAGAGAGTGTCATTAGACACATGAGAAGTGAGTTGAATTCATCAACCTCACTCAATTGTAATTTTCTGAGAAATAAAGAAAACTTGCGCCCGATGTTTTGTTGTCTGCTCCTTCTGTGTTTAATCTTTTGAGAAATCCTTCTGCACGTATCTAAGTCCATAGCTAATCTATCTATGGCTAGAATTTGAGAGGCTAATTGCAATCAGGTTGAGAGAATTTAGTTTAGGAACATTCATATGTAATGATGTTCTAAGAGTCGACAAAACTAGCGCAGATTTCATGTTCAGAGAAATGAACATTACTCAGTGTGTGGTGTAAAGTTTTACACAAGTAAGGGCTCAAAATCTAAGTTGGAAGGTAAGCCATCTATGGCTAAAAGATCTTGATCAAACGGGTTCGACATTGTGAGAACTATAGCTAAGAAGTTGCAGGTGTCAAAGTCGCTACTGCAGAGAAGGTGATTTACACATAGGTAAACTGATTGTGTGATTTCTCAGAGTATACTGAATCATTTGCAGAGATTTAAGTTGGAGAAGGTGCGCAACCTTAAGGCGAAGCAATCTACAAAGTTTTATCAAAAACTTTACACAAATGATTAGTCAATTAAGGAATAATCTGCAGCAGACTTTTCTGAGAAGTTGAATTTTTCAGAATAATCAATTTTCTGATAAATTGATGAATGTTCTCTAAATTTGGTGGAGTCTAAAGTTGATCTTGATATAGAGGTGGTCTAAATTCAAGGTTAACTTGTTCTTTTGGAGATTAACACTCTCCATCAGAATAGTCACTCAACCACTCCCCAATTCATCTCAACTAAATCCTCCAAGTTAGGAGGCTGATTTGGAAAGGTAGTTCCTAGATTTTAGGGGCACACTTCTCACTATAAAAGGAGCATGTATCCCGACTTCTTTTGGCCCATCTTCTTGGAGTTTTATCTCATGTAAAGTGAACACTAAGTGATGGAGTTGTGATAAGCAAGCCCGTTGCTTAAGCTAGCCCCTTGCTTGCTTGTTTGTTTTCTTTTAGTAGGCATATCTATGTGTGTGCGCAGGCAGTGTTGCAACTCTCTACCCCTGCGTTGTTAGCATTGGTTATCCCTCATATTGTATCCATTTGATGTAATTCTTGTCTCATTGAACAGCTATTAGAGTCTATTTTATGCTCACAAAGTCTCCGGTTCATTCGCTGAGTAATCAGGGAGAAAAATTCATTTTACTGAAGTTGTGTGATTGATAGCTCTCTTGGTGTGTAGGCTCTGATGGAAATATTTTGCTCTCTGTTGTAAGGGCTGGTTCTCCTTCTCTATGTATCCATTTGCTATGATTTTGGTGTCATTGGGTAGCTATTAGAGTCCTCTAAAGTTGACCCAAGTTTGAGATTCATTATCTGTATAATCTTTGAGAAAAGCTTGCTGGAGTGAAGTGAGGTATCTGCTTGACTAGCAGTTGTGAGCATTCAACTAGATCATGTTGTAGACATTGTTTCCCCTTGTGTAAGCATCCATTTGAAGTGAAATTTGTTTTCTTGGAAAGCTCTTGGTGTCTACTACAGGTCTAGAAAAGCTCACTGGAGTTCTCTGCATAAGCTCTGAGTAAGAGCATTTTTGGTGTGCAGAGGTCAAAGAAGGATACCTGTGGAGGTCATTCACGCTTCATCGTTGCTTAGGGGTTGAGATACTTCCCCCATCAACTACCACAACAACAATCTTTTGAAAAACTCAAACATGCACTTTCGCATGCACCTGTTTTGCAATTGCTTGACTTTGCATAACTTTCCATGTAGTTATAGATGCTAGTGCTTTAGGTATAGGTGTTGTATTAATGCAAAATGACCACCCTATTGCATTCGAAAGTAGGAAACTTAAACCTTCTAAAAAGAACTATAGTACATACAATAATGAACTTTTCACTATTGTGCATGCTTTAAAAATTTGGAAACATTACCTTATGGGTTCACAAGTCATAATCAAAACAGACCAACAAGCTGTTAAGCATTTATTAAATCAACCATTGATTTCTGATAGACATATTAAATGGGATTCATTCATACAAACTTTTCAGCCTATGATTCAATATCAACTTGGCAAAGCTAATCTTTTAGCTGATGCCCTTAGTAATTTCCCATCCTTGCAAACAAATATTTTTCTATTAATAATATTTCTACTATTCATATTCATTCATTTCATGACATGATTCCTACTTATGCATCTGATTCATATTTTTCACAAACATGGATTGCTTTCAATAATTCTACAACATTTACTGAGGATCACTATGCTTTTCATAATGAATTCGTATATTTCAAAACCAAGTTATGCATCACAAAAGGTTTTAAATAATTTGTAATGAAAGAGATGCATGAACCACCATATATGGGTCATAGAGGCATACAAAGTACTATTTCTACATGTAAATAATTTTTCTTTTTGCCCAATATGGAAAAGGATATTGCATAGTATGTTTCCCATTGCAAAGTGTTTCGATGTGTGAAACAACATCGTGGTAAAGAATTTGGATTATTAATGCCACTTCCCATACCTAATGGACCATGGGAACAAATCTCTATGGATTTTATTACTGATCTTCCTACAACATCATCTCATGATGATATGATTTGGGAAATTGTTGATAGGTTTAGTAAACAAGCATATTTCATTCCTTGTAAAAAGACTCTTTCTGCACCTCAAATTGCTAAGCTATTTATTAAATGTATTTTTCCACATCATGTTTTTCCAAAAGTTATTCTTTCAGATCGAGATGTTCGTTTCTCTAGTCACTTTTGTGTTGCATTATTTTAGAATTTACGTTCCAAAATAGACTTTAGCTCTGCATTTCATCTTGAAAGTAATGGGCAAAGTGAAGCTATGAATAGTACTATTTTGGATCTATTACATTTTTATTTTTTAGATAATCCAAGTAATTGGGATGAGAAACTTCCTTTACTACAATTGGCATATAATAACACAACACATACTTGTTGATATATTTAGGTAGTGATGTGTGTGACACATTAGGACCGCGGAGGCACTATTTTCCCTCTTTAGGAGGTTTTTTTCCCCCGGCTTGTATATATGCCTACTGCCCTAATGGGCTACTTATCTTTGTACATTCTCTAGTAATACATTCAGTATTGTGTGTTGTGCTCCAAGCTTCTTCTTCTTCCTTGTGCTGTTCGCGTGCTCCCGCAGACGTCTAACTCCAACAATTGGTATCAGAGCAAGTCGTCGCTTCATCTAGGGTGCCCTCAACACTCCTCCGGTTGCAGTCTCAAAATCACATTAATTTTGGTGAGCATACTTAGCATGTTCTCGAGATCAAAACTGCTTTGCTCTGTGGTGCCGAAATCGGGATCTGAGCTTGTTTTAGCCTCCGAACTCACTATCACAGTGCTTGTGCAGGCTATTTCATCTTTTTGTGCCAAAGGTATATACCAGTTTCTGTTTGCCAGTATAAGCATCTTAAAGTCGGCTACAGGTCTAGTGGAATTTGTCTGGGCAGTTCTATTCAACTTTTTGAGATAAATCAATTTTTTGCATCAAGGTATTTTAGTCACCGGCCATGGCTGAAAGCAGTGATGTATTCTGTATGTTGGTTGTTCAGGATAAGTTGGATGGTACCAACTACCCATTATGGGCTTATATGATGCGACATGTTTTGGTGTTGCAAAAGGACTGTGGAACATTGTGTAGGGTGTTGAAAAACATCCTATCACACCTGCAACTGTTACAACTATAGGTACTCAAGCTGATGCAAAAGGTGTCAAAGATGATGATATTCTACATATTCTTGTTCGTGCTGCGGTTTTTGTTGCACCTACTGTAGAGTAGATTCGCTGGGATGGCAGAGATGCCTAGGCACATGCATTGATAGCTTTGTCTGTCAAACGTGCCATTATTCCTCACATTCGCTCTTGCATAATAGCTAAGGATGCTTGGGATACACTTAGCACATTGTACCAAGCTAGGAATGAGGCTCGTGTTGCTTACCTCTGAAAACAGTTGGAGAGTGAGCACATGAATGAAGGTGATTCTATGGTCAGTTTCCTAACAAAGATCAAAGACTTGAAGGAACAGTTGATTTCTGCTGATGAGGTTATACCAGATAGCTCACTTGTGTAGACCGTTCTGAATGGTCTTCCTGATTCAAATCAGAGTTTTTCTTCTACTCTTCGGTTGACGATGAAAGGCAATCCAAATGCCTTATCATTTGAGGACTTAGTCTCTATTCTGTTGCAGGAAGATCAGTCCAGGCAGAACAAGTCCATTATGTGAGTTGCAGATCAAGCTTTCCTGGCTAGTCAGAAGGGAAAAGGAAAATGGAGCTCTTCAACAAGTAAGCAAAAATCTGCTAATTTTGCATATTCGAAGAAGAAAGATAAAGATAAGAAGAAATCAAAAAAGTAGAAATTGTCTTGTAAGTACTATAAAGGGAATGATCATATCATAAAGCACTGTCCAAAACTGGTTGCTAAAGAGGCAAAGAAGAAACAGGTTGGAATGGTTGTTGCAGAGGCCTCTACACCAAAAACAAAGTCTGCTAATCTTGTGTAGGAAGAAGAATGGGCGTTTACTAATGTCTGCAGTTTTGACCCATCTTCTCATGAGTAGTGCATGTCTACAGTAGACTCAAATGTTTGGTATTTTGATAGTGGGGTGACCAAACATATTACCTCGTAGCACAGTTTCTTCTCTTCACTCGAGCCTGTCCCTACAGGGAATACTGTTACATGCACCAACAACTCCTCTTATCCTGTTATGGGAGTTGGTAAGATCATTTTGACTACTACTGATGGTAGTTCTTTCACTTTGTCAGATGCTTTATTTGTGCCAGGGATCAAGAAGACCCTGTTATCAGTTTTTGCATTAGCCAAGATTGGCTTGGTTGTGAAATTTGTTGATGATAGGTGTACAGTTCATGATCTGTCAAATGGCGATGTCATTATTGCTTCTGGCATTTTATGTCATGGGATGTATAAGCTCATAGACTATGAAAGCTCTGTAACTGATTAGGCATGTGCAGTAAATGATTCTCAGGCTATGTCAGATGCAAAGCTTTGGCATGCACGCTTTGGTCATCTAAATTTTGCTAGTTTTCTACACTTGCAGAAATCTGAAATGGTGTCCTCTTTGCCCAAACTTGAGGCACTTGGAAAACATGTTTGTGAAGGCTGTATTTTGGGCAAAATGCAGTGTTCCTCCTTTCCAAAAGATGGTTCAGTTCAGGCTACTCAGAAATTGCAGCTTGTACATAGTGATGTCTGTGGTCCTATGCAAACATCTTCTTTTGGGAATTATCTTTACTTTGTGAATTTCATCGATGATTTTTCCAGGCATACATGGGTATATCCATTGAAGGCAAAGTTCGAAGTGTTCATGTGCTTCAAATAGTTTTTGGTTTTGGCTAAAAATCTGTCAGCATGTAAAATGGGCACCCTCTATTCTGATCGAGGGGGGGGATATATGTCTTCTGACTTTAACGCATTTTTGGTTAAACGTGGGATAAAACACCAGTGTATAGTTCCGTATACACCTCAACAGAATGGAGTTGGTGAACGAAAGAACACATCACTCATGGAGATGGCTAGGTGTATGGTCAAGAGTCAGGCTATACCACATAGTTTTTGGCTTGAGGTTGTCATGTGTGCAGCATATGTACTGAACAGGTATCCCACTAAAGCGCTATAGTCTATCACTCCATATGAGTCTTGGCATGACCGCAATCCATCTGTTGCTCATCTGTGTGTTTTTGGTTGTTTGGCATATGCATTAGTGCTTGAACAACATCACAGAAAATTGGATGATAAAGCAGTAAAATGTATTTTTGTTGGGTACAATTCTAAAAGTAAAGGCTATCGTCAGTATCATCCATAGACTAAACGTATTCTGGTTAGCCGTGATGTTGTTCTTGTGGAAGATGCTATTCAGCCATTGCTTTCATGTACTAAGGAGACATTTGTTAGCTCCAAAGATATGTATGATACTTTGCTGCCTCTTTTTATAGGTGGACAATCTAGTGCTGGTCCTAATGAGGCGAATTCTCAGCCTTTGCAGGTTTCATGTGATGATGCAGATAATTCCATTCCTAATGCAGATGTACATGATGCACTTATTGATAAGAGAGCTGATATTGAGCAGGCAAGATCTATGCTAAAATGGCTAGTACAAACCTTGCGTGACCGCAAATTAGATGCACCTCTGTCATATCGTACTCGTTCAGGCTCTCATAGTGCCTCTTTTGCATCAGATTTTTGTGCTATGGCTGCATCTAGTCTCTGTGATGAGAATGAGCCTATTTTGTTTGATGAAGCAAAAAATTCAGAAAATTGGATGGCTGCTATGCAATCTCAATATGATGTTATAATGAAGATTGGTACTTGTTCTTTATGTGACTTGCCTCTTGGCAAGAAGGCCATCGGCACTAAGCGGGTATACAAGCTGAAGCGTAAACCGGATGGTACAGTTGATAGGTATAAGGCTAGGCTTGTTGCAAAGGGTTATGCACAGGAAACAAGCATTGATTTTGATGAGACCTTTGCACCTACATGCCGTATGACTACTGTTCAGAGCATCTGTGCACTTATAGCTCATCATGGTTGGAATGTACATCAGTTGGACATTAAAACAACATTTCTGAATGATGACTTGCATGAAGAAGTGTATGTTTTTTAGCCCCGTGTCTTTGTGCAGAAAGGGCATGAAAACTAGGTGTGCAGGTTAAAGAAGGCATCATATGGTTTAAAGCAAGCACCACGTGCTTGGTATGAGAAGATACATGCCTATTTGATTGCACATGGTTTTGAGAACAGTCCAACTGAAAGCACCTTATATGTTAAGTGTGCTAATGATGTGCTTCTGATCATTGTTGTCTATGTTGACGACATGCTGCTCACTAGTCCTATTGAGAAGCACATTCCTGATTTAAAGGCTTATTTGCATGCCTCATTTGAGATGTTTGATTTGGGGCATTTGCATCACTATTTGGGCATTCAATTTATGCAAGTTGATGGTGTAATGGCTTTGTGTAAAACAAAATATATTGACACATTATTGCAGCATTTTGGCCTTGAAGACTGTAAGCCTATTGCCACTCCTATGGAGATAGATTTACGATTGAGTCTTCATGATGTTGGAGATGCATTTGATGTTGTTCTCTATCAGCAGGCTGTTGGATGCTTGATTTACTTATGCATTACTCAGCCAGATATTCAATTTGCTATCTCACAGATGATCAAATTTATGCATTGCCCAGGAGTCAAGCATTGGCAGACAGTTAAGCGCATCTTTCGCTATTTGAGTGGTACTCGGCTACTTGGGTTGTTTTATCCCAAGGGGGTATCACTACCGCCAGATTTGCATGCTTTTTCTGACTCTGATTGGGCTAGTTGCTATGAAACTCGTGTGTCCACTAGTGGCTTTTGCTTCATGCTTGGTAGCTCATGTATATCTTGGTTGAGCAAGAAGCAACCTACTGTGGCCACTTCCAGTTGTGAGGCTGAGTATAGGGCAGCTTTCACAGCGCCTGTTGAGTGTGTGTGGCTCCGATGCCTTATGGCTGATTTGGGTGTTGGTCTGACTTCTACCACCACCATCTTCACTGATAGTCAGAGCGCATTGGTAGTTGCGAGGAACCCTGTGTTCCATGCTCGCACTAAGCACATTGAGGTGCATTATCACTATGTCAGGGAGAGGTTCTCTACTAGGGAGATCAGCTTGGCATATGTGCCCACGCAGGAGAACATTGCAGACCTTTTCACGAAGGCTCTGCCTAGGGAGAAGTTTGAAGCTTTTCGCAAAGCTTTGGGCTTACTTCCTTTTGTGGAGTGATTTCAACATAGCTTGGCACTTCCTTATACATGGGTGCCAGCTCCTTGTTCATCGCATCACTCCCAGGGGGGATTTGTTGATGTATTTAGGTAGTGATGTGTGTGAACACACTAGGACTGTCGGGGCACTTTTTCCCCTCTTTAGGAGGTTTTTTCCCCCGGCTTGTATATATGCATACTGCCCTAATGGGCTACTTATCTTTGTACATTCTCTAGTAATACATTCAATATTGTGTGTTGTGCTCCAAGCTTCTTCTTCTTCCTTGTGTTGTTCGCTCCTGCAGACGTCTAACTCCAACAATACCACTACTAGAGGTGCACCATATGAAATTGTGTATGGTAAAAAGCTTCCCACTCCTATGTCTATAACTAAAACTGACATACCTATGGCTGATTCTTTTTCAAAAGATCATATTTCCATACTTCATGAGATTCATGAGAACATTAAAAAGAGCCTAGAACGTTACATGTGTAATGTTAATAAGAAATGAGTAGCTAAAAATTTAATGAAAATGACTTTTTATGGTTACGAATAATTAAATGATGTTTGAAAAACATTTCACAACATCCTAAGGTTAAACTTGCACCACGTTATTATGGACCTTTCTATATTATTTAGAAACTTAATGAGAATGCTTTTAGTTTAGATATACCTTCTCATTGGAATATACATAATTCTTTTCATATAGTCTTATTGAAGCAATTTAAAGGAACATTACCACTCACCCCTATTTTATATGATCCTCCTTTACTTGAAGAGAATGCGAAAATTTTAGTTCCATAGAAAATACTTGATTATGATGTCACTACTACACAAATAGGTAATCAATATCATAGACATTTGATTAAATATAAAAATTACTCACTTGAAGAATCTCAATGAATTACTAACTCCACATTATGACCATTTGATTTCTACTTATCATTCACAATCACATTAAATTCTAGTTTTCCAGTTTCATGCATGTGTTTTTACATGGAACATGTTTATGATTGTTTAGTGATTGGGCATGTGACTCGCCATCCATGTCTATTTTATTCTTATCAAATAAGGTTAGTTTCTCGTCAACTGGGAGGCATGTTATACTTTATGGAATAATGGAATGTTAAATGGATTTTAATGCCTTGAGATTTTTAATGTGTTTTATCTTTTGATTTAGCAGGTGAAGATTCATGAGGGTGTGAATATGCATGGACTTACTCAAATATTTTTGGAGATATTTAGAAGAATATTTAGAAGATAGTATGTTTAGTTATTTTTGTAAAAATAATAGATCGTTTTAGAAAGCGACGTTTTGTAAAACTAGAAAACCATGGTTTTATAAATAAAGCAAAAATAGAAAATCCCAATTTTGTAAATAAAGCAAAAGCATACGTTTCAAAGTGCTTCCCCAATTTTGTTTCAAGACACTTGTCTCTTTCTATTCTCTGAGCACTTTTGTGTGATTTCATTTTTGTGCTATCCTCTACGTAGGTGCACCTGCGAGATCCGAAGGTCAACAATGAACTTCTCTTCACATTGGCTTTCTTGCATTTTAAGTGCTTCTAATTCCCTCCCAAGCTACTTGATTGGGTCTAGGAGGGTCATATAGTTCAGTTGACTACTACCTTCAAAGTAGACTCTTGCCTCTTCTATGCGTGAGGTGGCCACCTTGAAGTCCTCCAATGTAGCATCTAACCTTAGTGATTATAGAAGCTTATATTGAGAAGAACTTGCGAGGGCCTTCATAACCCATTTCTTCACTAAGAAATCATCTTCAGCATGCCCCAAGCAAGAGGCAAGAGCTATGTGTATAAAACTTGCGAAAAGATTCACTTGGTTGGAGCTTTAAATTTTCTAGTTAGTCCAAATCTTCTCCTGAGGAGTTGTTGGGAAAAAATGCCTGGCACAACGTGACCTTCAATGCTTTTTGAGTGGCAGAAGTGCAAATTTGCATGTGGACTCTACCAGTTGTCTCCAATTCCATAAAGAGTAGATGGAAGAAGGACCACCATGTCATCTTAATGATTTTTCAATCCTTGCCCTGACATAGGGAGATGAACCTCCTTACATGATCATCAACATCTTTGTACACTAAACCCTTGAAAGTAGGAAATTTGATGTTCAATCTTGATAATAAATTTGGAAGGTCCTTCATTGGTACTTTAGTATCTTCAGAGGTGTCAGAGGTGAAGTTAAGGTCTCTCTTAGGCTCCTCTTTAGAAGGAGGTGTCATAACTAACTCTTGAGAAAGGTCAATGGTAAGAGTAAAAAAGAATAGGGGTGATTGGTTGTGGAGAGGGATATTCAGTTGACTTTTGGGATTCTTGTGGAGATAGAGAGACTCCCTATCTACTTGGCTATGAATCATGTACCTACTCACCCAAGCTTGGGTTGGAGCCTAGAAAGACTCAAAAATAACAAGAAAATGAATACTACTTCAAAGAGATACCTTATGCAAGGGTCCCATTGGGCATGTCAAACTATAGAAGTGATACCTAGGATGAGAAGAAGTTGCAGTTCCTAGGACATCTTGTACTCAAGGGATGCCTGCCTTAGGGAAGTATACCCTACAATATGCCTACATAGAGAGACACTTCGCAAACAAGGAGAATACAAATTGCACAATCATGAGACTTCAATGACTCAAAAAATTGCATCGTCAGATTTACCAAGAATTATAGAAGATGAAAATGCAAGACATTGGGTCATTTGGCAAGCCTAAGTGCTTGGCCAAATCATGTAGGACTACATCTCATTCTACTACAACTTACATGAGAAAATGTGTGGGAACACATGCTTGAAGTTTTCACCTTATCACCATGGATAAATGGTAAAAGAAAAACGTAGGAGAATCTTGTGGATAAAGGAGAAGACAAGCCCCAAATTATTGGTTGATGGAATCAATTCAATCACCCCTAAATTGTAGGAACACTTTTAGGAGTGGGAAAATTCAAAATTCAAATGACTTGTATGTGTATTAAAACAACACTTTGTAGTCGCAGGGATATGAGCTATCATTGAGAGGTATTGAGATGCAAATTTCGGCATACCTCAAGCTCTAGTATTTTAAGAGTATTCCTCTACACTTCCCATGTATCATATGTGCATTATCACTTTCTAATTGATACATTTCTTCATGATAATTTGTATGTACTACTATCTGTCATTTCTTCATTATTTTTAGTGATCTTGCAAAAACGAGTTCTTTATGTGTACTCCATCATTTCATGCACTTTAACTTGTTACAATTACAATGATGTTTCTAGTATATATCTAAAAATTTTCATTAGATTTAGTTTTGGAGATCTTGAGATATGTGTTGATGAAGTAGTCTATGTCTGCACATCACCTTACTCCTGAAATGTCGGGATGACCCCTGAGGTTGTTAAACTTATTACTGAGTGTATAGTCACTCTAAATTCATAAAATAACTTGTGTTACTTATCTGTACACATGAATTATATATGTGAAAAAGCTCTTGGTCAATTCATACAAGGTTGTGAGCTCTGAGCAAAACACTGAGAACTAGCAATCCCAAAATAGAAGGTCTTCTCACAAATCTAGAACATGCAAGTTATGTGTTTTGGCATAATCACTTGGGAATTATGTTCTAAAGCAAATGGTGGTTCTAAATGCATATTTGAGGAGCTGAAATAAGGTCCCATCAAGTTACATTGGTAGGTGTAGAGTAGGTTTTGTGCAACACTAGTCCATCTTTGGAGTGTATCCAACCATCTCTTTGGAGTGTATCCAACCATCTCTTTATAGTGGTATCAAAGCAACAACAACTCAACATGGGAGATGGATTCCCTTCATTAATAGACAAACCAGGTTGAGCCAATTAATAATCATGGTCACTTAGAATGGAAGAATGTCTTCAAGGAAGAAACCTCTATGGTACATTTCTGGAGATGAGATGATGCCAATCCTCAAAAGCAAGGGACAACCATTTCTACAAGAACAAGAGAGGTTAACCACATGGTGCTAAAAGAATGCTCTAGCTAGGTCATACATTCTTAACTCAATCTCTGAGCTCTTGAAGAATTTTTTTCATCAAGCACTAAAGCTAGGAAGAACCAACCCTAGATGGAATTCACTACACTCAAGAAGATGACCAAGCAAAGTGTGACTGATTTTGTCACCAAAATGAAGGACTTAGCAGATAAACTTGAGAGCATTGGAGAAGTCATAGATGAAGAGCAGATAGTGAGACAAGTAATCAATGGAATAAAGGGAGATGACAAATGGGAAGCTTTCACCACAACCATGGATCTATACATGGACATGTAGGTTCCTGACTTCAACACCCTCATGGGACAATTGTTCACACATGAGGCAAAGCTTATGAAGAATGGGGACAACTCAAAATGTAATCAATTCTCTGCTATATACAAAGATAAGAACAAGAATAAGGATGGTAAAGGCAAGGGAAAAAAAAATCTGATGATCAAGGTCGTACCTCTCAAGTAAACTTTGCAGGTAGAGGTAGAGGCTCAAGAGGAAGAGGCAGAGGAGGAAGACAAGGCAGGGGGGATCTCAAAGCTCCTCTCCATGTGCCATATGTGTCTTGAATAACCACATTACTGAGAATTGTTTCAGGAACCCTAGGAATCAAAGAGGAAGAGGCTATATTAGAGGTGGATATGGAAGCTCAAGAGGAAGGTTCAACAACAACAATTCATACAACACCAACAACAACTATCAAGGAGGATATAGAGGTAGAAGAGATTAAAAAACCATGCAGATGAGAAAAACCCAAGAGGAATCATTAATTCTGATGAATATAACTATAAAACAAGGTAAAGTATATTAACATGTTTTCTACATAGAATCAGGTTGCTCAAATCATGTAGTAGGGAATGTAACTCTACTTTTAGACTTGGAGGATCCAAGAAATAGGCATGAAGTCCAAATAGGATACGACACAAGGCATCCTATAGAGAAGATTGGGAATGTGAAGACTCCAGATGGGAACATGAACCTATTAAGCAAGATATTGTATGTGTGTGTGCCTACCATTACAAAGAATCTCATAAGTGTTGACAATATTGTGGAAAAAGGTTCACAAGTCAGATTCACAAAACATGGAGCATATGTTGAGGATCCACATCAAGGATTCAAGAGGATAGCAAGAGGAGAAAAATTAGGTAGATTGTTTACATTTGAGCTCCAAGGCACTAGGAACATTGCATTGTTCAATTATGGTAGTCAAACATTATCAGAATTAGAAATGTGACACAAGAGGCTAGCTCATATAGGTGAAAGGGGATTGAAGCAAATTATTAGAGATCAAAGTGTGTTTGGCTTACCAAATATCTTCAAGCAGCATATGATCTACAAATGTAGTGCTTGTCAATTTGGCAAGTCTCATAGACAACCATTCACAAAGAATGGATATATTCATGGAGACCTATTGCAGTCAGTCCATACAGATGTATGGGTTCCAAGCAAAGAGCCACCTATCCCTAGATCAAGGTACTATGTGTCTTTCATTCCAGAGCAAAATGGAGTGGTAGAAAGGAGGAATAGGACCATAGTGAAGGCTGCAAGGTCAATGCTAAATGAGAAGGGATGGCCAAACTATGTGTGGGCAGAGGTTGTATCCACAACCACCTACCTAATCAATAGACTTCTATCTAGAACATTGGATGGAATGACACCCTATGAAGCATGGAATGGAAAAAGACCTAGCCTTGACCATTGTAGGATCTTTGGCTGCATTGCATGTGCACACATACCTTCACAAATAAGAGGCAAGTTGGATACAAAGGTGGAGAATTATATATTTATTGGATATGATCTCAATGAAAAAGGTCATAGATTGTATAATCTAAGTAATAAAGGTTTCATAGTTAGTAGAGATGTTGTTTTGATGAAAACAAATCTTGTTTTGAAAATGATTACACAAAAATTAAACTTCCCTATGATCTAGAGGAAGGATTTCCAACTCTACCAAAGAGGAGTGAGCATATGCAGGAAGATTCGAGTGATTCTGATGATGACCAGAAAACCCCAAGGAGAGAGATCAACTCTTGGAGTTTGAAGGCAAAGCTGAAGTGTAAGACTTGAAAGATGTTGCAGAATCATCTGAACAAACCATAAGAAGATCAACCATAGAGAAGAAGAAGCCAGAAAGGTATGGCTATGACATATCCTTCGTCACTAAGCATTCAATTTATATTGCTCAAGATACAAATTAAGAAGAACCATCATTATTTGAAGAGCCCAAGAAGAAACCAGAGTAGAGAGAAGCCATGGAAGAAGAAATTGAAGCTCTTCAAGAGAATCACACTTGGGAATTGGTTCCCAAGAAGCCATCCATGAAGGTCATTGGATCTAGGTGGATATACAAAGTAAAGAAGAACTCAAATGAATCAATAAACATGTATACAACACGGCTTGTGACCAAAGAGTTTTGTCAAACCCAAGGTATAGAATATGAAGAAACTTTCTCTTCTATGGTGAAGATGCCCACTATCACAGTACTCATGAGTGTAGCATCTTCTAAAAATTGGAATATCTATCAAATGGATGTTAAAAATTCTCTCCTTCATGGTTGGATTTCTGAGGAGTTCTATATGGCACAACCTCCTAGATTTGAAGACACGTCATATCCAGAATCAAGCCTTGTATGGCTTAAAGAAAGCCCCTAGGGCTTGGAATCCCAGGTTGGATACTTACTTACAAGACAAAAGATTTATGGTAAGAAAGGTAGATCCTTCCCTCTTCACAAAGAGGCACCATTCAGAGGTCATGTACCTCTGTGTATATGTGGATGATATTATCATTATAGGTAATGATGTAGATGGAATCAAGACGATCAAAGCACAGATGAAGGAAGAGTTCAAGATGAGTGATCTTGGCCTACTCACTTACTTCCTAGGTTTGGAAGTAGTATATACAGAAGGAGGTATGTTCTTACCTTAGAGGAAGTATACTGGAAATATGCTTTCCAAGTCCAAAATGGAAAACACAAAGGCGGCAGGTACTCCAATGGAGGTAAATCATAAGCTAAGTGCTCATGAAGGTGAATTAATAAAACATGTGACTAGCTATCAAAGTTTTGTAGGTAGCTTGAACTATGTTACCCTAACTAGGGTTGACATATGTCATGGAGTTATTGTGCCAAGTCAATTTATGCACACTCCAAGGAAGCCTCACATGGAAGCAACTAAAAGGATCTTGAAGTACTTGAAGGGTACAATTGATGAAGGGTTATATTACCTTTATACCTTTGATTTAGATATCAAACTATTCTCTGGTGTAGATTGGGCAGGTTCCAAACATGGTAGGAGAAGCACTTTAGGATATCTCACATTTTCAGGTACAAAATTGATTTGTTGGTCATCAAGAAGCAACCTACAATTGCTCTCTCATCAACAAAAGCTGAATACAGAGGTCTTGCTGATGCAACTCAAGAGGCTATGTGGATAAAGACTCTATACTCTGATTTAGGGTTGACTGCTTCAACCCCTCATATATTCGGGATTAACATTAGTTCATTGCATCTTTCTACTCATCTTATTTATCATGCTAGCACCAAACACATTGAAGTACACTACCATTATGTCAGAGAAAAGATCATTAGCAAAGAGATACAACACTCATATGTGTCTACACATCAACAATGTGTAGATATGATGACAAAGGCACTCGATAAAACAAAATTGAGTAGACTCAAATCTATGATTGGTTTGCAGGAGATTATGAAGGACTCAAGAGTAAAGCATCTTAGCTTGAGGGGGAGCTGTTTGGCAAGCCTAAGTGCTTGGCCAAATTGTGTAGGACTACATCTCTTTCTACTATAACTTACATGAGAAAATGTGTGGGAACACATGCTTGATGTTTTCACCTTATCACCATGGATAAATGGTCAAACCAAAAAGTAGGAGAATCTTGTGGATATAGGAGAAGACAAGCCCCAACTTACTGGTTGATGGAATCAATTCAATCACCCCTAAAGTGTAGGGACACTTTTAGGAGTGGGAAAATTCAAAATTCAAATTACTTGTATGTGTATAAAAACACCACTTTCTAGTTGCAGGGATATGAGCTATCATTGAGAGCATTTGAGCTACAACTTTGGGCATACCTTGAGCTCTACTATTGTAAGAGTAGTCCTCTACACTTCCTATGTATCATATTTGCATTATCACTTACTAATTGATACATTTCTTCATGATCATTTTTGTGTACTACTATCCGTCATTTCTTCATTATTTTTAGTGATCTTGGAGAAATGAGTTCTCTGTGTGTACTCCATTATCTGATGCACTTTAACTTGTTATAGTTAGAGTGAAGTGTCTAGTATATAGCTACAATATTTCATTAGATTTGGTTCAGGAGATCTTGAGATATCTATTCATGGAGTAGTATATGTCTACACATCACCTTACTCCTCGAATGTCGGGATGACCTAAGGTTGTTAAACCTGCTTAGTGTATAGTCCCTCATGAAATTTAGCTATACACTTGAATTAGATATGTGCAAAAGTCCTTTGGTCAATTCATACTAGGTTGTGGGCTCTAAGCAAAACACTGAGTGTAAGAAATAGGGATCATTAATCCACAGGGATCAGTCTAGTTGATCCACATGAATCAATCCATGATGTGTGTGTGACTCTCCTCCCATCCATATATACCCTCTTGTACTCTAAAAATAACAATGGTATACTCTAAAAATAGCAATGATCTGGAATAGTCTAGTGTGAACATGTGGCCATCATGCAACACTTATTCCCATTACTACTCAAGTACTCCCATTACTACCAAAGTACCTTAGGGTATCCCCCGAGCGTGGGACCTTGGCTAGCTGGCCCTTGTCCCTCACACACATGGATTGATCCCTATGGATCAAATAGACTGATCCCTATGGATTAATGATCCCTATGGATCACATGCACTGATCCCTGTGGATCAATGTCTGACACTCTCTCCCCCTTCTAAAGATCATTGTCCTCAATGATCAATGAGGGAAAGTACTTAC
Source organism: Ceratopteris richardii (assembly GCA_020310875.1). Classification (NCBI taxonomy): domain Eukaryota; kingdom Viridiplantae; phylum Streptophyta; class Polypodiopsida; order Polypodiales; family Pteridaceae; genus Ceratopteris; species Ceratopteris richardii. Next base: position 96,513,014 of record CM035419.1, read on the forward strand.
GAACCAGAGCTTCTGATTCCCAAGTAGAGTCAGTAAGTGGTAATCCTCTCCACGCTACTAGATACTCCTGGATGACACGATTCCTCAATCGCTTCTATCTCCGATCTAGTATCCTGTGTGGAGAATGATCTGTGCTATTACTTTCTTTCAAAGAAACAATACCTTCTATTAGATTATCCTCCCTAGAAACATGAAACCGTGGATGAAATCTGTAATCTAGAGGAAGATCTAATGGGTATGCAATTTCACTTAACGTTTAAATATCTTCCAAGTTCCGCAAACCCTTGGTGATAGCTTACTACACTTCCCTGTGGCCAATGAAGTAGATCTAGCTGGTTCCTCAAGAAAGACTCTGTCTCCTGCCTCTAAGGATCTAGGATATCTCTTCCTATCAGCGTACTCTTTAGCCCTATGAGCTGCTTGCTGCATCTTGTCTTTAGCTATTTCTAAATTTTCTTGGACATTCGTTGAGAACTCGGAAGCATTATGACATTTCTATGACATGCCTATGGTACTGAGAGCATTGGGATTCATGCCATAGTTCATCTCAAAAAGAAAATCAACTAGTGGCAAATACTGTCCCAATCTGTTTGTCTCTCAGACACAAATGCCCTCAACATGTCCTTTAAAACTGGTTGACCCTTTTGGTCCTGTGATTCCGACATCCCTATCTGAATTATGGATGTCAACAACCCATGCAATCTAAAGACATGTTGGATAAACAACTCTGCTACCTATGGATCAAATGGACTGATCCCTGTGGATCAAATGGACTGATCCTTGTGGATCAAATAGATTGATCCCTATGGATCACATGCACTGATCCCTGTGGATCAATGTCTGACATTGATCCCTGTGTGGAGTTTCTATCATCTCCTGCGCGGGTATGAACTGATCCCTATGGACCAAAATCATGATCTCCATGGATCATCAATCTGTCTACCATAACTAGGTTAGTATCCCACTTCCTTTGGGTCCGTAGTACCAGACTATGAAGTCCATGGATACACTGTCCCAGTTGTGATCTGGAATCTATAAAGGATACAAAAGACTTGGAGTCTTTATCCTTTTTGCTTTGTTGACTTGAGACATAAAGCTTGTTAAACATAAGTGTGGACATCTCTGGCTATCCAGGCCACTAAAGTGTTCTTTTAACAAGCTATATTTTCTTCTCAACACCTTGATGCCCTACATAAGGCACATCATGGGTATCATGCATGACTTTTCTTCTCAAATCCCGAGAATCTGCTATGCAAACCTTTCCTTGTCTTCTAACTATTATGTGCTCCTGTGAGAAAGTGGAATACGGAATGGACTTGTTCGCTCTCCTAGGGGAAGAAACTGTTGAAACTATCCCGTCTCCTATAATAGAGTCATCACTGATGGCTCAACTGTTAATCTTCCACATGTGCTTCCTTTATCGCTTGAAGCAATGAGCTTTCTAGAACTGTAAAGCTCATTTGATACATTATCCATGATAATGCATCATCAACTGTATTCTCTTTGCTCTTTTATACAGGATTTCCATGTGAAACTCCTATATGAGCTGAGCCCAACGGGCCTGACTACCTCGAAGATCTGGCTGACTATAAAAATAGTTAAGTGTATGGTGATCTATGTATATCTTAAAGTCTACACCATAAAGATAGTGTCTCTAGACTTTAAGTGCATACACCACTGCATACAACTCCTGTTCATGCACTAGCCTGTCATCTTGACGCAAAACTGTCCCTATGGCTTATGCTACTAGCATCTATCTCTAACTCAAAGGGTTTTTGTGGATCGACCACTTTGAGTACATGAGCCTCTGAAACAACTTGATTTAGAGTATAAAAATTATCTTGCTACTCTTGCTTCCATGCAAAGAAACCTTGCCTTGAAGCAAGCTCGTCATAGGTATTGCTATCAACAAATAAAAAGAGATGAATTTCTGATCAAAATCAGAATGTCCTAGAAATGATCATAACTACCCCTCATCATGAGAAGTAGGCCAAACGAATATAACTGAATTCTTCTAGGCCATCTAAATCCCATCAGTAGATACTCTATCCTCGGAAGGAACAACTGAGTCTTTGCTAGATTTAACTCAGACTTATGTACATCATGATCTCTTACTCTAATCTGATGGTACCCATTCGTAAAGTCTATTTTACTAAATACAACGGCTCCATCTAGAGTGTCTAAAAGATCATTAATCCGGGTATAGGATATCTATGCTTGATAGCAATCTTATTGAGTGCTCGATAGTCGACACACATCCTATAAGATCTGTCTTTCTTCTTCACTAAGAGAACTGGTGCTACAAAGGGTGAATAGCTAGGTCTAATCAACCTTTTTTTGTATTGCTTTCAAGGATAACTCTTGGAATTCTACTCTCACTTTCACTGAAAGTGCTAAAGCATTCCAACTAAAATCTTCAGGACTACATGAATCCATCATACTACATGATGAATGCACAAAGTAAAGAAAATAAATAAACTCTCAATCAATTTTGAGCAACTTGGTAGCTTTTTACTAATCACGTGTATTGGAGATCTGATTCTCCACAGAGCAGTAGTCGTCTCCCTCATGCTCAAACTTGATCATTGTACTTGGTCACTATTGATAATGCAACTATAAATAGAAACATCAAACTTGCTTCTCAACTTGTCTTCCATTTGGAACTCACTGTCTTACTTATAGACCTTGCATTGTTGTATAATCACTCCCTATTGGAGATAATCTTGCCTTGTCTAATAAATGCAAACCAAGCCTTGCTATATAACCTTGTCTCACTCCCTGATAGGGACTTAGAATATAGCCTTGCGTTATTTACTCTTTGCAAACATTGCCTTTCTGTATATCTTGGCCACTTTTGAATATCTAACCCACAGGCTTGCCTTGCTTGTTTGCTAGAAACCTTGCCTTTCTGTGTATCTTGGCCATTTGACAGTTCTTGGCCTACAGACCTACCTTGCTTGCTTAATAAAGATGAGTCTACCTAGGATCTCTGTCCTTCACTCTAGGTAAATAGATAGGGTGAATAGCTAGGTCTAATCAACCTTTTTTTGTATTGCTTTCAAGGATAACTCTTGGAATTCTACTCTCACTTTCACTGAAAGTGCTAAAGCATTCCAACTAAAATCTTCAGGACTACATGAATCCATCATACTACATGATGAATGCACAAAGTAAAGAAAATAAATAAACTCTCAATCAATTTTGAGCAACTTGGTAGCTTTTTACTAATCACGTGTATTGGAGATCTGATTCTCCACAGAGCAGTAGTCGTCTCCCTCATGCTCAAACTTGATCATTGTACTTGGTCACTATTGATAATGCAACTATAAATAGAAACATCAAACTTGCTTCTCAACTTGTCTTCCATTTGGAACTCACTGTCTTACTTATAGACCTTGCATTGTTGTATAATCACTCCCTATTGGAGATAATCTTGCCTTGTCTAATAAATGCAAACCAAGCCTTGCTATATAACCTTGTCTCACTCCCTGATAGGGACTTAGAATATAGCCTTGCGTTATTTACTCTTTGCAAACATTGCCTTTCTGTATATCTTGGCCACTTTTGAATATCTAACCCACAGGCTTGCCTTGCTTGTTTGCTAGAAACCTTGCCTTTCTGTGTATCTTGGCCATTTGACAGTTCTTGGCCTACAGACCTACCTTGCTTGCTTAATAAAGATGAGTCTACCTAGGATCTCTGTCCTTCACTCTAGGTAAATAGATAGATGGAACTACCTGATCTACCATTATTAAACTGTTAGAGAATTAAGATATGATTCTTTTTATAGAACTAGTAACTTTAAAGTCTTTGTCTCAACCTCCAAATCTAGGAAGTTCTTACACAACTTTTCTTTTACTATTTCTAACTAAGCATTTCTAATCAAACTTGATTCACCCTTGGTATTCCACAAAACTGAAGTCTTTACTTCCTATGAAATAAACAACTTTATTCTATACACATAGAAATGTGCACTAGAACTCATAGCTATGAAATTATAGTAATTATTTATGAGCTAGATACTTAATTTACAAGCATCTTAAACTTGTAGGTATTCTTAGGGTTCTCCTCTAAGGTTTCAATTTACCTTGAGACCTCTTATCTCTAAGTTCTAACTCATGAGACCTTGGTAAAATTATCTATTATCTCACTTTGTCCTTTCTACGAAAGGGCAATTCTTTTCTCTTGAAGAAATTCTTATCTCTTTCTAGATGCATTATTTTGCATGTTTTAAATCTTGACTTCATTCCTTTTCATCAAAATGCCACTTGCATTCTTCCAGATCATGGAATCTTTGAGAATGAACTATCCTCTATTCTAGATTCTAATTAGACATCATAGAATTCTTAGCTAAAAACTACTAATTTCTTATTCTAATGACCTTGGCAACATTTGCCCTTGTCGTAAAACCTCCCTTGGTCTTATACCTGAATGAACTTCTCCATTCAATGATATCTACTAGATATTCAAAAACTTCTACGATTCTTTGATCAAACTGCTACTAATCTTGATCGTTATCTAGTTTGAATATCTTATGTATACTCAAACAAGTAAGTGGAAGTGGAAAAGAAACAATTACAAGCCTCCAATGAAACATGAAGAAATAAGAAACTTTTAGTATGTTCTATATGCTTGGATGCATATGCATACTAAATTTCTGAAAATTTCGACAGCATAACGGCGTAATTTCGAAAATCAAAAAAATTACGACAAGCACAATCTATCTACAAATAGACCAAAAGGGGATTACACCCTGACAAATTTCGTAATGCCGATAGGCATAATATAACTACAACTAGACTAAAAGGGGATTCACACCCTGACAAATTTATATTTTTCTCCTCGCAAACGTGCAAGAAAATACTTACCTTTTCTTGCAAGAAGAATATATGCACCTCACAATACGAACTCGCATCTAAACTACACGTATAGTCTAGGTGCTATGCAAAATTGTGTGTTCTATATGCAATTTGATGCAAAAAGAGAGCAACAATGCATATAAATTGACAAGAGACTTATCTGGAGGTTCAAAAAGTAATTTGCAGGTGTGTGTAGGTGTTGAAGATAGTCCATACTCCATCAGAATAGCTTTCCAATGGTTCCAATAGTCAATGCTTCATAATGAGGCTTGTTGACAAGGAAAGAGCAAACTCCAAACTCTCCAACCAACTGAGATTAAAGCCAAACTATGTCTTACAACCACTTTCTAGGAAGAACACAGAGAGGGCTATCCATAGATAGAAAAATCTCCAAATTTGGATATAGGATGCTCAAGAGATGGGCAAAAGAATGTGAAGGTGGGTGTTCTAGCATTGGCTAAATCAAAGGTTATACCATAGATTTCCAACCAACAGTCAAAAGTGTTTCCTGAGAATCCTTTGTCAGTTCTAGGAGACACGTGCACGTGTATAATCCCACATATCATGTAAAAGGACGAAGAACTATATATTTAGGACCACTTTCCTAGCCAGCAGGATTCGTTGAAAGCTTGCTCTCGAACTTCGTTAGAGGCTGAAAAGCTATGCAGCAAAGTCTGAAGAGTTGAGCGCAAGTGGATGCTTGAAATATCACACATGCGTGTTGATAAGCACAGAGTTCAATACTAACAAGCTCCTCTTTATGTGCTGCTAGTGCAGTGCACAAAGTAAATAAACCGGATTCCTGTCCAGGCATCTGTGTATTTGTTGGTGCAATTCACAAGCCTACACATTTGGCTTGAAGGATACCTTGAAGTCCATACACATATGGAGAAGCATAGGAACAAATGCTAGTGGTTAATTACCACTTTACTTTTTGTAAAAGTCACTTTTGACTTTGGAATCTTTGTAAACACCTACCAAGGAAATCTCATGAACTTTTTTAGTTGTAAAGCATCAATCAAGTAGATGGAATATCTCCTAGGATGTAGGATCTTGATTAAAGAGAACCAAAGTTTGAATTCGAATTCAAACTTTGAACTAAATCACTATAAAAGGTCAACTCAAAAAGTCGCGGGCAGAAGACTCATTATCCCAAGCTCATCTCTATCATTTCTGAGTGTGTGTGAGGCCTACACTCTAGCCCACACCTATCTACACCATTAGGCAATGATCTTCATGCCAATGGCATTGTATACAAGTGTTCATTAATACATATATCTACATTGTTCATTTTTTAGTTCTCTGTCATAGTACTTCAAAGTCTGTCAACTTGTGGAGAGCATATCTCAGTCATTTCTTCACCAAATTCAAAGATCTATAGCTTGTTGGAACCTGCTCAAAGGTATCTACATGCTATCAAGATTTGAAGAGATTCTATTCATCCATTTCAGAGAAAATCTCATCGAAGTAATGACTGGTCAAAGTCTGCAACAGTCCTAAAAAATGGGGGATAAAGGTTTACTTGCTAAATTGACTTCTCTGAGCATAGTTAATCTTTTTATATCATTCCACTTGGAATAGTTAGCTTTCTAAGCTAATTAGATACCCCTAAAAGTAAGTTTTCCAATTTCTACTGTGTTGGTCATACTAAGCAAAAGATCCAGGAGGTATCAAGAAAAAAATAGAAGGTTTTCTTGAGATCTTGAAGTCCAAACTTATCTGTTTTGATTCAATCTTTACACACATCATTTCCAAAGTACATAGGCCATTTTATGGTGTCATTGGAAAGCTAAGGAGGTCTACTTATCAAATCTGAAGCATCAAAGGGCTGGTACAAAGCAAGATTTGACAGTACCTACTCATTCTCTTGGAGTGTCCATCCATCATTCCCAACAGTGGTATCAGAGCAAACTAAGGTAAAATGGGAGATGGTTTTCCTTCATTTATTGATAAATTGGATAAGGAAAAACTATCAGGCATGGTCTCTAAGGATGAAGACATACCTACAAGGAAGGAGTCTTTATGGATACATCTCAAGAGATGAGGAATTGCCCTCATTCAAAACAAGAGGATTGCCAACAAAGGAAGAACATGAAAAGCTCAACACATGGTGTGCCAAGGATGCATTAGCAAGGTCTTATTTACTCAACTCCATCTCCGATTTTCTTTTGCCACATATTAGGAACTGTAAGACATCCCAAGAGACTTGGGAAACCTTGTCATCATATTTTTCTTCCAAGACAAGGGCTAGAAAAAATCAGTTGTGGATTGAATTCACCACATTAAGGAAGCAACCTAAGCAGGCTATTTTCAGAGTTTGTGACCAAGATTAAAGATGTAACAGATCAGTAAGCAATCATAGGAGAAGATATTGAAGAAGAGCAGATTGTAAGGCAAGTGATCAATGGGATCAAAGCTAATGACAAGTGGGAAAGCTTCACCACTGCCATGGACCTTTACATGGACATGCAGATTCCAGACCTTACAACTCTCATGGGATAATTATTCACTCATGAAGCCAAGCTCAACAATAATGGAGATACATCCAAAGGTAATAGCTCTTCTGCCCTATACACTGATAAAGGTAAAGCTAAAGATAAAGGCAAGAACAAGAAAGGAGAAGATGAAGGCACTACCTCCCAAGCCAACTATGCAAGGAGAGGTAGATCATCAAGAGGAAGGGGTAGAGGAGGTAAGCAAGGTAGGGGGAGATCCTATAACTCCTCACCATGCAACATTTGTGGTTCATCAAATCATACTACAGATGAGTGTTTCAAGAACTACAAGAATCAGAGAGGAAGAGGATATCAAAGAGGTGGATACTCACAGTCAAGAGGTAGATTCAACCATCACCAAGGCTACAACAACAACAACTACAACAATAACTACAACAACAATTACAATGGAAACTATCAAGGAGGATTCAAAACCAGGAAGGACTACAACAATTACACAGAAGAACAAGATGATTCACTTCTGATCATGAACATGACCTCAAAACCAGGTACAAATGATGACCACCTATTGTACATTGACTCAGGATGCTCAAATCATGTGGCTGGCAATGTAGCTCTACTCTCTGACCTTGAAGAACCAAAAGGTAAGCATCAAGTACAAACAGGTGATGACACCAAGCACTCAGTAGTTAAAGTTGTAAAATTAAGACTTGTGATGGAAATCAAAACTTGTTGAGTAGGGTACTATATGTACCAACCATTACCAAAAATTTGATGAGTGTTGGACAGATTGTGGAGAAAGGTTTGCAGGTTAGATTCAACCAATTTGGAGCATTTGTGGAGAATCCAAGGCATGGGTTCAAGAGAATAGAAAAAGGAGAAAAATCAGGTAGACTTTTTACTTTTGAGCTAGAATACACAAAGAATATTGCACTATACACTTATAAAGATCAAACACTTTCAGAACTTGAGATTTGGCATAAAAGATTAGGGCATGTAGGAGAAAGAACCTTGACGCAGATATGCAGTGATCAATGTGTAATTTGAATACCCAATGTTTCCAAAAAACACATGATATGTAAATGTAGTGCTCGTCAATTTGGGAAGTCTCACAGGTTACCCTTCTCAAGGAAAGGCTACATGCATGAGGACTACCTAGAACTTGTCCACACAGATGTATGGGGACCAATCAAAGAGCCCTCAATCTCAAGATCAAGGTACTATGTATCTTTTATTGATGATTATAGCAAGTGGACTGTATTGTACTTCATGAAGCACAAGGATGAAGTGTTTAATTGCTTTAAAAAATATCTTGCACTTGTTGAGAATCAGACAGGGAAGAATTTGAAGAGACTAAGGTCAGATGGAGGAGGTGAGTACTTCTCCAATGAGTTTGAAGACTTCTTGCAAGACAGAGGCATTAAGAGAGAAATCACCACAAGGTATACTCCTGAACAGAATGGGGTAGGTAAGAGAAGAAATAGGTTGATTGTTGAAACAGCTATGTCAATGTTGAATGAAAAAAAGTTACCTAACTATCTATGGGCAGAGAGTGTTTCTACTACCATTTATCTCATAAACAGGTTACCATCAAAATCTCTTGATGGGATGACACCTTATGAAGCATGGCATGGTAAGAGACCCTCACTAGACCATTGCAAGATATTTGGATGTGTAGCATATGTACACATTCCCTCTCAGATAAGAGGTAAGCTAGACCCCAAGGCTGAGAAGTGTATCTTTATTGGATATGATCTGAATTAAAAAGGATACAGGTTTTACAACCCTTCAAATAAGGGATTCATGGTTAGTAGAGATGTTGTCTTTGATGAAAATGATTCTTGGTATGAGAATGAATGCAGGAAGTTTAAACTACCCTATGATTTGGAAGAGGAGTTTCCAAGACTTGCTAAGGAGGAACCTATTCAGAATGAAGACACTACTTCCGATGATGAAGATGTTATCAACCTTGAAGAGTTCAAGGCATGGAAGTCCAAGGGAAAAGTCAAAATGAAGAAGCTTGAAGACATACCTGAATCTTCAAATCAATCAATCAGAAGATCACAAATGGAGAGCAAAAAACCTATCAGATATGGGTAGGATACCTCTCTTGTTACTAAACACTCTGTTTATCTTGCCAAAGATTTGTCAATTGAAGAACCAGGATCATATGAAGAAGCCATAACCAAGATAGAATGGAAGGAAACTATGGATGAGGAGATTGAAGCACTCAAGGAAAGTGACACATAGGAACTAGTACCAAAGAAAGAGTCCATGAAGGTAATAGGATCTAGATAGATCTATAAACTCAAAAGAAATTCTGATGGGACAATTAACAGGTACAAAGCCAAATTGGTAGCCAAGGGTTTTGCACAAACCCAAGGCATTGACTATGAAGAGAAATTCTCACCTGTGGCCAAGATGCCAACCATCAGAGTGTTGGTAAGTGTGGCTGCATAAAAAAATTGGAACATGTACCAATTGGATGTCAAAAATGCTTTCTTGAATGGATGGATTTCAGAGGAGGTATATATGTCACAACCTCATGACTATGAGGATCCAAACAAGGTATCATATGTGTGCAAATTGAATAAAGCTTTATATGGATTGAAGCAGGCACCTAGGGCATGGAATCACAGGTTGACCACTTATCTCCAAGACCAAGGTTTTGTCATGAGCAAGGCAGACACTTCTCTATTCATCAAGAGGAGTAATTCAGAGGTAATATACCTATGTGTATATGTTGATGATATCATACTTACAGGTAGTGATGTTAATGGAATCAGACAAATCAAGAGCCAGATGATGAAGGAGTTCAAGATCAATGATCTTGGTCTACTAAAGTATTTTCTTGGACTTGAGTTAGTCTATACTAACTCTGGAATATACATTACTCAAAAAAAATACATACAGGATATGTTGAAGAGGTTTCATTTGCAGGATGCCAAAGCTGCAAGTACTCCAATGGAGGTAAACCTAAAACTAAGTGCCCATTAAGGTGATGAAATTGATGATGTTACAGGTTACCAAAGTATAGTTGGAAGCTTGAACTAATGCTACCTTGACAAGAATAGATATTTCATATGGAGTTAGTGTGCTAAGTCAGTTTATGCACAAGCCAAGAATACCTCACTTAGAGGCTGCCAAGAGAATATTAAAGTATCTCAAGGGTACTCAACATCATGGTTTGTATTTCCCTTACACTTCAGGCATTGATATCAAGATCTACTCAGATGCAAATTGGGCAGGATGCAAGGATGATAGGAGGAGCACTTCTGGATACATTTCATTTGCAGGTGATAAACCAATATCATGGTCTTCAAAGAAGCAACCTACTGTTGCTTTGTCTTCTACTGAGGCAGAGTATAGAGGATTGGCTAATGCCACCCAAGAAGCCATATGGATCAAGCTATTGTATACAAAATTGGGTCTATATACTAGATCACCAATAATCTTTGGAGACAATACAAGCTCACTTCACCTTGCAGCTAATCCTATCTATCATGCTAGGACCAAACATATAGAGGTACATTACCATTATCTGAGAGAGAAGTTATTAAGCAAGGACATTCAAATAACCTATGTATCAACCAACATGTAGTGTGCAGATTTGTTGACTAAAGCTTTGGATGGAACCAAACTTTGCAGGTTCAAAGCAATGATTGGATTGCAGGATATACATGAAAATTGAAGATGAAGACCAAGCCAAAATGTTTGGCTTGAGGGGGAGCTATTGGTGCAATTCTCAAGCCTACACATTTGGCTTGAAGGATACCTTGAAGTCCATACACATATGGAGAAGTATAGGAACAAATGCTAGTGGTTAATTACCACTTTACTTTTTGTAAAAGTCACTTTTGACTTTGGAATCTTTGTAAACAACTACCAAGGAAATCTTGTGAACTTTATTAGTTGTAAAGCATCAATAAAGTAGATGGAATATCTCCTAGGATGTAGGAGCTTGATTAAAGAGAGCCAAAGTTTGAATTCAAATTCAAACTTTGAACTAAATCACTATAAAAGGTCAACTCAAAAAGTCATGGGCAGAAGACTCATTATCCCGAGCTCATCTCTATCATTTTTGAGTGTGTGTGAGGCCTAACCTCTAGCCCACACCTATCTACACCATTAGGCAATGATCTTCATGCCAATGGCATTGTATAAAAGTGTTCATTAATACATATATCTACATTGTTCATTTTTGAGTTCTCTGTCATAGTACTTCTAAGTCTGTCAACTTGTGGAGAGCATATCTCAGTCATTTCTTCACCAAATTCAAAGATCTATAGCTTGTTGGAACCAGCTCAAAGTTATCGACATGCTTTCAAGATTTGAAGAGATTCTATTCATCCATTTCAGAGAAAAGCTCGTCGAGGTGATCACTGGTCAAAGTCTACAACAGTCCTAAAAAATCGGGGGTAAAGGTTTACTTGCTAAATTGATTTCTTTGAGCATAGTTAATCTTTTTATATCATTACACTTGGAATATTTAGCTTGCTAATCTAGTTAGATACCCCTAAAAGTAAGTTTTCCAATTCCTACTGTGTTGGGCATACTGAGAAAAAGATCTAGCAGGTATCAAGACAAAAATAGAAGGTTTTCTTGAGATCTTGAAGTCCAAACTTATATGTTTTAATTCAATCTTTACACACATCATTTCCAAAGTACATAGGCCATTTTATAGTGTCATTGTAAAGCTAAGGAGGTCTACTTATCAACTCTGAAGCATCAAAGGGCTGGTACAAAGTAGGATTTGGCAGTACCTACTCATTCTCTTGGAGTGTCCATCCATCATTCCCAACAGTATTGCCTGTGGGATGCATGTGACTGCTAGATTATCGGCTCAGCTTCTGAACGTACGTGCACGTGGAGAGTCGAGGGCATTCACGTGGACTATTTAGCACCTATAAGTCTTCTTCTCCACAAAAGCTCTGTAGAACTTTGACGACTCGGCCTCCTCCAACAACCATGATGAAGACGACACTCAAAAAACGAATGCCAAGAAAAAACAATCAAAAAACGAACGCCAAGAAAAAACAATAAAAAAATGAATGCCAAGAAAAAACAAGATCTTATGTGCTCTGATATCAGTTGTCAGAAATTGCTTGGATGATGTGTGTGTGACTCTCCTCCCATCCATATATACCCTCTTGTACTCTAAAAATAGCAATGGTATACTCTAAAAATAGCAATGATCTGGAATAGTCTAGTGTGAACATGTGGCCATCATGCAACACTTATTCCCATTATTACCCAAGTACTCCCATTACTACCAAAGTACCTTGGGGTATCCCTCGAGCGTGGGACCTTGGCTACCTCGCCCTTGTCCCTCACACACATGGATTGATCCCTGTGGATCAAATAGACTGATCCCTGTGGATTAATGATCCCTATGGATCACATGCACTGATCCATGTGGATCAATGTCTGACACTAAGCACTAGCAATCCCAAAATAGAAGGTTTTCTCACAAATCTAGAACATGCAAGTTATTTGTTTTTGCATAATCACTTGGAATGATTTTTCAATGCACATGGTGGTTTTAAATGCATATTTTAGGAGCTAAAGGTCTCTACTAAGGTCCCCTAAAGTTACATTGGCAAGACAACCCAACTAATCTCACACTTACTCCTTGCTGCTACTTGCTTATCCCTAATGTTACTTCCTCAATCCTTTTACTAGCAATTCTCCCTTTCGACTAACATCACAAACACTTAGCAAACAAAAAGTGTGATCGTTTCCACGTGCACAATGACACTTGCACTTCATAGGCTCTATGTAATTCTTGATAACACTAACTCAAGAGAAAATGATGATTAATCTAGAATAGTAGCTCAAGAACATTACACATTTTCCTAAAGCATCACGATGTTTAATATGACTAAATCAACAAAAGACAAAGAATCCAAAATACAGAGACATGCTATCTGCCACAAAGGTATGTAGCCGAAATAGAGTGCAATAAACACAGAGGTATAGAAAATCCACAGTGATAGTATGTGAGTTCTAGTGTATATACAAGTCAGGGCAAATGAGTGCCCAACCACTACTTATATAGACATGTGAGTACCAAAATAAGTGGCCTTGCCAATTACGATGAATAACTTCTCTCATGGCTTGCATGCCTTGAAATGACTTGAGAGGTAGCTTAATACATGGCAAGCACTTAAAAAGAGGAGTTTCTTTTAGTGGGTCACATGCCTTCTTCTAATTGTTCTTGACACTTGCATGACCTTGCAGTGCCTTAATTTACCATTCATGACATAATCATTTCCTTCTAAGAATCTTGGAAAAAACTTGTTTTTATCACACATCACACTAATTCCAAAGGTACCTTGCATTTGTGTGATACAATCTTCGAGGTGGGGTTGCCCTTCTTGCAGATCACCTTATTGGAATCCAAATTTCTCTTGATTGCATGAAATAAGGTCACCTTTTTGAGGATACAAGAATTAAGGGTCACCTAAGTTTAGAGCTAAAGAGGAGGTGATGTCTGAAATAAGCTAGAAAGGTTTGAAGGAGCATGAAAATTTGGGTTTTCATATGGTGGAGATGGTGAAGCAAACTAGCAAAGGATCTACCCTTACCTCTTTGGATATGTAAAATAGACATTATGGGCTTGTGAATAATTCAATAAAACCCAACACATACTTTGGAAGATCAACAAGATCAATTTGATGCAAAACAAATAACTTGAACCTTGACTAGCTCATAAAAACCTTCTATATTTGGATGGAAGCTATGATTTCAAACACTCACAATAGCCAGCACAACTACGATTTGAAAAAAATGTTTAGGGAAATTTCATACATAGGGTTGAATTGCTATAAAAAGCTCTAATATATACTCGCCAATGAATGAGAATTGAGTTAAACACTAATTAGGTGTATCCCAACTTTGTAGGACTCTGCAAAAGATGACCTCGAGACCTTCAACTAGAGATTTCTCTAAATCTATTGAATCGAATGACTTGAAAATTTATACACATAAACTAGGAAGTAATATCTTTCTAATGAGTTCTCACTTGATTTGAAGCTATGTAGAAACAAAGCTCTATAAGATGACTCGATGTGAGGAAGGAGCAGAGAATTGATGTGGCACCAAGCAATGACCAAAAGTGTATCTGTAGTACATAAAATCATCACTCGCTTAATGTACAAAGAATGTGTGGTCTTATATAGACCTTTTGGTGGTTTTCCATGACTCTAATCAAATAGGTTTGACTTCAAATCCTCTTGGGAATGTGTTTTGAAGATGATTGGAATCTCCTTGTACATTGTAGGAAAAGTGAAAGCTGAAGTTATATCAACTTTTGGTTGATTGATTGAGAATCCATCTCAATTGCTTTCAAACACGTAAAGTTTGGGCCTTTCACTTTTCTCTTTTACAAAGGTAATTATTCTTTCTCTTTTACAAAGTTAAATACCTTGAACCTTACAAAATAAATGACCATAAGTGATCATACAATTAATACAAAGATACATGTGCACATAAGTGCTACTCCTAAAGTATACGTATAGCACCATCCATATGTTGGTTGAAGTGAGAAAGAGATTCATTTCAATCATAGTGAAAGCTTGGTGACAATAGGTCCCCGTCAAGCTAAAGTATGTTTGATTCTTCATTCTCTGATAGGTTAAATACCTGCCATGGATTTGAATCTTTTTAGCCTTATCCCATCAAGTGCCTTTCTCATCATGTTTTTTATTTGCTTCTTAGTAGGAACAAATAAGAAGTTAATTTCCTTTTCCATAAGCTTCTCTATAAAAACGTGCTAGTGCACTTCTACATGCTTTTTCCTGGCATGGAAAACTAGATTTGCAAGTAGACACATGAAACTTACATTATCTCCAAGTATGTGAGGCTTCGAACTTACAAGTCTGAAATCTGAGTACAACTCTTTGAGTCATATTGCTTCTTGAGTTGCAATAGTTAGACCTGTACACTCTACTTGAGATGAAGAGAAGGCAATTGTTGGTTGCTTCTTGGAACTCTGAGAAACCAATTTTGAACCTACAAATGCTAAGTATCTAGAGGTACTTCTTCTACCATCCTTTGCTCCTGCCCAATCTACATCTAAATAGATTTTGATATCCAAGTGTGACGAGTAAGGATAGAAAATACCTTCATTAAGTGTTCCTTTGAGGCACTTGATTACTCTCTTTGCCGCATCCATGTGTGGTCTTCTAGGTGAGTGCATGAACTGGCTAAGCACTCCCACACTATAGGATATATTTGCTCTTGTGTGAGTAGCATATATCAAACTTCCAACTAAGCTTTGATACTCTTTAGGATCATGAATGTGTGCATCTTCATAAACACTTAATTTATGATTCATTTCCAAAGGTGTACCTACAAGCATGGTGTTCTCCATTCTGAACTTGAGGTCCTCAATGTATCTTCTCTGAGTTAGATACATCCCTTCATCTTTATAAATTACTTTCATATCTAGGAAGTATGTGAGCTCGCCTAAGCCACTTATTTTGAACTCCTCTTGAATATGTCTTTTGATCCTTTGAATGCCATTCAAGTCATCACCTATCATAATTATGTCATCTACATATACACACAAATAGGTAACCTCATTGTGATCCTTTTGATGAACAAAGAAGAATCCACATAGCTAGGTGTAAACCCTTGATCTTAAAAGTATGTAACCAACCTTTAATTGCAAGCTCTAAGAGCTTGTTTCAATCCATACAATGATTTCTAAAGTCTACAACCATAAGATGTATAATTAGGGCTTTAAAAAACTAGAGGTTGTGACATGTATACCTCTTCACTTACCCAACCATTCAGAAATGCATTTCTCATATCAAGTTGGAGGAGTCTCCAATTTCTTGTAGTAGCTACACTAGTGAATGTTCTAATTGTAGTCATCTTTGCAACTAGTAAGAATGTTTCCTCATAGTCAAACCAATGCATCTGTGAACATCCTATTGATATATTTTGGTATTGATGTGTCTTAACACACTAGGACTACTAGGGTGCTTTTTTCTCTCTTTTGGAGGTTTTTTCCCCCAATTTTGTATATATTCCTATAACTCGAATGGGTTACTTATCTTTGTACATTCTCTTGGTAATAGATTTAGTATTGTGTCTTGTGCTCCAAGATTCTTCTTCTTACTTGTGTTGTTCACGTGCTTCCACAGACCTCAAACTCCAACAATTGGTATCAGAGTAGGTTTTCGCTTCATCTAGGGCATCGTCGACACCCCCTGGTCAGAGTCTCAAAGTCCCATGACAATTGGTGAGCATACTCAAGGTGATTAGGAGTTCAAAATGCCTTTGCTTTGTGGTGTTGAAATCACAATCTAAGCTCATTTCAACCTCAGAACACACTATCATAGTGCTTGTGCAAGAAATTTAGTCTTTTTGTGCCAAATATATACAGGTTTTGCTCCCCTATGTAAGCGCCTCGAAGTCAACTACATGTTTAGTAGAACTTGACATGGTAGTTCTATTCAACTTTTTGAGATACAATCATTTTTCTACATCAGGGTATTTTAGTCAGTGGCCATGACTAAAAGGAGTGATGTATTCTCTATGTTGGCTATTGAGGACAAGTTGGATGGTACCAATTACACATTATGGGCATATATGATGCATCATGTATTACTCACAGAAGGACTATGGAATATTGTGGAGGACATGTATTCCTGCTCCACCTACTATAGAGAAACTTTGTTGGGATGGTAGAGATGCTCAGGCTCATGCAGTGATAGCCTTGTCTGTCAAACATGACATTATTTCTCACATTACCTCCTACAAAACAAAAAAGGATGCTTGGGATACACTTACCACTTTATACTAGGCAAGGAATGAGGCTTGCTTGCTTATCTCCAAAAACAGTTGGAGAGTGAGCACATGAATGAAGGAGATTCCATGGATAGATTTTTGACAAAGATCAAAGATTTGAACGAGCATTTGATTTTTTGCTGATGAAGTCTTGCCAGATAGTTCACTTGTACAAACTATTCTACATGATCTTCCCAATTCAAAATTAGAGTTTTGCTTCTACTCTTTGATTGATGATGAAAGGCAATCCAAATTCCTTAACTATTGAGGAGTTAGTTTTTGTTCTATTGTAGGAAGATCAGTCTAGGCACAACATGTCCATTGTGCATGTTGCAGATCAAGCTCTCTTAACTAGTCAAAAGAGCAAAGGTAAATGCAGCTCATCTATTAGTAAGCCAAAATTTGCTAATTCTATACAATCAAAGAAGGATGACAAAGATGAGAAGAAAACTAAAAAGTAGAAATTGTTTTGGAAATACTCTAAAGGAAATGATCATGTCATAAAGAGTTGTCCAGAATTGGTTGCAAAAGAGGCAAAGAAAAAAAAAGGCTGGAATGTTTGTTGCACAAGCCTCTAGAAATCAGAGTCTGCAAATCCTGTGTAGAATGAATAATGGGCATTTACTACTGTTTGGATTTATGACCCATCTTCTCATGAATAGTGTATGTCTGGAGTAGACTAAGATGTTTTGGTACTTTGATAGTGGGGCAACCAAACATATTACATCACAGTGCAGTTTCTTCATTTCACTTGAGCCTGCCCCTATAGAGAATACTATCACATGTGCCAACAACTCCGCTTATCTTGTCATAGGAGTTGGTAAGATCATTCTAACTACTCATTATGGTAGTTCTTTTACATTGTTAGATTTCTTTATTTATGCCTGGGATCAAGAAAAAACTAATATCTGTTTCAACATTAGCCAAGATCTACTTGGTTGTGAAATTTGTTGATGATAGATGTATAGTTCATGATCTCTCAAATGGTGATATCATTATTGCTTTTGACATTTTATATTGTGGGTTGTATAAGCTCATAGATTATGCAAAATCTATGAATGATTCAAGATGTGAAGTTCAAAATTCTCACGCTATGTAAGATTCAAAGCTTTGGCATGCATGCTTTGGTCATCTAAATTTTGCTAGTTTGTTATGCCTGCAAAAATCTAAAATAGTGTCCTCTCTGCCCAAACTTGAGGCACCTGGTAAACATGTCTGTGAAGGTTACATATTGGGAAAAATGCAGTGTTCATCCTTCCCAAAAGATGGTTCAATACTACTCAAAAACTGTAACTTGTCCATAGTGATGTTTATGGTCCTATGTAGACACCTTTTGGGGACTACCTTTACTTCATGACTTTCATTGTTGATTTTTATAGGCATGCATGGGTATATCGACTAAAAGCAAACTTCGAAGTGTTTATGTGCTTCAAAAAGTTTTTATTTTTGCTTGAAAATCTATCAACATGTAACATAGGCACCCTCCATTCTTATCAAGGGAGGAAATATATGTTTTCTGATTTTAATGCATTTATGATAGAACATGGGATAAAACAGCAGTGTGTAGTGCCATATATACCTCAATAGAATGAAGTTGTTTAAAGGAAGAACAGCTCCCCCATGGAGATGGTGAGATGTATGGTCAAGAGTAAGGCTTTACCACAATTTCTGGCTTGAGGCTATTGTGTGCAACATATGTACTTAGCAGGTGTCCCACTAAAGCATTGTAGTCCATCACTCCATATGAGGCTTGGCATGTTCATAAGCCATCTGTTGCTCATCTGCATGTCTTTGGTTGTCTGGCATATGCATGAGTGCTTGAACAACAATATAGGAAATTGGATGATAAAGTAGTGAAATGTATTTTTTTTGGTTACAGTTTAGAAAGCAAATGCTATCGTTTGTATCATCCATAGACTAAATGCACTTTGGTTAGCCGTGATGTTTTCTTTGTGGAAGATGCAATTCAACCATTAATTTCATGTACTAAGGAGACATTAGCTAGATCCAAAGATGTGTATGACACTTTGTTGCCTCTTTTTTGTAGGCGGATAGCCTAGTGCTAGTCCAAATGAAGCAGTTTCTTTGCCTTTGTAGTTTCCACATGATGATGAAGATCATTCCATTTTTTATGAAGATTTACATGATGGACTTATTGATGAGAGGTTTGATATAGAGGAGGCAAAAATTATGCTTAAATGGATAGTGTAGACTTTGCGAGATAGCAAATTAGATGCACATGTATCATATCGTACTCATTTAGGCTCTTAGAGTGATTCTTTTGCATGAGATTGCTATGTAGTGGCTGCCTCTAGAATTTCTGATGAAAATGAGCCTATTTCATTTGATGAAGCACAAAATTCAAAAAAATGGATGTCTGTTATGCAATCAGTATATGATGATATATGAAGAATGATACCTGGCCTTTATGTGACTTGCCTCTTGGCAAGAAGGCCATTGGAACTAAGTGGGTATACAAGGTGAATCACAAGCTTGATGGAATAGTTGAGAGGTATAATAAGGTTAGGCTTGTTTCAAAAGGTTATGCTCAAGAAAGAGGCATTGTTTTTTATGAGATCTTTGCTCCTACATGTCAAATGACTATTGTTTGTAGCATCTTTGCCATTGTAGCTCATCATGGTTGGAATGTACATCATTTGGACATTAAAATTACATTTCTGAATGGTGACTTACATGATGAAGTCTATGTTTTTTAGCCTCATCATTGTGTGCAGAAAGGGCATGAAAACAAAGTGTGCAGTTTGAAAAAGGCACTATTTGGTTTGAAGCAAGCACCACATGCTTGGTATGAAAAGATACATGCCTACTTTAACGCACATGGTTTTGAGAACACTCCAAACTAAGAGCACCTTATATGTTAAGCATGCAAATGATGTGCTTCTCATCATTGTTGTCTATGTTGATGACATCGTGCTCAATGTTCCTAATGAGACTCATATTACTGATTTTAAGGCTGATTTGCATGCCTCATATGAGATGTGAGATTTTTTGAATTTGCATCATTATTTGATCATTCAGTTTATGCAAGAGATTGGTTGATCCAACCAATGTCTTGTTTTTTCTCTCTACAATTCCATTCAATTCAGCAGAGTGCTTGGTAGTTAGTTCCCTCTTAATACCTTTATTTTGCAAGAAATCAAATTCTTTGGAGAAGTATTCTCCCCCTCCATCATATTTGAGTTTCTTGAGTGATATACATGTATTGTTCTCCACGTGCGCTAGATACTTTTTGAATCAACCAAACACTCCATTCTTAATCTTGAGAAAGTGTAAAATAGTCCATCTACTATGTTCATCAATAAATGAGACATAATAGCTTGATCCTGCCAAAGAAGGTTATTGGCTTAGCTCCCATACATCTGTATGTACTAAGTCAAATTAGTTGTTTTGGATGTAGCCTTTGTGATTGAATGGTTATCTTTGTGCCTTCCCAATCTGACATGTATCACATCTATTAATCATGTTTTTCTTTGCTATATTTGACAGTCCTACAACACTTTGATCCTTATATATATCCTTCAAGATTCTTTCATTCACATGTGCTAAAATCTTATGTCATACTTCAAGCTCACTTAGGGTTCAAGATCCAAAATTGAATAGAGCTATTTTCTTGGTTTCTCCTACTTCAAAAGTAAAGATCCTTCCATGCTTCTCACCTTTGGCTATCTTCTTGAATCCTTTACATGGGTCTTCTATGTTGGAGAATTCCTCTCTTATGCCTAGTTAAAAGTGTAGAAGACCTTCT
The DNA here is from genome assembly GCA_020310875.1 of Ceratopteris richardii. Lineage (NCBI taxonomy): Eukaryota > Viridiplantae > Streptophyta > Polypodiopsida > Polypodiales > Pteridaceae > Ceratopteris > Ceratopteris richardii. The sequence goes on from CM035419.1 coordinate 96,533,893, forward strand.
AAGGATCAAGACTTTTATTTATAGCTGAACCTTAGAATGGAAACTAGTATCAATTGAACAGCAAAATGAACTTGAGGCTTTGATCACTCAAACTAGACACTAATAGCTTTCAAACGATCTATAAAATTCTCAATTTGGAGTAGTTTTGGTTTGGAAAGTCTTTGCCTCAAAATACGTTGTCTATCCACTTAGTTATGCTAAAATTTGATCTTCCTAAAAACTTAATAACTCAAAGAGCATGAAAATTTTGAAAAACTATTTTACAAACAAAAATTGCATGAGATAAGCTTTCCAAAAACTATTTAAATTCTAAAAATGGATATATACATTGAGAGATATGACTCTCCCAATTAGGCTACCTAGAAATGGTGAGCAATTAGACATAGTCTATGAGACTGTAGAAAACAAAATGACTAAAACCAAATGAATTAACTACCGGCAAGGGGACTTCAACACCTTCTACCTCTCTACTTGAGTGTCCTACCTTGCCCTTTTTGTAGCCAAGTGACCACGAGCTTTCATGGTGACTTCGTGAGCTCTTCTCCATAACTCTTCCACTACTTTGAGCAGCCATTCTTCTCATTCAGTTCAGTTTTTGGATTGATTCTCTTTTGATTGGTTCTCTTTTGGTCTCCACTACTTACTGAAGTAAGTGCTTGCATTTTTCATTTTTTATTTTCCTTCTATTTGAAGAAAATCCTTTTTGCAAAATATATGAGACCTTGCTGCTTTATTTTTTAACACTCCCCCTCAAGCTCACATGTGAGCTTGCACTTTTAGCCACATCTTGCAAATTGATTTCATCCTTGAACCTCTTTAGCTTAGAAGCATCTAAGGACTTTGTAAACATGTCTACAACTTTTTCATTTGTTCTAAAGAACTTTATATCCACATCCTTGCTCAAAACTTTTTCTCTAACATAATGATAATGCACTTTTATGTGTTTACTTGGTGCATGGAACATTGGATTGTTTGTCAAGTGAATGCTTGACATGTTTTCACCATAAATTGGAATGGCATCTACTTGCACATCAAGATCAGCCAAGAGCTTCTTAATCCACATAGCTTCACAAGTTGAAAAGGCTAATCCTCTTCGAGCTCCATGTAATAGATTTGCTATGTATCATGAACACATAACCTGAAGTGGATCTTCTGTCTTCCTTCAAAGCAGCCCAATCACCATCACTATAGCCCTTTACATGTAGGTCTTCATCATATCTATAAAACAAAGCATGATTGACAGTGTGCTTCACATATCTTAGCACTCGTTTGGCTCAATTTAGATGTTCACTTATTGGAGATTGCATAAATTGACAAACTACTCCAATTATATAACACAAATCTAGTCTTGTGATTGTAGCATAGATCATTGAGCCTATAATACTCCTACATGTAATTACATCATGTAACTTCTCTCCATCGTTTAAGCATAGCTTCGTATTTGTGTCCATAGGTTTGAGTGAGTGGTTTGCATTCACTCATTCCAAATTGAAAAGAACATCCAACAAGTATTTTCTTTGCATCAAGTAGATGCCACCTTTCCCATAGAACTAGCTCAATGCCTAAAAAATATTTTAGCTCACCAAGATCTAAAATTTTAAGCTCTTTATTGAGTTTTCTTTTTATCTCTTGTATTCCTGCAACATTACTTCCTGTTATGATGAGAACATCAACATATATGCAAATGTATACCTGCTTGCCTTCTTCTTTCTTCATGTAGAGAGAAGGATCTGCACTACTTGGACTGTATCCACACCTTGTGAGGTACTCAACCAATCTTTGGTTCCAAGCATGTGGTCCTTGCTTTAGCCCATACAAAGCTTTCTTCAATCCGTAAAAAAAATCTCGATGCTTTTTATCTTCAAATCTAATTGGTTGACTCATGTATACCTCTTCTTGAAGTTCTCCATTGAGAAAAGCATTTTTTATGTCAACTTGTTACAATTAATGGCCATCACCTTGCTGCACTCATTGCAATCAAGGTTCCAATTGTTCCCATCTTTGCAATTAGGCTGAAACTCTCTTCATAGTCAATGTCATGAGTCTGCTTGAATCCTTTTGCTACTAATCTAGCTTTATGTCTAGCTAGAGAACCATCAACATTTCTCTTTACTTTAAACACCCATTTATTTGGAACAATCTTCATACCTTCATCCTTTGGAACTAGCTCCCATGTGTGATTGTCCTTGAGAGCTTTTATCTCTTCTTGCATAACCGTTGCTTCCATTCTTTTTGTGTACATGCTTCTTCATATGTATCTGTTTCTTTGTCTTTAACCACTTGTATGTATATGCAAAATGCTTTGCAATAAAACTATCATAGCTCAGCCTTTGAATTGGATGTCTTGCTCTTAAGAACTCCTTTCAATTCTTTTTGGATATTGCTTCTTCAACTGGTTCAACTTTACCTTTGGTGTAATCACCTCTTCAGAATCTTCTTCATTTGCATTTGAATCACTGTTTTGGCAACACCTTCAACTTCAAATCTTCCATAACCTGATGCTGGTGATGAGAATGAATCCTTAGTCTCCGTTTCCATGTTGAGCTTTCTCCATGTGATGTAGAAGCTTTTGGACCTAACAGTTGAGTGCTCATTGGCTGAAATTCTTCTTGGACAACTTGTCCATCATCTTCATAATCTTCTTCAAGAGTCTTCTCTTTCCCTTTGTCCCCAAACCATGGTCTTAGCTCATCAAATACCACATCTCATGAGACTCATAACTCATTTGTCACTAGATTCCAATACCTATATCCTTTTTCCTCCAATAAATATCCAATGAAAATATATTTTTTCGACTTTGGCTCCATCTTTGTCCTTAATTCTTGAGGAATGTGAACATAACACATGCATCCATAAATTTTGAGGTGTGTAAGATCAGGTTTCTTACGGAAATAAACCTCCTCGAGAGTTAAATTATGCACTCCAATTGTTGTGCACTTGTTCATCAAATAAACAATCATACTAGCTGCTTCAGCCTAATAGTTTAATGGTTGATATGTATATTTTTCCTTTCCGCAATTCCATTTTACTGAGGTGTGTACCTACATGTACACTGTCGTTTGATGCCATTTTTATAAAGAAAATCTGAAAATTCTTTGGAGAAATATTCTCCTCCTCCATAAGACCTCAAGGTCGTTATGTATCATCCTATTTCCTTTTCTACCTATGCTTTAAATCTCTTGAACATATAGAATGCATCTAATTTTTGTTTATCTAGAACATCCATACTTTTCATGAATGATCATTAATAAAAGTATGGATGGTGTACATACATACTTTTCTTTATGTATCATCCTATTTCCTTTTCTACCTATGCTTTAAATCTCTTGAACATATAGAACACATCTAATTTTTGTTTTATGTAGAACATTCTTGAATGATCACAATAAAAGTGACAAACTATCTATTAACAACCACCGATGGTTGTTGTGCTGGTCCCCATACATCTGTGTGTATCAAGTTGAGGACATTCCTTGCCACATAGTTGCTCTTTTTGAATGGGTGCAGAGTTTTCTTTCCTACTTGGCATGCTTCACAAAACTCATGCAGTCCAACATCATTGAATCTTGGAAGACCTCTTACCACTTCATGGTTGCTCATGCCCTTGAGCTTGGGAATGTTGATATGCCCAAACTTTTTGTGCCACAAATCCATTTTAGCAATCCTCTTGTTTCGAAACTGAATATACATCACCTTTCCATGTGGTTTTTGAATGTCCAAAGTGAACATCCTACCTTCTTTGAGCAACAATCTTGAATCCTTCTTTTGGATTCTTTATAAACCTTCATTTTTCATTGAAGATAACATGATATCCTTTCTCTACCATTTGTCCCACTGAAATCAAATTCTTTGCAATAGTAGGAACATGAAGAACATCAGACAATACCTTCTTGTATCCAAGCTTGATTTCTCCAACATGCTCAATTGTCTGTTGAGTTTCATCACCACTCTCCACGCATCCTTTTCCACTTGGAGCTTGTAGATTTGTGAATAAATCCCCTTGGAATGTCATATGATTGCTGCAATCTGAATTTATAAAACATTTTTGTTCATCACTTCTCGGGCTGTTTCATGGCAAGCATGGTTTGCTTGTCTCCTTCACTTGATGTACTTGCATAGTTATTTTGGCTCCTTTGGTTGCCTCCACTCGTCCTTCCATTCTTTTTCCAATAATCATTTGCATAGTGTCCTACCTCAACACAATGATAACATTTTATACTTTTATGAGGATTGTATGAACCTTGACCTCTTCCTCTATTTCTTCCTCAACCTCTTCCATGTGTGTTGTCATTTGAGTTGTCCTTGTTTTCCTCCGGGTTGTGTTGGCTAGAATTTGTGTTGTTGTAGCTTCTTCCTCTTCCTCTCAAGCCTCCTCTTGAGTTCCTTCCTCTACCTCAACCTGCATATAACATTTGGCTATGGTTGTCCTTGCCTTTGTTGCCTTCTTCTTGTTGAGCAGCCTCTTTAAACACAAAATTTGGTATAATCTCATCAAATGTTGGTAGAGGGTCTCTATAAAGAATGTTTGTGATGAGGGGCTTCCACTTCTCTTCACTCCACAAGCCATTGAGGGCTGTTTGGAGAATGTTTTCCTCTTCTGTCTTGCATGCAACGGATGCTAGTTGAGCTCGAAGCTCCTTAATCTTCAATGTATACTCACTAATGACTTTTCTTTATGTTGATTTCGTTCTTGAGTTGCATTTTCTGAGACCTTGTTAAGGTAGCATACACCTTCTCTTATGCTTCCCAAACTTCCTTGGTTGTCTCTAGGCTTTGCACATGAACAATCATAGTGCTACAAATAACTTGTGAAATGAGGAACATCACCCTTGGATTCCTCTCTTCACAATCAACAAATTGTCTCCTTCTGTTGGAATAATCTTGGGATCTTGAAGGTCCATCAATTGTGGACCATCTCTAGTAACTAGAATCCATAAACCTTTACCTTTAAGGTAATTTGTCATTCTATACCTCCAAGAATAAAAATTATCTTTTTCTGACTTCTCAACTTGTTGTCCTAAATCAACCATTGAAAACTTGCAAGTTTGAAGTTTACCTCAATATGTTGTGGTGCTCTATCTTGACTTTACAAAGCTCTCCCTTGATATGTAGCTTCTCCTTTGCTTCAATTCAGTTCCAATACTTTGCCTCTTCAAGCTCAAATGCTCTATTATTGAGCTTTGATACCGACTATTGGAGAATTCCTCCCCTATGCACAAGGAAAAGTGTAGAAGACCTTCTCTGGATCAAGACGTTTACCTATACCTGAACCTTAGAATGCAAACATGTATCAAATCTTGAACACAATGAACTTGAGGCTTTGGTCACTCAAACTATACAATAGTAGCTTTCAAATGAGCTATCAAACACTCAATTTGGAGTAGTTTTGGTTTGGCAACTCTTTGCCTCAAAACAGGCTGTTTATCCACTCAATTAGGCTGAAAACTGGTCTTCACTAAAATCTTAATAACCCAAAGAGCATGAAGGATTTGACAAAATTGTTTTGGATAAAGGAAGTTATCTGACGTGACTTTTTGCTTATATACCCATTTACGTGGTAAGGATTTCCAAACCTTTAGAAAATGTACTATTGATCCTACGTATGGATGGATGTAGATATCTATGAGACAAGGTAATGTCCATTTTGAGAAGATTAATTTTTTTTTAAAGACCAATTATTGAAGTATATATGTTTTGGTGTGGATTGCAATTTTTTAGGCCTCTTACAGCCAAGTATCTTAAAGTTTTTATGGATTGCTTGGGAAACAATGTAGAATCCAAGGATAGTAGGGAATGCAATGTGCAAATGATTTACATATTTTCTTATCATATCTCTCTAGATTGAAAACAAATAATAAGATTTAAAGTGATATAGGAACTAATTTCATAGAATTCATTGGGCATCATATATTTGGTTCTTTATCTAGTGATACCAGCTCATTATCATCATATATTTAAAGTAACATATTTTTGTTTCTTTATCTAGTGATACCAGCTCATTATCATCCAAGTAAGTATAGATCGTTACATCATATATTTGGGATTGTAGAGTGGTTGTCAAAAGTTACATAGGAATTTACCTATTTAATACGGTCCGTGGGCAAAATGATATACTACACTGATTTTCTAGTACGAAGAGATCCCCTATGGATGCCATCATCAAAATAAAATGATCGTCTTGGTGTTTTCAAATGAATTTATTTTATTTATAAAGTCTATGTATCATTTCTTCAATAGTTTCCCTCTTTTATAGGCACACATATCTTGATAACCTAGCTTGTTTGGCTTAGGGAGGCACCTTTGACATTTATCACAAGCTTCAAAAAACTCCAAAGATAACCTAAAAAGATATGGGCCACCATAGGCCATGTTGTAGGAGCTTATGTCAGAGTATGGGACTTGATGAGTTTCTATTCACATTGAAAACTTCCAAGAGTTGTGGAAATTTATGATGAAGCATGCTCAAGTAAGCAAAAACAACTTGTAGATGAATTAGTGAGATTAAAATTTAATTGAATGGTTTTGTATGTGTAACCACTCGATAAGATTTTAGAACTCGTGACGTATATGTATCATGCACCTAAAAAGTTGTTAAAAACTAAATGTACAAGTGGTTATTTAGGATGCATGTAAAGTCACCATCAGAGATCCATGAATTTCAGTCTTCTAGAGTGATTTCTAAACAACCAAAGCATATAACATCATGCTCAAGACATGAGAAAGGTAGGAATATTTTTGTGCACTACTTTTTTACTCAATTCAATTCATTTCATAAGAGTTTTGTACCTTCTACCTTTGTTGCATCAGTGTCTATGAAAGTCTACCAATGTGTTTTCGTTTGTTCTCTTTGTGTATTTATCCAAATTTTATTTTCTACCTTGTAGAGGATACGGGTTAAGTTTTATGTCATTTGGCAAAGCCATTTTTCCATCACAATCAAAATAATGCATATTGTTCTAAACTATTCATAGGATACCTATCTCCACAAAATCTCATCTTTGAGCCTATGTTTTGCCTTAAATCATGAATCGAAATCTTTTGTTCCTATATGGCCTGGATAGCCCTTGCATAGTACTATAAGTGGTTCAAATTTCCTCCTCATTGGAGTAATATTTGGTGAATAATAATCTCTACTACAAATCTACTAGGAGGGGTTTCTCTCGACAACACCAGATGGAAATGTCTTTTCTACCTCTACATTCTAGGAGTTATATCGATTGCTCAATAGCCTATTCGGCATGTTCTATGGCTCATTATAAAGGCTATTAGTCTCTAGTATCTCCATCCAAATGTGTTTCGGAAAATTTTTATGGTTTAGGACTTATAACTATTTTATGTTAGAGAAATTCTCTATTTGTCTAACAAAATTTCAGCAAATAACATGTGGGGTTCATCTAACTTCTTATTCCACATGGACTTGATTCAAAATCCATTGGTATTTGACCATCAAAACATGGGTGATAATAATTCCTCTATTTAGAATCTTAATAGGGAAAATTATGTAGCATGGTTGATGAGGATGAAAGCTCATTTACAAGGTAAAGATCATTATGATTATATTAGAGGTGATGAAGCAAAACCGAAACCTGATGATGAAGAAAAATACATTTTTACCCATATCACATATAATTTATTTTCTTACCTCTTATGAAGAATGGCTCCTCTAACTCTTTTGAAAATTGTAATAATTCGATTTTCATGACCCCTTTCTCATTTAAAGCATCTTTCAAAGTTTTTGAGAACATATTTTTTATTTCAATCAGTTGATAAAATGCACGTAATTATTGAATCCCCCAAATTGATACAATCTCCTTAATATGCATTACTACTCTAAAGGCCATCTAATGAGAGTTTTCTGTGAAACTTCCATTGAGCTAAGATGGCAGAGGCCTTCTCCACCCATTTTTTGCCACAAAATTACATGGGATATCTTGAAGACCTATGATCAATGTCTTTGCTTTGGTTACAAATTCAACAAGAGACCCATAATTAAAGTGTAAAGTTGAGTACATTCTATTTCAAGACTCTTTGCATGTAGTTTCATGCGAAAAACCTTGAAGGAACTTTTTCTTCAAATCCTTTTATGCTCAAAAATGTATTTTCTCATATTTATATTACCATGTACTTTCTACTCCTTTTAAAGTATCCTAGAAGAGGACAAAAAGAGACTAGCTTGAGATTATACTCCTCTAATCTTTGAATAACCATTGCAAAAAAAATCCCCCATAAAAGATGAAGTTGATGGCAGCTCTTTGAGAACTCATTGAGATAATCATCCCCTCATACCAGAGCAAGTTCATGCTTGTGCAGACTTGATGGATGAGTTATAGAAATGAGATTATGCTGGCAGAATCCTGCTCAACATCAGCCCATGTAGCTTCAGAGAAAGTGAGTATAGTCCCTAATCATCCACAATATGCATTGAGAACACCTAAGTCGTTTGGAACATAATTGACATTTTTTTGTGACAAAATAGATGAGTTTGAGGATCACGAATATTGAGAAACCTTCTATTTATGGATGAGAAGCTCTCACATATTTTCTTAGTGCTCATACCTTCATAGAAATTGTCTAAATACTTTTTAAAACACATTTAATTGAAGCTCTAAGCTAAGTAAAGCAAGTTATTGCATGAATTAAGACTCACTATGCATAGAGAAACAAAACTAAAATGATTAGGGAATCACTGCGACTTTTCAAGAGCTAGATGATACACAGACATAGTCATACATCACTTCTCATATCTTGAGATCTATCATTCCAATGATGATGAGACTTTGTGTATGCGCTCAAAAGAATTCTGACTAGGTGATCCAAGTGATAGATTAGACATTGATTACCTACACACTGAGAAATGACTCGATGAAGATGATTGAGCAGCACAAAGTACTATGACAGTAGATAGAGAATGGTAAGTGAATAGAAATGAATCATAATGTGTATTTATTTTGTAGATATGATACAAAGGAGTTGTCAAGGACTTCTGTCACTTCACAATAATACAATATATCCTCAAGGAATAAACTACAATCATGGTGTAATGCTCTACTATTCCTGACTAGAAATGTGGTGTTTATAAAAACATTTTTATCTTAATGGTAGTTGGATTTCCTACCTAAAAGTAGTCCTAAAATCTAGGAATAATTTGAATTTGAACTCAAAAACAAATTCTTGAATTTTAACTCCCTTCAATCACGAGATTCATTTCCATTTTTCTTTTACTTTTGACTAACATAATATCCAAGCTTTGACCATTGAACTTTATAATCATATGTTAATCCAAACAATAAGAGAGAAATCCTATGAGCTCTGAACAAGCTCTTAGGCTTGTTCCTTGCAGTAACAACACCCTATCAAGCCTAAGATGTTTTTGTATTTAGTTCTTGAGTACTTCTTGTAATCCAATTATTGCTTTGAACATGTTCAACTTAATGCCATCCAATGTCTCGGCCATCATGTTTGCACATTCTTGGTGATAAGATACATATGGCAACTGAATTCTTTTTATGTGTGATATTCTCCCTAACACAGTGATAGGGTAGTCGTATGTTCTTCATCTTGGCATGGTACATTGGGTTACTTGCAAGATGTAATGATTTTATGTTGTCTCCAAAAATGTTAGGAGCAGCAAACTTGAGACCTAAATCAGAATTGAAAGTCTTGATCCACATTATTTCTTGAGTTGCGTTTGCTAGTCCTCTGTATTTAGCTTCAGTTGATGATAGTGAAATAGTGGGTTTCTTCTTTGAAGACCATGAGATGAGTTTTGTACCTACAAAGGTGAGATATTCCTAATTTACTTATCATATCATCTTTAGAACCTACCCAATCTCCTTGAGCGAATAGTTTGATATCTATATCACATGTGTATGGACAATACATACCTTTATTGAAGGTTCCCATCAAATTTGAGTATCTTCTTAGATTCCTGCATGGGAGGTCTCCTAGGATCATGCATAAAGTGACTTATGACACTTACACTATAGAAAATGTCTAGTCTAGTCAATGTGGCATGGTTCAAACTAGCCACTAAACTCTGATAACTAGTTATCTTAAACTTGTACATGATGTTCATGTTCACATTTGAGAATTGCAATTTGTTTCACTTGATAGTATCGACACTTTCTTTCAAACCTGAGATCTTAAAGCTAATAGTTCAATCTAAGGATCCAAAATGACTATGAGCTTACTCATGGAATGATTTAATAATTTCAGTAATTTGTATTATTTTGTGCACTGACTTTGAGATACATAAAGTCAATGAGTCCAGCTTTGACTAAAGCTTTCCGTCCATAGATGCAACCCATATCATAAAAAAAAAATTCATAAACAAGGTCCATCTTCCTACGTGTGTATGTAAGCAAAGCAACTATAAGTATAGATAAGAAATAATACCTAAAGTTTTTGTATCTGCTCTTGATTGATCCCTGATACACCTTAACACCAACTCCAAGTTATCCCCAAAATCCTTTCAAAACTTACAAACAACTTGCACAATCATAGTAGGAAAAACATGCACTCAGACTAAAAATTTCACATCCTGTTTAGTGATGGCATGCACATCCAGGCCTATATATGGGGGTGCTTGTAGCATATGTGCATGTGACTATTTAGGTATGCACAGTCATTAAAATTGTGCTTCAATGGTAGGATGATGGCATATACTTTGTAAAAGAGAAGTCATGAATAAAATGCTTGTTAGAATCTACTTCTTGAGGCAAAAGCAAGTTTAGGTAGGGTTGAATATGGGTGAATGGCATTTTTCTAGTCTAAGAGCTTCCACTTGACTTCATATTCACATTCATTTTTTGTAAGAAATTATTCAAAAAAACGCAATCAATTGACTATGAATAGGCTTTTTCACCTATGTAAAAGAGGCCAACTATCGGAGTACTTATGAATATTGCAACTTCCAAGATTGGAAGACTTGCCAAACGCATGTAAAGAATGCATTTTTAAATGGTTGGATATCTAAAGAGGTATATATAGCTCAGCCTCCTTGTTTTGAAAATATGGCATTCCCTAAATATGTATGCAGATTAATGAAGGTTCTTTATTCTCATAAGCAAGCTCCAAGGCCTTGAGATCCTAGGCTTATCACCTATTTGTAAGATAAAGGATTCTTGGTTAGCAAAGCACATCCTTCGCTATTCATGAAGATGAATAAATTTGAAGTCATATACCTATGTGTATCTGTTGATGATCTTATAATTCTAGGTAATGATGTTGAAGGTGTAAGTAGGATCAAGCTTCAAACGAAAGAAGATTTCAAAATCAATGACCTAGGAAATTTCACATAGTTCCAAGGGTTGGAAGTAGTGCATACGAAAGAGGGTATATATCTTACTCAAAGGAAGTACATCAAAGTGTGCTTGCTAATTTCAAGATTGAACAATGCAAGTACACCCATTCAGATGAATAGGAAGTTAATGCTCATGAAGAAGAGAAAATTGAGAGAATATGTCTACACATTCCGTTGAATAAAACCCTTTATCTCACCACAAAAGGTCTACCTCTAGAGCTATGCATAGACAAAAAAAAATAGAGTTGATAATAGACCTGCTAGATGTTTCTCGTCTGGTCGAATTGTTCATATGTATGGGGAATATATTTCATATGAAAACGCATGTAGACATACATTCATACTTGAATTGATGAAATATTCCAAGAGGATCCACTAGATTGAGGAAGCAAAGGATACCAAAGAAATATAACAAGACTCAATCTAATACTCATGAAAGTAGTAGTCATGTGAAAAGCATGAAACCTCCACAATGGTGAAACATGATGAACAATCACATGTGGATACACAAAGATGTGAGAAATGTTTGAATGAAAGATTGCATGCAGCAAACAATAAAAAGAAATTAAAATTAGAACTAAGGATGCAGAAGTCTATATAGTACTTGATCCAGAGTTTTTTGGATAATGAGAAGTTATTTGATCTTGAAACCTTTAAGAGCTTTAAAGCTAACTTAAATATTAATCAAGCCAATATTCAAGAGGAACATGAGGATAGGGAATAAGACAGTTATGACAATATGTAAAAGAGGTACTAGGGTATTAAATTATAGGAGAGTGCCAAACTATAAAAGAGGCCTCTGTGACCACACTCCCAATACTTCTTCTACGAAAGGACAGGTCTTCCTTAGGGAAGTATACCATGTGGCATGTCTATGTGCAGATATACTACTTCACAATAAAGACACAGAGATGGAAAGGTTGCAAGCCCATAGATGACAAAAAGAGGCCTAATTCCTTTAGACTAAGAATGTTTACAATAACCAGGCAATAATTCAAATGAGTAGTAGAGTTGGCTTGGAGCCACTCTAGGGACTAAAACGTGACTACAAAAATCAAGAAGTATATGAAACAATAAGTAACTTTTGCAATAGAAATGCAATAGAAAAGCAATAGAATGCAACTAACTAAGAGATCCTAGTCAAGGATACTCAATCTCTTTGTAATGCTAACTTCCACTTAACTCAGAACCAACACTTTGTATAGCCACTAGAGAATAGCCTCCACACAGAATGGGCAACTTGCAACAAAATGAAAAAAGTGGCCAAGAAATAACTTCCACTAGCAAAGAGCAACAATGATAACAAGCTAGTAAGGATCCATGACCAAGATGTGCTAGACGAAATGAGTGTCAAGGCTTTGTTTTATACAAAGTAGAGTAGTGGCCTTGTGGAATCCTAGCCTTAATTGTTACAAATGCCAAAGTGGTGGAGGAGTTGGCTAATTATGGCTCTAGTAACCAATGACATTTAGGCCCCAATCATACCTTCTGACACCGTCAAAGCTTGGCAACAATATTCCATGTATTGATTCACAATGTAACACTTTACTTACAAGTTAAACAAAATTTACTCTATCACTTGCCGCACACATTAATCCTTCCAAAATAGGGGAAATAGATGCCCTCCTTTGACCATATCCAAAAGAGGAGGTGGAGATCGCCTTGGAAGTACATTGAGTTGTCTCCTTAGAATGGAGGTTGCCCAACTAGAGAGTTTGAAGATTAGGAGGTTGTCTAAGCCTTGGATAATGTGGGTGGTGAGAAAGGAATTTAGTTGGTCACCTCATATGAAGAGAACCCAGGATTTGGTAGTCACCCACAATGGAGGGACCTCAAAAAGGTAGTTGTGGAGAAATGGTGGATGTTTCCCTATATGTGGAGAGGAGTGAATTTTGAAGGTCGCCCAATGTGGGATGATTAGAAAAGTAGCCGTCTCCTTTTTCCATATAAAAACGGTGGTTGTCTTAATTCTTTCCCTGCTCCAAAATGGTGGTCTCCTCAAACTCTTGCTAGACATTTGGTGCTCAACCAATCTTTGATGATGTAGAGGTAGGCACCCAATTCTTTTAAGCAAAATGTGGTAGATACCCATATGGTAGAATATGCAAAAGTGGTAGTCACCCATATTGTTATGCATGGAAGTGGTGGTCCCCCCATGTTGCTATGCATGGGAGTGGTGGTCACCTCATATTGCTATGCATGGAAGTGGGAAGTGGTAGTCACCCAACCAGTTGCTCTACTCCAAAAGTTGGTTGCCCAAATATGAAGAGATGGAAAATATGGTAGGCGCCCATTTGGGTGTGGTGAGGAAATAGTATCACACCACAAGTGGTGTTGTCAAAATGGTGAGAGGGGAAAACAAGAGGTCACCTTTGTGAAGAGCTCCACGCCATGAAATAAATTGAAGAGCCTCCTATAAGCAAGTTTTGATCCCAATGCCTTGATCTTGATGCCTTCTTGTCTATGTGCCTTTACTTGTCATAGTGTTTCCCTTGTGTGCAATTGATGTTTGTGGTATAGTCAATGTCTTCTCCATGTATGAGTGAACCCTAGGGCGAGGGTGGCCCCAAGTCATGAAGGTATGCCTAAATCATCTATATGGTAAAATGAAGATGAAAAGAATCCTTTATCCTCCTATGATCATGTGTGTGATGATTGTGGGCTGGTTAGGGAGTATGCTACATATTTTAAGAAATGATTTTATTAAACTCCACTTTTTGAGTAGGAAAATACTTGTATATTCTTTTATGTGTAGCTTGAATATGGGCTAGAAAGATGTTCAATTTCTTTACCTGCATAAAAAATGTAACTTTTACAAAGACAATTATTTTACCAAAGAATTTCATAAAAACACACAAAAACAATATAAAAAATTAGGAAAAAATGTAGGTGATGAGAACATTGAACATATGATCAGAATTTCAAGCTTTTTTACTATGATACAAGAAATAAAGAATGCCTTGAAAGAGAGTGAGAAATCAAAATTTTTGTTCCTCAAGTTGATAGAACAATACCAAATTGATAGAAAAGTGCAAAAGTAGAAAAAAGTGAATAAAATGTTGAAACCCATAGCTTGACCATTACTGAAAGCAAGTTATGAAAATTTTAATAATGTTCCTAGAGACCCTATTTTGAGAGATCATCAAACAATCGGGCATTCTTTTTCGGAAGAGACAATCAAATAGATCAAATTCCAAGAGGATTCATTTCTTACACAAATAGAGAAAGATACATTAGTGAAATGATTAGAAAAAAATGAAAAGCTTTTTCTCTCTTCCTATATGAGATAGGTAGTGTACATTTGAAGCTACTGCCACCATTTATTATCTTTATAGTGCCTCATATTCCAGTTTCAAATGAAGTATTTTGATGGTGATGCATTACAGTGGACTCTCCTTCTCAAGAGTTCCATGAACATACCCCCATAGTACAAACAAAGCTCCGAATGTTGCACACAGGTCTTTAGAATATGCAGAAAAACATAGTACACAGAGAGCACAAACACATATTTCTTAGGTGTTACAAATGCTATCGAACTTAAAGTCGGTGGCTGACTAGGCCACTATATGTTTTCTTGAATAACATAATAAAAGTGTCTGATGACCATCTAGCCTTTCACATGGACACTAAGGGTAACAATCTCCCACTTAAGGACAAATATGTCCAAGGAGTTTATGGGAAAAAGATAAATAATGATTAACAATACTTGAGTGTAAGTACACAAAGTATACATCCCACCTCATGGGCATGTTACAGAGTATACAACTATGTAAGATCATGAATCAAGTAACCCCCATCAAGTGACAGTAGTGTCAAAAGATATCCTATGGTAGAGTTTTAGTCAAAGTATTTGAAGCAGAGTATGAACCTTCTCAACAATAATGCACTCAGTTTCTAAGGTGTCTCTAACAAAGTGATACGTCACCTCAATGTGCTTGGTCTTTGCATGATATACCGAATTCTTGGCCAAAGCAATGGCACTTTGACTATCACTAAGGAAATCATGTACATGCTAAGGTAGACCCATATCACAATCAAGAGGAGAAAGCCACAATGCTTCCTTATAGGCTTAACTTGCTGCAATATACTCTGGTTCTGTAGTGGAAACAATTGTTCATTCTTGAAGACAAGATCTCCAAGAGATGGCACCTTGACATAGATAACAAAATATATCTTGATGTACACTCACGATTGTCTACACAACCAACATACTCAGAGTCTATGTAACCAATAATGGGGGCCTTCCCTCTTCCCAAGCATAGACACTTGTCCTTAGTGCCACTCAGATATCTCAAAATCTTCTTTACTACTTCCCAATGTTTCTTGCCAAGATTACAGATATCTGCTCATAGCTCACATTGCAATGCAATGTCTCATCTCATAGCTACCATAACATACATGAAACTACCAACAAAAGATTCGTAAGGGATTTTAATTATGAATTCCTTTTCCTCATATGATTTGGGGAAATTATCCTTGCTGAATTTCACATATGTGTGTAAAGGTGTACTCAATGCCTTTGCACCCTAGATATTGAAATTGTGAACTACTTTGGATATGTACTCACTCTGAGACAAGTACATGCATCTTTTAATCCTATGACAAGTAATGTGCATGCCAAGAATATGTTTGGCATCCCCTAAATCCTTCATATCAAATGTCTCACTCAACATCTTTTTCAGAATTGACAAGTCATAAGAGGAATTCCCAACAATATCATCAAAATAAATTATCAAGCATATCAAGCTGACATCTGACCATCTCTTTGTGTAGAGACAATGATCCTCATTGCTTTGAGAATAGCCTTGAGACTTCTTAAAAGCATCCAAATTTTGGTACCATTAACTATGGGATTTTTTAAGTCCATATTAGCTCATCTGGAGATTATAATAGACATGCTTTGCTAGGAACTACATAACCCTCTAGTTTCTTCATATAGATCTCATTTCTAAGATCTCCATGCAAGGAAGTAGTTTTCACATCCATTTGTACTAGCTCTAAGTCCTCCATTGCAAGGAATCCAAGCAACATGTGTAGGGTAGTCATCTTGACCACTAGAGAGAAGATTTCCTCAAAATCAACACCATGTCATTGCTTAGAACCCTTTGCAAAAAGTTGTGCTTTATATGTTTGAGAAGCCATATCTCATGTAAATTTTAGCTTCTATACGTGTTTACATGGTAAAGCTTTCGTATCCTTTGGCAAATGTATTGAATCCCAAATACCAATCTTTTGAATAAAATCCAACTCACTCTTGATGGCACGCTTCCACTTGACATGATCCTCTATTTGCATAGCCTCTTTGTAGAAAGGAGGCTCACTAACATCTATTGGCATAAAAAAATCCAAACATGGAACATCTATCAAGTGGATGGGAGACACATGTAGATCATCTCAATGGCTACTAAACAGGAACATTTGCAGACAAATTTGATTGGAAACTCTCTTGAACATCCCTATGTTGAGCATTTTTATGTAGGCTAATTATAGGACTAGTATTCTCAAACATCACTCTTCTCACTTCAACCTCCTCAATGTGTTCTTTATGCATCTTAGAATAATTGAAAATGATATCATTGCTTTTGGTCACTAACCTTGTTTGAGGATCCCATAAGAGATATCCCAATTGGCCTTCTCGACCACATCCAAGAAAAATGCATTTCTTTGACTTATGGTCCAACTTTTGTGTAAGATTCTTGGGTATATGAACATACAATTCACACTAAAAAAACTGAAAGATGATAATAATATGTTGGTTTCCTTGTCCATGAATCTTGTGCCACTTTCAGACCTTCGGCAATATTAGGTGAAAGGTTAATCACATGAACTGGAGTCAATACTACTTCTAGCCAAAAGCATCATTAAAGGTTTGCATGATGCATCATGGAAACTACTCTATCTTGAATAGTTTTATTCATCCGTTCAGCTACACCATTTTGTACTAGGGTATGAGGAGTTGTAAACTCTCTATGAATTCCTTTAGAATGATAGAAACGGCTGAATTCATGTGAGTTATACTCACCCCCCACTACTTGAACGTAAAGGATTCACCTTAGTTCCTTTTTCAGTCTCAATTGAAGCAGACCATTTTTTTAAAGTAGGGAATGCCTTATCTTTCCAGTTGATAGGATATAATGAGACTTTTCTCGTAGCATCATCTATGAAAGTGATAAGTAAAGAGAACCACCTAATGACCTTATGCACACAAGACCACACACATCTGTATGAACGAGATCTAAAGGTTGAATTTAAGAGTCAATGTGCATCTTATGCACATTCCTAGTTTGCTTTCAATATTCAAAATGCTCACAAACTGAAAAAAGTTAGAGAAAGATAACATAGTGCAAGTAGCAAAAATGATAAATATTTTCCATTTCACCATGAGATACATGGCCCAAAAGGCCATGCCAAATACAAGCCATAGGTTGCTTAGTAAGAGCTAATTAATGTTCTTTCTTTGATACATAAAAATGATAAATTGAGCCAACTTTTTTTTCTTTTGCAATAACCATATATTCCCTTTGATATGCAAAAGGGCTGAGCATAGATGACCACCTTGTAACCAAAGACGCATGATAATTGAGGTTAATGGCATACATTATGCATATCAAATTTTGAGCCATCAATGAACTGCATAACCACATCTCTTGTCCTGACAATGTCACATTGCTAAGAGTCACCAAGTCTCACGGTACCAAGAGAACTTTCTACATAAGAAGAGAATCATTCTCTATGTGGTGTCACATGGAAAGAAGCACAACAATATAGAAGCCATGTGTGGGAAAGAGAATCATCTATAAGAGCCTTAGTAGGCATAGTATTGTCAAATGTCAACACATCATCATCATAAAAAATAACATTGATTTCTTCAATCTTCATAATCTAAGTAGGTGATATACGTAGCTCTTTAACATCCCCATCAATGTCATGCCCTTTATCTTTAGCATTCTTTAACACATAGAAATTTTTCTTCATGTGTCCTTTTTTATGACAATAATGCTATTAGATATCCCTCTTCCTTGATTTACTTATAAACTTATTCCGTTGACCATTATTTTCATTGTTCTTCCTCGTACCACATTGCTGATTCTTTCTTTGGTAAGAATAACAAACAATATATGCATCTCCACTTTGAGTTTCAACCATAGATTTTCTATGAATCTCCTCACTCAAGAGTGCTCCGCATATGTCATCATAGACTAGTTTACCACTAGGTGCACTATTGGTAATAGCTATGCAAAACATATCCCATGATAATGGCAAGATGCATAATAAGAAGACTACTTTCATTTCATTATCCATCTCCATTTTCTGAGCCTCTAACTGATATAATATAGATTCAAACCCATTCAGATGAGCAACAACACTATTTGTGTCCTTCATGCAAAGATCATCTAACATTCTCATAATATACACTCTATTTGATGTCTTTTCTTTTTCATATGTATTGCATTTCTCCTTCCAAAGCCCTTGTGCACTTTCATAGTCCAATACTGTAAAGTAAACATTATCTTCCATGTGCAATTGAATGGTAGACCTAATCATTTGATCCAAATCATCCCAATCATCTTCATCCATGTTAGCATGCCTCCTTGACATTCCATTTATTGGGTTCCATTTCTTCCACTGAATCAACACATCTTTAATCTAATACTTCCATACATAAAAGTTTGCACCATCAAATTTTCTAACCTTAAAATGGTCTACTCCCTGCAAGTTGTAGCTCCTACTAGGAATGGTGGCACTATTGTTGGAATTTGGGGCCCCAGGATCGTTCCAATCTAAAACCTTTTGAGCATACACAATTAATTAAGATGATAGGTGAGAGTTAGAAAGAAAGAGATCTTGAGACAAGGATAGAGAACGTAAGCTAGATGCTTACTCACTAAAAAATAGATGTCCAAATTACAACATGGGAGTATTACCCAACCATATAAAGTGGTGCACTCACTAATGGAAGAATATCCAAGAAGATGATGATACAAAAGTTAGATTATGTTGAAATAATCTAAGTGTGTGTGAAGTGAACGAGCAACAAAGCTAACCTTATTATCACACAATAGTGTAACAAAATTGTAAATCAACCAACCCTAATTTTGAGATTAGGGTAGAGAAACCCTAAAAACAAAATATAAGGTTAACTCACAAAAGATAGTTACCACCACCTTGTAGAAGACTTCTTGCTCCAAGAGAGTAGCCTCTCCTTCACCAAATCTTCACCTCCAAAGCATCTTTGAGTGATGATGCATAACGAGCCAAGGCTCTCTTTATATAGTTTGTGTACTCCAAAGAAAAGCACAACTAAAAGCCAATTTTGCATAAATCTACGATGAACAAACAAATCCAAAAAAATCTAATGCCCGCTTTTTTCACGATTTGCTTTTCGAATTTGCATCCGCCAAAAGATTTTTGATAAAGCAATATTCAAAAACTCTCTTTGTGTTGGGCAGATCACGGGACTTGAACCCTCGTCAATATAATGTAGCTTTATAGACGTCTCTCGTAGACCAAGGCCCCCACATTTTCTTGTTATACAAGTGCATACGATAATTATTGTATAACTATAGACTCAGGATTTGGGACCATATTGACATTGATTCCAACAATCCCTCCTTCAATGTCATATTGGTACAAGCTTCAATAACCTGCAAATCTTCTCATGACTATCTCTAGTCAATGCTTTGGTAAATATATCTCCAACATTCTCACTAGAAGGAAGATAAACTAGCTCAATGTGCTTCTTAGCTATCTGCTCTCGAATATAGTGGTAGTGTACCTCTATATGCCTTGTCCTTGAATGATGCACTAGATTCTTTGCTATAGCTATAGCACTCTGGCTATTTGAAAATATCTAAATGGGTTCATGTACTCTCACATCAAGATAAGTGAAAATCTTCTACAACCATACTGACTCAAGAGTAATTGTAAATGCTACACGATATTCAGCTTCACACGATGAAGTGGCAATAGTGGGTTGTCTCTTTGAAAGCCATGAGATAAGACAATCTCCAAGATAAAAGCAATATCCACTAGTACTTCTTCTTATGTCTCTATCACCTGCCCAATCAGAATCTGAAAATCCTTTTAGTAACAAATGTGTAGATTTTGAAAATACCATAACATAATTTGAAGTTCCCTTCAAATATCAAAAGATCCGCTGTCGTCGAGATTTTCTCTCCTCTCTCACTTGTGAAGGCCTACAAAAAACATATTTGGTGAAGGTAGTCGGAATTCCCCGAGAAGTCCAGGATGCATCAAGGATGTCAAAGGAAGCTCACATACAAAGTTTCAAAGAAATCAAGAAAGTCCATGGTAGCGGTCAAAGCTGGTCAAAGTTGGGAAATTAGGGCAAAAATTTCATTGTCACCAAATTAGATGAAAATCCATATACTTGTAAAGATTGTCAAAGGCAGTCTATAGACCAAATTTCAGCAGAAAATGGATTTTGTAGCACATTGATATGCTATGTTCATTTTGTAAAAATGTAATTTTTCTAGTTTGACCCTACAAATTCTTGTATAGAAATTTATGTTAGCCATATGGTTTGGCATGTATAAAGATCATATGTGGCTACATATGTGTACAAATTTTCAAGGCTTTCAGAGCTTCCTAGGCACCTTAATGCCACCTTGCAAGCTTCCAAATGTAGTCAAACTTGTACAAGGGAGATTCAGATGGGAGTTTTTTCTGCATATTCCTGAAGGAGATCTTTGGAAACATAGTCCTAAAAAGTTTCATCTTCATCAAAGCCTATTTGGAGGGTCAAAGAGTACAAAGTCCAGTTTTCAGGATCATCGCAGTTTTCTAGTTTAAGCAAATTGAAGGGTTGAAGGGTCACCACATGGCGAAAGCTGATTGAGCCATGTTGTACGATCAAGATGAGCTCATATTCAAGGGTGGAGATGCACTTATGCTTAAAGCAAGGAGGATCCACGAGTTTTTCCATAAAAGAAGATAATTTTTGACAATCAAAGATCAATAATGCAGCTTTTCTCCAAAAATAATGGCTTATCTTATCCAAATTGATGTCAGCACTGATCCGACGGTCCAGATCATCCCCAGATCCAATGGTGGAGAATGAGGGCGCCTAAATTTCACTCCTTTACACTAGATTTGATAGAAAGAACAATTCCAAGCCATTGATTTGATTAATCAAATGGTTGTAATCGAAAGTAGTGATCCTAGAGTTGAGAGTTGATTTCTCTAGATCCAAGGGCCCAAATTCATTCAAAAAACTATATAAACCCCCCTCCAAACTCCTAGAGCATCATTGTTAGGCATCCATAGGGCTCATGCTAGCTTACGGTTTCCTTGAGACGATCACCCTCGGTTGAGCGAGTGAGGATCCAAGGTGAGCTAGTATGAGTATAGAACCTAGTTTCAAATTTAAGTTAGAACTCCAATCTAGGATAGGCTCTTGAAACCAGCATCTCTATCTTGACTCACCCTCGGTGGAGCGTGTGAGTGAGTTAGAGCTGATTTTAATGAGTCTTAGACTTCTTTAGTTAGACGTTACGAGCCTAGATAGACATAGGGTCACTGGAGTGGAACTCACCTTCTTACGTGTGACATTCGGTTGAACTGCCATGGTTTGAGGGTCGGAACCACCTTTGATCAGTAGACTGCTTAGCATGACGTACCACGACGATATTTCACATGTAACTTAATTCAAATCCTTTTAATTCATGTCACTTGTCACTTGTCTCTTGTCTCCTCTCTCAGTCTCTTAAGTATTTTTACATGTCTTCTATTTCTTCTATGTGTGAGAAGGCTCCGCAGTATTGCGTTGAACCAGTGAGGATGTTTCTTTGAGCTTGTGAGTAAACTCTATCATCATAATTCACTTGCATGCATATAATCCATACATACCCATACATATTGATTAGTTTCTGAAAGTATATAAGAAGCTCCAATATTGGACCATTCTTCCTTTCGAAACTGGTTTATGTGTAAGGGTTCCATCTATTCTCGTCATGCATACATATCATCCAAAGAAGACTATGCATATGGATTGGAATTAGAAAGTGTTTAAGAAGCTCCTTCAATGGACCATTCTTCCTTCCAAATTTCATTCGTATGTATGGTTCTCTTTCATTCTTATCATTCATGTTCATAAATCTAACTTGCACTCCTACATTCCTATTCCCATAATCATTTCAACATCTCTCTCTTCTCCATACTCAACATTAATTTCACTTTCATGTCCTTAAACCTTCCAACATTCATTAGCTTCATACACCCTGTGTGTGCCACGACCGGAACCGATCCACCCGGATTGCGATCACCTCCACATTTGAACCCGACGTGAAACGCTTCGTGGCATTTGCTTCTGATCTTGTTGGGAGGTTGTGATCAATATCCTTTGTTTCATATTTTTCATCCTCATCATATCATTATCACCATTCTTGAGTGTTACACTGAATTTCTCACAATATCGTGCACATCTTCGTCGTGAAGTAAACGCATTTGTGAGAGATCTAGAGCATCGTGCATCACTTGCTTATTCACATAAGATGGAGGAAGGATTCAAATCCCTTATTGTTGAGAAACAAGGCCAAAGAATAGTCTCTTCTATGTTGAGAGAGAAGGGAAAATTCAATGGCATCAACATTACAAGCTACTTAGATTTGTTTGAAGAGCAAGCTATGATTTTTGGTCTTCCCGAAGATCTTTTGATATCATTCTTTGAACGAATTGTTGATAGCACTGTCATAAACCGTGTCACTCAATATGATAGTCTTCCTTGGAGTGATTTTAGAAAGGAGATGCTCAAAGAATTCTATCTTGAAGATTATAGCCAACATAATCGGGATGGATTCTTACGATGGGTCAATTCCCCAAAGCCTAGTAGCTCTGTTACTCACTTACAAAATGAGTATATTAGACGCTATGAGCAACTTCCTGATGAGGATAAGATAACTTTGGAACCTGATCTTGTGATCAATTTTCTTAAGCTTCTTCATCCTGAAACTCGTAGGGAAGTTGAACGGCGATTAGAAGAACCAGATAAGCGCTATGGTCTTACTGACAATTGGCAAAAAGTGCGTAAAGTAGTAGAGGCTGTAGCCCATAGACATCAAAGACAATCCATGCTTTATGAGCAAACTAGTCTTCCTCAAGCTAGCCTTCCACAAACTAAGGAGCAAGTTAGAGAACAATCCCATGCTATGCTTTTTGACTCTACTCCTATTCCTCAAATGATGGAGCCTACTCAAGCTTTTAAAGTAGAGCCAAATAAAAGTGTAGTTGAAAAATCTCAAGTGGATATTCTCACTAAGCAAATGGAAAGTCTTATTGCTACACAATCCATTTTGGCCAAGACTATAGATGCTTTACAATCTAATTACACCAAAACTTTTTAAAATCAAATGAACCCAATGACTTTTCAAGAGCCTAATCAACATGTTATAGCTACCAATCAAAATCCACAAGTAGCTCCTGTTCAAGCATATCAAGTTCCTCCAATGCATAATCCTTCAATGCAAAATCCTCATCCTCATGTGCAAAATCCTCAAATGTATCAAAACCTGTATCCTCAAGCTTCTCAAATAGCTTTTCAAAATCCTCAAAATCAAAATTTTCAAAATCATCAACCGTATAATATGGAAGCTCCTCTTGCACCTCAAGTACCACATGTTGCTCCCCAAGCTCCTCAAATACATCAATTGCATTTTCAAAATCCTAATTATCCTGTTCAAGCAATACCTTATCAACAAAATCCTCAATTTCAAAATTTCCCACTACAAGTTAATCAAAATCCTCAAAATCAAAATGGTTTTGTGCGTGGCCCTCGTAGGTGTCCTTGGTGTGATTCGTTAGAGCACTTTTTGAGAGATTGTGAATTATTGAAGGCTGCTAAGGAGCAACGACTAGTAATAGACATAGACAAGAAAATCTGTGACTATCGATCTAGGCTACCTTTGCAAGGAAATTATGGTAAGGGAGGAATGAAAAAACATTATGAAAATATAACCATAATGGACGTAGGAACTAGAGGAGTGAAACTAGAAGCTCTTGATGAACAACAAGTAGAATCAAGTAAACCCACAAAGGAAGGTGATTTTTCCATAGAGGCTTTAGTAAGAGCACGGGATGAGATTAGGAGAATAACGGCTTGGGAGTCACCGATAGAAGATCAATCTCTTATTTCTCACATATCCAATGTAGAAGAAAAACGAAAAAGAGATGAAGTTGAGCCTAGTGAAAGAAGAGTGACTCGAAAACAAACCTCAGAGGGAATAGAAACAATCATAGAGCAAGGAGAAACATCACAATCCAAAGATAAAAAACAAGAATCAGAACCCAATGAACAAAAACAAGAGGAGAAACAAAAAGGGAAGAAGACAAAGCAAAGAAAAACAGAACCAAAGCCTTTAGATAAACAAGAACAATCAAAACAAACTGAAGACCAAACACGAGAACATGAACAAAAACAAGACCCTGAGCAAAAACAAAAGAAACCAAAGAGAAAACCTAAAGCCATCTTGATTTCAGAAATTGAGAGAAAAATAGATCCTATGGAGATCTTAGATGACATTTTGCTTAAGACTCAAGTGACTATGTCTTTAGAACAAGTTTTCTCTATTGCAAAGCCTGTTTTTAAAGATAACTTTATCGGCCTAATTAAAAGGAAGAGGTTTCGGCTTAATCTAGATACTGAGATGCAAGATTCTCTAGATCAAGGTCAAGCTATGAATGAAGCCTTAAACTTTGATGAATCTGATGAAGAGGACTTTGATGATGATGAAGTAAATGTTAATTCTTAGGACCTATTCAACCTGACCATGAAAATCATGAAAACAATCCTGAAAGTCACTTTAAAAGAACATTTTGGTCTAGAGGTACATCAGAGATGCATGTTACAATAGGAAATGATAAGAACACTATCACTGTAAATGCATTAGTAGATTCCGGCTCTGAAATCAATGTGATTTCAAGAGAAGTCTATGATAAGTTTCGATGGCCCATAGATAAAGATTGTGGATGGCGTATGAGAACTGCAGATAATGGTGTAGGTACCCTGTATGGAGCTTGTGCTAGTGTGCCCATATCCATAGGAGGAATCACAGAAGAGTTTCACTTTTTTATTCAAGATAATTGCTCCTATGAAGTTCTCTTAGGTCAACCCTTTATTTGTGAGAGTCGTATGGAAACTAAAGCCATGGATGATGGGTCTACCTATGCTAGATTTAAGTCTAAGGATGGAACGCAATCACTTCAAGTCATGACAGTAGGAGTGAATCATCCTAGGAATCGATTGTCAATTAGAAAGAAACCTATTGTTACTCAGGGTCATGAGCATGCTTGTAGTGACTGTGCACCTCGATTCATGTTTGGAGCTACATATGATCAAAATTTCGGATAGAATCCATTGTTGAGCGGGACAAAAGTGGATATTGGTTTGACATCTCGCATCCAACCAATATGTACAATAGTTTGTCACTTTGTTTTCCACATTCTAGATTAGATTTTCTTCATAAGAGTCAATTGTCCAAGTCTTTTATCCAAAAAACCCAAAAAAAATATAAAAACAACAAAATCATGGAACATGATGAGAACATTGAGCATGTGATTGAGACATCTCATTGTTTCTCTACTCTTGAGGAGTTAGAGTTATGTCTTCAAAAAAATTCTAATTCCCATATTATTCTGATTTCTTCCCTTGATGAGTATGCTCTAATCCAAGAGTATGCTCTCAATGTTGACAAGTGCTCAAAATTTAACCAAACACATGATGCCTTAGTTGAAACAAAGTACAAAACTGCAGACAAAAAAATTAAACCCATAGCTCAACCATTACCTCAAGGAAGTAATGAAAAAATTATTGATGTGAAAAATGATCCAATTCTTCGGGATAAGAAAAACATAGGACATACATTCACGGATGAGACAATCAAACAAGTGAAAATTGGTAGAGATGATGACTTTCTTTTGCCAGCAGAGAGAGATAAATTTGAGAGAGTCATACGTAGCCATGGAAAAGCCTTTACTATGTATCCTCATGAGATTGGTTGTGTAGATCCTAAGCTAATTGCACCCATGATAATCTTTACTATTCCACATATTCCATGGAATCTTCGTCCTATACCTGTTCCAAAGGCTCACTTACCTGAGCTAATGAAACTACTTAAGGAGAAGATAAACATGAGAATTTTAGAGCCATCTTTTGCACCTTACTCAAACAGATGGTATAATGCAAAATGCCTAAATCATTCACATCAAATGTTTGCTTTAATTGTTCTTTGAACATTTGCAAATCTTCTTCTCTAGGACCTCTGACTATAATATCATCCACATAAATGATTGCTATAATCATCATACCTAGTTCAACTTTGACATAAAGAGTTGGAGTTGCATCTGAGTTATGGAAACCAATTGATAAAAGATATGTATGTATCTTTTCATACCATGCTCTACGTGCCTGTTTTAAACCATACAAAGCTTTTATAAGATTACACACTAAGTGTTCTTTACCTGTCTCTTCAAAACCTTCTGCTGCTGAATATACACATGATCATGTAAATCACCATTTAGAAAAGCAGTCTTAGTGTCAAGTTGATATATATGCCAACCAAAATGTGTTGCTAGAGCAAGTATTGACCTAATAACAGTCACCCTAGATGTAGGAGCAAATGTCTCATCATAATCAATACCTTTTTGTTGTGCATATCTTTTGACGACTAACCTGGCCTTGTATCTATCAATAGTACCATATGCTTTTCGTTTGATTTTGAAGATCCATTTTACACCTATAGCCTTCTTTCCCTCTAGTAACTCACATAGTTGTTGTTGGGACTTCACTCACTAATTAGACATGAATATATGAAGATATATGAATGTAAAAGAAAGACAAGGAGAAGTGAAGACAAAGCACTCAGAAAATTAAGCCTAAGTGAAGGGACAAATTCACTCTTGTAATTGAGTGCAAAATTAGAAGTCTAGACTTGACATAGAACTTAAAAACTTACGAATTAGAGTCTAGGAGTATGTAAACTAGATGTATATAAGTTAATTTGAGTTGAAAAATGATAGAGGAACTCAATTTTGTAATCCTTGAGTGAATAGAAAAAGTCGGGTTTTTCTGAGAGAGATGTTGAGGATGAACTACTCAGTAGATGAGAGTTTTCTGTGGCTATGAGCAGAATAAGGCCAAGCCATTTTGTATACATTCTCTCTGATAGTTAATACATGTTTGTGTAAAAGGAATTGATCGAATTCCTCTTGTACATTGAGTTCTAAGTGATTTCATATCAGTGTGTAAGTTAGTTGACAGTTACGAGTTTTCTGGCGCACTTTTTCCCTGATCTTCTTAAGGTCAGATCTGATAGTACAGTGTAAAGTTTTTAATGAGTGATAGCTCATTTTAAAGCTACTACCTTCAATTAAAATTGGTCAAAAGATCTTTACGAAAAGGGACGCATACTCGGAGAAATGAGTCTAACAGTGAAGGTATGCCAAATCGATGAAGTCATTTCTCAGATTTCAGACATAGTGCAAATGTTGGAGTAAATTCAGAAGAATTTGAAGTTGTTACTTGAAAGTTTTTCTTGGTATGTGTTACTTAACATTAGAAAGAACTTCTATTAGCAAGTGATCAAAAGAATTTACAAAGATTAAGCTAATACAGATCAGATTTGAAGCTTGAAGAAAAGGCGCAGATTTCTGAGAAGTAAATTTTTTGAAATTTACTAAGTTCAGTGGTAAAGTTTTCAAGATCAGAGTATTGCTAAGCTAATGATGGTTATGGAGGTATTCTAATACCTCTTTAGCTTAGTTCTTGTGATGTTTCATACATCAACAAGTGGTATCAGAGCAGAAAGGTCCTCGTGAGTGAAAGGAGGAGCAGATACAAGAGGAATTGAAGAGTTCTTCATTAAAGAAGGTGAAAGCTGAGGTGTTCAACAACAAAAGACATCACAGGAGTACTTCGAAGTTATTCTCAAGGGTAAAGATCTACAAAAGGTACCATTCTTTAACTGTATACTCACAGGTTGAAGCAGAAGCAAGAAGACTATGGCAGATCATGTATCTATTGACAAATTGGACAGAGATAATTATCCTGCTTCGGTAATGAGAATGGAAGCCTTACTTATGAGTAAGGATCTAATGATATATGTGACAGGTGAAGAAGAAAAGCCTAAATTTGAAGATGAGAGTCAACCAAGGAAAGAAGAACTAGAAGCTTTGAAGCTATGACAGAAGAGAGATGCAAGTGCAAGGGCTTATATATATAACACTATCACAGATCATTTGTTACCACATATCAGAGGATTAGAAACAGCTAAAGATATATGGAATGCCTTGGAAGATCACTTCCAAAACACTACTAAAGCTAGGAAGGCTACCTTATGGTCAGAATTCACCACATTTAAGAAAAAGAAAAATCAGAGCATTAGTGATTATGTCACTAAGATGAAGGACTTGGCAGATAGCCTTGGATCTATTGATGAGGATATTGAAGATCATAGGTTGATAGCACAATTACTTGCAGGGTTGAGAGGAGATGAAAGGTGGAAACCTTTTGTACTCTCAACTGAACTCTCATTAAATCATTATGTGCCAGAATTGAATCAATTGCTTGGATAATGCTCACATTTGAGCAAGACTTGAAATCAGATGGAGATAAAGGATATAGTTCAGCTATGTATGCAAAGAATAAGAAGAAAAATGAGAAAGGTAAAGCAAAGGATGAAGAAGAGGTTACTACTCAAGCAAATTATGCAAGAGGAAGAGGTATTGGCAGAGGTAAAGGTTGAGGAAATGGAAGAGGTAGAGGTAATCAGAACAATAACAAGAAAGCATGTTGGATTTGTGGATTGAGCAATCATCTAGCATATGATTGTTGGCATAACCAACAAGGGTCGAATCAAAATCAAAGCAATAATGGTAGAGGAAGAGGTGGAAGGTTTCAGGATCAATTTCAAAGAGGAAGACAGGTTCAAGAGGAGGTTTTGGTAGAGGTGGTGGAAGAAATTGGAATCAGAATCAGTCTTATAACACTACCTATTACAATTATGCAAATGATACACAGAATGATAGTCATACAACATTGATGATGAATTCAATAAGTACATCAGAGAAGGAGAATCTCAAGGTATTTTATATTGACTCTGGTTGTTCAAATCATTTGTCAGGTAATATAGAATTGTTTTCAGAATTGGAAGAAGGTAATTCAAGTCATACAGTACAAACAGGTGACAATACAAAACATAATGTACATTCAATTGGGAAAGTGAAGTGCAGGAGTGGAGCTGATTTGCTAACAAATGTTTTGTATGTTCCAACAATACCAAAGAATCTGATTAGTGTGGGACAAATAGTGGAAAAAGGTTTTCAAGTCAGATTTACAAATGAAGGGGTATTTGTTAAAGATCCAGAGGATGGATACAATCAAATTGTTTGTGGTAAGAAGGAAGGTAGACTTTTTACTCTCAAAGTGCAAGGGAATGTTGGTCAAGCCCTAATCACACATGGTGATGGAGTACTTACAGAGTTAGATCTTTGGCATAAGAGGTTAGGACACTTCAATGAAAGAGGAATTAAAACCATGGTGGAGAATCAATCTGTAATAGGGCTACCAAATGTAAAAAGTCAACATATGATCTACAAGTGTGAAGCTTGTCAAATGGGAAAGGCACACATATTATCATTTCAGAAGAAAGGTTTCAAGCATGATGGTTTGTTAGAGCTCATACATACAGATGTATGGGGACCAACAAAAGAAGGATCAATCAATGGGTCTAGGTATTATGTTCTTTTCATTGATGATGCTACAAGGTGGATAACCATTTATGTTCTAAAAGAAAGATCAGAAGTATTTGGAGCTTTCAAACATTTTCATGCTTATGCAGAAAGAGTTACAGGTCAAAAGCTTAAGAGATTAAGGTCTGATGGAGGGGGAGAATACTTCTCCCAAGAATTTAATGATTATCTTTGGAATGCAGGTATCAAGAGAGAAATAACTTGCAGGTATACACCTCAACACAATGGGGTTGCAGAAAGAAGGAATAGAACATTGGTTGAGTTTGCAAGAGCAATGTTAAAAGAAAAGAATTGCCCTAATTATCTTTGGGTTGAGGCTGTAAATACAGCTACATATCTTGTGAATAGGTTACCATGTGCAGCTCTAAATGGAATGACCCCTTATGAAGCATGGTGGGGTAAAAAACCAACACTTGATCATTGTAAGGTGTTTGGATCAATTGCCTATGCTTATGTACCATCACAACTCAGACATAAGCTTGAACCAAAGGCTGAAAAATATGTATTTATTGGGTATGATGAAAGGCAGATGGGTTATAGGCTATGGAATCCTCTAACTAAAAAATTTATTGTTTCCAGAGATGTGACATTTGATGAACAGAAGAGTTGGTATGCAGATAAAGATTGTAATCTTGAAACATTTGAAGAAGAGGTAAGAAGAAGTGAAAGAGGTAAATCACATATGCAGGTAGATGGAGATGAAGATCATATGCAAGCCAGCACATCCAGAGTTGGATCATATAGAAGAAGTGAAGATGAACCAAGATTTGATGAAGAAGTATATACAGATACACATGAAGAGTGTGAACCAAGAAGATCAACCAGAATGAGGAAACAACCTACAAGGTATTCTTATGATACTTCTTATTTGACTCAGAAAAACTATGCTTACTTGATTAAGGAAGATGAAGAGCCCCAAAGCTATGATGAAGCAAAAGGTAAGAGACAATGGGAAGAAGCAATGAAGGAAGAGTTTGATGCACTTGAAGAAAATAAAACTTGGGAACTTGTTCCAAAACCTAATGGTAAGAAAGTAATTGGAAATAAATGGGTTTACAAAATAAAGAAGCATGCAGATGGAAGAATAGCCAGATACAAAGCCAGATTGGTGGTTAAAGGCTATGCTCAAACTCATGGCATAGATTATGATGAGACATTCAGTCCTGTGGCAAAGATGTCAACCATAAGGACAATCATAGCTATTGCAGCATCAAAAGGATGGACATTGAGTCAATTGGATATAAAGAATGCATTTTTGAATGGGTATATATCAGATGAGGTTTACATGGAGCAACCTCAAGGGTTTGCAGATTACAAGTTTCCAAATCATGTTTGTAGATTGAAAAGAGCACTTTATGGTTTGAAGCAAGCTCCAAGAGCTTGGAACTATAGACTTGTGAAGTATCTTAATGATCTTGGATATCAAAGTTCAAAGGCAGATGCAAGTTTACTTATCAAGAGAACAGATGAAGGTATGATCTACATTTGTATTTATGTAGATGACATTATAATTACACGTACCTCAAATGAAGGAATCAAGGAGGTGAAGAGGTTACTTGAGAAGGAATTCAAGATAAGTGATCTAGGAAAATTGTCATATTTTCTTGGAATGGAAATCACTTATGCAGAACATGGCATATATGTATCACAAGAAAGGTATCTATTGAATCTTTTAAAGAAGTTTAACATGGAGAATTGCAGAGAGGCATCAACACCATTAGAGGTTAATCATAAACTCAGTAGATATGATGGTGCAGAGTTCAAAGATATGAGGAAGTATCAATCTTTAGTGGGAAGCTTGATTTATGCTACACTAACAAGACCTGATCTTAGCTATGCAGTGGGAGTTCTTTCTCAGTTTATGCATTGTCCAAAGGATCCACATTGGATTGCAGGTCAAAGAGTTCTTAGATATATCAGAGGAACTTTGAAGGAAGGATTATATTATCCTTTTACATCAGATATAAGGTTGAGAGCATATAGTGATTCAGATTGGGCAGGAAGTCAGGATGATAGAAGATCAACTCATGGCTACATGATATACATTGGAGATAAACTTGTGAGTTGGTGTTCAAAGAAGCAACATACAGTGGCTTTATCATCAACAGAAGCTGAGTACAAAGGACTTGTGGAAGCCGCAAAAGAAGTGATATGGATGCAGACTTTGTTCAAAAGTTTGGATATTGATCAAGGCATACCTATCATACATGGAGATAATATGAGTTCATTATATCTTGCAGCAAATCCTGTATTTCATGCAAGAACAAACCATATAGAGATACAATATCATTTCTTGAGAGAAAAGGTAATGGAGAAGGAGCTTGAAGTGGTGTACACTTCTACAAAAGATCAGATTGCAGATATTATGACAAAGAGCTTGGATGGAGTGAAGACAAGTAGATTCAAAGAGATGGCAGGAATAAAAGAAAAGAAGACTACATGAAGAAGTCAGAGTATGCTAATTAGTGATTGAGGGGGAGCTGTTGGGACTTCACTCACTAATTAGACATGAATATATGAAGATATATGAACGGAAAAGAAAGACAAGGAGAAGTGAAGACAAAGCACTCAGAAAATTAAGCCTAAGTGAAGGGACAAATTCACTCTTGTAATTGAGTGCAAAATTAGAAGTCTAGACTTGACATAGAACTTAAAAACTTACAAATTAGAGTCTAGGAGTATGTAAACTAGATGTATATAAGTTAATTTGAGTTGAAAAATGATAGAGGAACTCAATTTTGTAATCCTTGAGTGAATAGAAAAAGTTGGGTTTTTCTGAGAGAGATGTTGAGGATGAACTACTCAGTAGATGAGAGTTTTCTGTGGCTATGAGCAGAATAAGGCCAAGCCATTTTGTATACATTCTCTCTGATAGTTAATACATGTTTGTGTAAAAGGAATTGATCGAATTCCTCTTGTACATTGAGTTCTAAGTGATTTCACATCAGTGTGTAAGTTAGTTGATAGTTACGAGTTTTCTGGCGCACTTTTCCCTGATCTTCTTAAGGTCAGATCTGATAGTACAGTGTAAAGTTTTTAATGAGTGATAGCTCATTTTAAAGCTACTACCTTCAATTAAAATTGGTCAAAAGATCTTTACGAAACAGGACACATACTCGGAGAAATGAGTCTAACAGTGAAGGTATGCCAAATCGATGAAGTCATTTTTCAGATTTCAGACATAGTGCAAATGTTGGAGTAAATTCAGAAGAATTTGAAGTTATTACTTGAAAGTTTTGCTTGGTATGTGTTACTTAACATTAGAAAGAACTTCTATTAGCAAGTGATCAAAAGAATTTACAAAGATCAAGCTAATACAGATCAGATTTGAAGCTTGAAGAAAAGGTGCAGATTTTTGAGAAGTAAATTTTTTGAAATTTACTAAGTTCAGTGGTAAAGTTTTCAAGATCAGAGTATTGCTAAGCTAATGATGGTTATGGAGGTATTCTAATACCACTTTAGCTTAGTTCTTGTGATGTTTCATACATCAACAGCTGCCAAGTTTGATTCTTATGAATAGAATCAATCTCTTCTTGCATAGCTTTTCTCCAAATAGGAATGTTAAGTGCATCTTTAGCACATGCAGGTTCATCTTCAACTGTTGTAAAAACCAAAATATCATGAATCTCAAAGT
Organism: Ceratopteris richardii; assembly: GCA_020310875.1. Classification (NCBI taxonomy): domain Eukaryota; kingdom Viridiplantae; phylum Streptophyta; class Polypodiopsida; order Polypodiales; family Pteridaceae; genus Ceratopteris; species Ceratopteris richardii. The sequence continues at coordinate 96,567,591 of CM035419.1, forward strand.
CTTTAGCAAAACTTACTTGATCTCTTTGTTGTTGCTATCTAGTCTGACTTCTTGTTCTTATATGATCTTGTTGTTGTTGTCTAGTTTGACTCCTTATTCTTCCAATAAAAGTCTTTATACCACTATCTTTCCAAGTCTGATATAACCAAGTAGGTGTATCCTTAAATAGTGGTGAAACTCTTTTTGACCCTTCAGCTTCCACAGGTTCTGGAACTTGTCCTGCTAAGGTACTAGGACTTTCTGGAACTCTAACTTCTTCTATTTCTGGAATCAAAGTCTCTTGTTGAACTGACTCAGTAGAAGGTTGTGAAGTTCCTCTTTCTTCAACTTTTTCTTGAATCCTAGGAATTTTAACTCCCTCCTGATATGGCTGAACATGTACATCCTGAATCTTTCTAAAAAATCCATAGTCATTTTCATTAATGAACTCTAGAATTTTTGCTTCTTTATCATAAACCTTATTTTCAACAATATAAGCATTATGTGAAAGAATAACTTCACCTGTCTTTGGAACATAAAACCTGTATCCTTTACTCTCAAAAGGATATCCAATAAAAATATGGTCCTCTTTCTCAATATGTACATAAGAAAGTGATCCAAACACTCTAAAGTAACTCACATAAGGTTTTCTACCATAATAAGCTTGGTATGGTGTGATTACCTTTAAAGATTTTGTAGATGACCTGTTCAAAATGTGATTAGCTGTATGTACTACATCAAACCAAAATTTTGGTGAAAGCCTCTTGGATGCCATCATGCTCCGCATCATCTCAACAAGTAGTCTATTCTTTCTTTCTGCAACACCATTCTGCTGAGGAGTATAAGCAATAGTAAGGCATCGAGTAATACCTTTCTCATTAAGAAATTTCTGGAATTCTTTTGAAAAGTATTCTCCACCTCTATCACTTCTCAGAATCTGGATGGTTTCCTAACTTTCATTTTCAGCCATAGCTACAAACTTCTTGAACATATGAAAGCCTTCTGACTTCAACTTAAGACCATAGATCCATGAGTATCTCGTAAAATCATCAACAAATAGAACAAAATACCTAAACCCCTGAATAAATTCTGCTCTCATAGGTCCATTCACATCTGAATGAATAATCTGCAATTTCCTGGTAGGTGTAATATGACCATGTTTCTTGAAAGGTAGTTTATGCATCTTACCTTCAAGACAACCTTCACATATATTTGAATCATTTGGTAGCTTGAATGAGGGTAAACTCTCAACCATACCTCTGTCTTTGATACTTTTGAGAGCTCCAAAACTAATATGTCCAAATCTCTCATACCAAAGCTTCATATCTTCCACCGGTGACGAAGATTTGACTGCATATGGCTGAGTGATTTTTGACAAAACAAAGATCCCTCCTCTATGCTCACCTTGTAAAATACACTTGTTGTCTTTGTGTGATAAGATCTTACAAAGATCTCTCTTAAATACAACTTTAAAACCATCACCTAAAAATGTAGATATAGATAGCAGATTCTTCTTCATTTCAAGAACATATAAAACATCTGAAATCTGAAAATTATCACCTTCTCTTGACATTAGGGTTACTGTACCTATTCCTACAACATCCAAATCATTGCCGTCTGCAATAGTAACTCTCGTACCTGAAGAATAGGAAAGAGAAGAAAACACATCTCTGCAAGTTGTCATATGGTTTGCAGCACCTGAGTCAAATATCCAAGGACTTGCTGAAAGAACTTGTAAAGCTACCTGATCAAAAGCTACTTCCTCAATGGTGATACAGGCATACGAATCACCTTGAGATTTCCCTTTTTTATCATCTTCTGCAACATTATCTGATGACTTTTTCTTTTCTGCTACGATCCTTTTATAACATGCTGCTTTTAAATGTCCAAGTTTCTTGCATTAATAACATAGAACTCTAATTCTTCAAATGTAACCTCTCTATCTCTTGTGGTAAGGGTAAGAGTGGTTATAAAAGATCGATATGAGATAGGAAGTGAATTAATCAGCATATTTACCATTCTTCATCTGATATCTCAACTCCTACATTTAGAAGTTGATATGTCAAGTCAACCAGTCTCATAATGTGGGTTTGAATTGACTCACCAGCCTTCATCCTTGTATTTGCTAGTTGTCTCCTCAAGTGAGCTTTCCTAGCAAGATTTCTGCTCTGAAAAAAGATGGTCACCACCTTAGGTGTCATCATTGGAGAAAGCTTGGTTGGGCACATAAGTGCTCACTTTGCTTGCACAAAAGCAATGAGGCTTTGTGTCAAAATGCTTTGATACTAGTGCAGTATTTGTATGGCAATGCATCACAATGCATAGTGGACTCGCCTTCTCAAGAGCTCCATGATGATACCCTCAGAGTAGAAAAAGAGCTCCAAATGTCACATAAAGGCCTGTAGAATATGCAAACAAAAGACAACACATAGAGAGCACAAAAAGAGATTTCTTAGGTGTTAGAAATGCAGTCCAACTTATAATTTGTCATTGACTAGGCCACTATATGTTTTATTAAAGAACATATAAAAAAGTTTTGGTCTACCATTTTGCCTTTCACATGGATATTGATGGTAATATGAAAAGCTCATTTACCCTAGCTTATTCAGCTATTAAAGAAGAAGATGTCGATGCCAATTTTATAGCCTTCATTAACATCATATTCGAGCAGATGGTTCATGGTGCCAACAAGGAATGGTAAATTTTACTTTATTCAAGATTTGTAGCTTGTTAAAAAAATTGCAATATTAAATGTAGGAACAAGGCCCATGGTAGGTGAGTTTGTTGAAGCTTCAAATAGGCATTACATTTAATGGATCATCTATATTCAAGATATGAACAAGTTCAAATAGCAATTGAGATTTGTGACATTGTGACTATGAATAGCTCTCTTGGCTTTGTATGCATGAGTTCTTTGCCATTATGAGTGACTAACTCTATGGCTCATAGGATGGATGCAATGAATCTAGTTCTACATGAATTTATTCCACATGTGACTATGCCTTTCATTGATGATATTTCAATAAGACTTTGTGAGGAAAGAGTAAAATTCAAGACCAAAATTCTTCCAGATGCGAAAACTTTATTACTCACCACATATTTGATTCTAAGAAGATTTTTGAAAGATTTGATGTGGTTGGATTGACCTTCTCTCTTGAGAAATTTGTTTTTGTCATCAACAAAGTCTTCAATTTGTTTTTGTCATCCACAAAGTTTTCATTGCTGGACATATATGTGGGCATTATGGTCAAAAGCCATACCCAAAAAAAGTTGAAGCTATTGGCACGATTTCTTAATTTTGTGATAATGTCATTGACCTGAGAAGATTTCTAGGCTCTTGTGTCTTCTATGTGATATGGATCCCTCATTTATTTCAAGTTGAAAACCCAACATATGACCTCTTGAGAAAGAAAAGAAAGTTTACATCGACTAAGAAGTACTCAAAAGCAATGAGGAAACTAAAACAGCTAGCTATTAAAGCTTAAAAAATGAGACAAGTAGATTATTTGGGTAATAGACCAATCATCTTAATTCATGATACTAGTCCCATTGGGATATGATGGTTCATTGGTCAAGAATAAAATGAGGTGTGGAAATTTGCAGCTCATTTTGGTGCCAAAATATTACATGACACTCAAAGAACCTACGTGCAAATTAAAATAGGGTTGTGTGGATTGGTAACTTCATTAAAATCAGCCAAATAACACTTTGTCCAAGCTAATGTGATAGTGGAAACATATTTTCTTCTACTAATTGGAATGATTTTGAATTGATGATCTCCACACATTGCTATGCTTTGTTGGATATCATAAGTCACGTTCATAAATCTACATTTTCCAAATATAGCTTGTAAGCTAAATAGTGTTGTTGACATGCTCTCACAAGTAAAATTTAATGATGTTCTAGCTGATGCAACACAACCATAAATTAATATCATGCACTGTGATCAATAAGTTTACCTTTGTGAATAATGTCAGGATGAGGATTATGAAGGGGAATGGAATGATATATGAAACGATCCAGGTTCTCTGAGACCTTCCTCAAGTTGCTCCACAAATATTTTCAAGCAAGTTAGAGAGAATTCTTTCAACATCTTCGTGAAGCATAAGCTTATTTGTATGGGTAGGTCACAAGGGCTTATTTTGCAATGTATGAAAAGATCATGGAAATCTATTTTTGAACCAAGATGTATGCCAATGTCAGGGACTTTGTGAGCACTTGTGCCATATGTCAACTACATTCGTACAACAACAATAGAGAACCCAATTAAAAAAAAAAGAGATATATTGTTATGACAAGAGAAAACAACTAATCATCTGGAAGCTCGTGTCTTCCAGTCTAGCACTACTTATAATATATGCAAATTCCTTTTAGAAGAATTGATGTCAAGATTTGGTTATTTTGAAAAAGTAGTTGCAAATATCAACAAACTAGATGTTAGGTAAGGGAGATAATTCTTTAGAAACATGAAATTTGATTGTCTTTACCACTACCTAGAGTCCTCAAGCTGATGGAAAGGTTGAACGAGGTCATTCACCAATTGTGAAGGAAATCACAAAGGCTTAACATGGTGTTATAAATAATGGCCAAGATATCATTTCTTTACGTGTTGGGTGGATAGAATGAATTGCATTAGAATTATAAGTTTTATGCATGTCGAGCTAATTTATTGTCAAAAACCAATTTTTCCTATCCATACTCAAATAATGACCTTGAAAACTTTACCTTGTAATGAAAATGTATCAAGAGAAGAGTTAGTAGCATTAGGGATAGAGTAGTAAGAATAAGGAAAAGACAAACTAGGTGAAGTTGTATAAAAGCTAAAGGAATTACATCTTCAGAACAATTTATACTTTGATAAAACACATTGGCTTAGACGATACTATATTGAGATTGGAGATTGGGTATTAGTGTATGATAGTACCTTCAATTTCTAGTATGATCCCAGGACATGGAAGGAGTTTCAAGAGAAGGTTAATGAATCTTTTATTCCCCCTCAGTTCCAACTACATGTTTATCATTCATGGACCATGTTTACATGGAAGGAGGGTGATACCATTACAACTTAGATTGAGCAATTTTGTCAAAGTCTTTTACCTGTTAGAATGCTTGAAGATGTTCCTGAAGATACCTTGCAAACGAAGTATAAAGTCAGTTTGGAGATGGGCATCGAAGCCAAGCTCAACACGCTCGAGCCTACAATGCTTTAGGGAGCTATTTCATTTTCTGATCTTGTAGAGAAGGAGTTTCAATTGATTACCAAGTCAATCCATTTGCAATAACCATGTCAACAACAACCTTTTGACAAGCTAATTTTCCTTGATTATCAAACTTTTCTTCTTGCTTTCTTTGATGATTTACTTGTTTATAGTTAGAATAAAATATAGCACGAGAAGCATTCAGAAAGAGTTTCTAGTATGTTAAATAAGAATAAAATTTAGCTACTTTTTTCCAAAGTAAAGTAGACTATTTAGGGCATATATTTTCTAGTCAAGGAGTGCATGTAGACCCAAATAAATTCAAAGTAATGTTAAAATGGTTTTTACCTCAATAAGTTAATGACGTAAGTTCTTTTCTTGGATTAGCTAATATCTATACTAAGAATTTTACCTATTTATTAATTCTCATTACTTTATTATTAAAGAATCACAATAGGTCTTTAAGAATTATTTATGGCTCATTATGATCTCTTAATTTTTGCATATCATTCACATTCACAATAATCTAACTCCTCCAAGATACATTTCCATGCATGTGTTTCTCCATGGAACATGCTTATTTTTGTTAAGTGTTGGGACATGTGACTTGCCATCCATGTCTATTTTATTTATATCAACTGAGGTCAATTTCTTTTTCAACTAGAGATACTAATATATTTTTTGTTTTGATATTGTAGCTAAAGGTTCATGAGGGCATGGATGGTGTGGATGTATTGGGATATGTCTAGAAACGATTAAGAGAAATTATATTTTCTATATATTTTATAAATAAAGATCCATGTAGAGGGCTCTTTCTAGAAAGTCAAAAAAATAATGGTTATGATAAGGATCACTATGGATCATGATTTCTCTATATAAAAGATAAGGATCTCCATAAAAGAGAGAAAATATTTACTTTCATGCCTTCTTTGATAAGGACTACCCTCATTGTAATGTCTTTTTTGGACGTAATAAAAAACCTATAAATACATGCACTTTGTAGACTCGTTGTATTTTTTTTGGGGGAGATTGCACTCAATATTGTGTAATATCGTGTCTACTATAGAGCTCTATTTTCTATGTGCTTTCATAACTTTTACTCTCTGTGTATGCATGTCCATAAGATCATCAACATGTTATCATGAAGACATAGATAGGAGAATCTAGAGTTGATGCTCTTAGTAAAAGTAGGGGTTTTTTTATATAGATATGCTATGTATAGTATCTAAAACACCTTTCTAGTTAGGTCTTGATTCCTCATAGTGCATGTCTCTAGATCCCTCGAATCAATTAGGGTTTATGCCTTTCCCATTTAACAACAGTGTTGGAAAGGTTCCTAATTAGCTAGTAGGACGTGTATGCTTTCTTCCACTCCAAAAATGTAGAAGTAAACATTCAAGAAAAAAAGAAATGAAGAAGTACATTAATGGTTTTTGTAAAGCACAAGCTCAATAAAAGATAAAGAAAATGAAAAGACCAACAGATAGTGCAAAGAGATTAGTTATGGTTTTGAAACCATTGCTTAGTATTTATATGTGCGCTATACAAGGTGGATGCATGTAATAGGGATGTACCTGAATTTATTTATGACTATATAAGTACAAAGCATTAGAATATTTATAATAGTGACAATCTTTGAAAGACAAGATCTGAAAGATTCCTCCTAAAATGTCTAATGTCTCTATAAGTGCATTTTAGTTTAGTTTTAAAATTCATATGGTGAAGGAACACATTCTAGTTTTTCCTTGAGTAATTTAAAGTTTACTTTTCCATAAGAATCTTCATTTGCATAAAAAGAAAAAGACATGATGATTTTAAGAAATATGTGAACAATATTTGAAAAAACCTTTTAAAGGATTTTGATGTTTCTTTCATTGAATCTGTAGGTTAAGTGGGGGACGGGGGATGTTGGGCATACTTAATGACCTTGATTCAAATTCAAAAAAACTAAAACTTTTCTTGGAATATGATGGTCTTTAATTCTTTGATATTGTCACTATTTTTTGATCTCTCTCATTTGATGGTGGTAAATAAATTGTACATGTAGGGGACAAAAAATAAAATAGATTTAGAGTTGTATGATGGTCTATGTGCTCTATGTGCATTCTGTATACGTGTGCGCCCATGAATGTGGTCCTATATGTGTGTTAGCGTGTATGTTTGTGTCTAAGTGTATGTATGAATATGTTCCAAAAGGTGCTCACGAATGTGTGTTTCTATGTTTTATATGTGCTTATGTAAGTGTGTGATTATATGCTCATGAATGTGGTGTATGTACCTGTGCAAATGTTCTATGTGTGTTTATGCATCTGAATATATGTGAGTCTATATGGATGTTGATATGTATGTTTGAGTCTATGAGTAAATGTTTGAGTCTATGAGTGTATGCATGAAAGTTTCTAATTAGGTAGGCACAATGTGCTCTCTGTATATGTGCATGTATGACCATACATTGTCGGAGAAGAAGGAGGTCAAGTGATGGGAAGAGCCGGCATGGGGTTGGATCACGCCCCGTGTGTGTGTCGTTCCTGCATCCCACGAGAGGCGTCTGCGCGCTGGGTGCCTCGCCCTCTCTCTATAGTATGGCGATCCTTGTAAGGCCCCTGCCCTCTCGGAAGAGACGAGCAAAGGTGCGTACACATAAGACCATAAGCGTCGAGAGCGAATGTTCATGCTAGTAAAATCGTAGGCGTCGGGGGCGAAAGAATCGAAGTACAACGGTATGCACATAAAAATCACTGGGTCGGTGTGCAGACAAGCTCAATGATACAATGCTGAAGTCATCCAATAAAATCTCAATGATACAAAGATGCCCGCTACATTGCGGGTCAGTGATACGAAAATCTGCTACAGTGCAAAACAGGTGAATACAAATATATGCCGCCGCTATAGTGTGGATCGGCCAAATTTAAGGTAGGCCTCCCGCTACAGTGCGAGAAGGCACCCACGGGACTCGGCTTCATCAGAACCTTTCTTCTCTCCGGTCTTCGGTCAATGGTTTACTTCAAGTCCGCTCGGCAATAGATTTTCTTCTCTTTACTTGAGAATCCGACAATCACTTCATATAATATCTCCAAAATCAATCGCAACCTGGAGAGGTGATCCACAGATGAGATCCACGGGGTGAAACATATGGGGCATGAATCCCTATTTATAGGTTCCCCCGCGCTTCTCCCTTTGGGACTATTCTCTAGAAGCTTCTAACCTGCTTGCTCAACTTTCTAATTCGAGATCACCTTGCATGTTCATTTGCTATTTTTGGAAAATCACACCACTTATTTCTATTTTTAATTTTTCTTCTTTTTATTTTTTCCTAGACTAAGGTTTTGGTTTCCCACTGTAAACACAAATTAATTATTTTTAAGGGTTTGACCTAGGATAAACACGAATTCCAAGGATCTAAGCTAGGGTTTTTGGTTGGGAAAATTAGCGTTTTGATCACAATTAAGTCAAGCATATTAATTCAAGGGTCTATTTATAATTACGGTCGAAACTCCAAGGGTTTTCTAAGGGTTCAGGCTCGGTTTTCACGTGATAAAGTCATGTTTTGAGGGGTTTTTTAAGGGTCAAACCTAGGATTTAATGGTTCAAAAGTCAGTTATTTACACACACAGGTCTAACGTACATCTCTAACATGGTTTCGCGTCTCACAATCAAAAAATCCACCAAAACATGCATAGAATATACCCCTCTCTTGGTCAAAACATCACACAAAACCCATAGAATCAATGAGCTTTGAAAAAAATCAATGCACACTCCCTGCGGGATTTCATCCCGACATTCGCCCCTAAACTTGCACATCGTCCCGATGGGCCAACCTGCAAAATTCAGCAGAAGCATATCAGGGTTCTTTTTTAAAAATCTTTTTAATTTTTAATGCTTTTCTTTTCAAAAATCAAAGCGTGATCTCATGCACTCCATGTAGCTTTATAAAAATTAGTACGAATTTTAGAAAATTAAGCAGATGCAAGCTTCACAAACATCATACTATGTTTTTGCTTTAGCAATCAGACAAGTAACCATATGAATAAACCGTTGGCTTTCTAGATCTTTTGTTTATTCAACTGGTTCAGATCTAGCAACCCATCCTAAGTACCAGCATATACTAAGTTTCTACTAGCTCAGTTTGTAGAATATACCTCGTTTCCCACTATTTATTCCCTACTGTCCAACTCTCCATCAGATCTTTTCTCTTTTCCTTTTTTTTTTCACTTTTCTTTTTCCTTTTCTTTTTCTTTTCTTCTATTTTTCACTTCATCTCAGCTCAGCATTTGTTCTTTTTATTTTTATTTCACAAATCGGCCTATGTCAAAATCGGGTGCGACTCATGGACTTGTCTGCCCGGCCAAGTTTATCCCACCTGTCTGCCGACCCGACATAGTGCACGACATACACAACATCATCCCTACATGAAATCGACGTCAGCTCCTGGCTCTGACCACCCGGCTAGAGAGAATCCACCTGCCTACCGACCCATGCAGGCGCATGACAACAGATAGGTCAGGCCTACGATGAAACTAGCTACAACTCGTGGCCTTGATCACCCGATCAAGGTGCTTCCACCTACCTACTAGCCCATCACAGTGCACTAACAACATACACACACATATATACTAGCTTTGAGTATGAAGGTTTCTCATAAATCATGATCCATATGGAGGTAAGATCTCATAAGAAACAAATATTCCACACACCCATCGATGGCGATCGTGTATCTTCGACCATTGACTATAACATGATTGATGTTTCTTCTTCATCTTCCACAACCACTATTATAGTTAGCATGGAGTCTTTTATTCATGAATTCCCCCTGCTAGAACCACTCTCTACCCCGATCCCACTAATCAGATTCATGTACGATGTCTCCCCCCCCCCAACCACATGCTTTTTATGCTCTCGTTAAAGCACAGGCTAGGGTCCTTTGACTATCCTTAAAAGGTATCCAATGTGCAAATGCCACTCGCCAGATGGATTAGAAGACCTAATCCAGTCAGTTCATTCCTTCACAACCTATCCCCTTCCCTCTTCCATAGAGGATGCAAGCAAAAAATCTCATAGAGAGGAGAGAGAGATAGAGAGAGATAGAGGAGAGAGAGGGAGGAAGGTAGGGAGGGAGGGACGGAGGGAGAAAGGGAGGGAGGGAAGGAGGGGGGAGGGGGGGAAGAGAGAGGGAGTGAGAGAGAGAGAGAAAAAAAAAAATGAAAACTAAATAAATTAAAGCATAGTTTTTTCACATTAGTGTTTTTATTATTTTCAAATGCTCTAATGGACCATTTTTTGTAATTCATCTTGCATCCATATTGAATTAATGTGAAGATTTTTTGATCTTGCCTATAGCAGTGCACTTGAAGAAGTTGAAGTATCAAAGAACTGACGTGCCTGTAGTTGGACTTGTGCTAGGTGGATCCTGACCTATCAAGGATTCTCTCTATCTATCTAGATCATTGACACCTTGTATTAGCATTGGTTTTTGCTACCAGTTTATACCCATTCCATTGTACATCTCACAAAGTTTCAACTATATTACCAATGGATAGTGATCATGTACCTTCTATAATTGATTTTGTTATGTGAGATTCTTCTTCTCCTCCTTCTTTAAAGCCTCTTCTAACTAACATCGATATAAATCATCTTTCATCCGTGAGTTTCTCATATCACACCTGTGTAGCTCTTTGCTCCCCCTAAAGAAGAGGACATGCAGTTTCCACTATCCCTAAAAAGGCACCGAGTGTATATCACTTTGCAAAAGGGACTGGCAGTAGCACTGATCCACAAAACTATCACATCGCACAACCCATTCTTCTCGTAAAAGCAAACCCGATGTGAAGCAACACCTCTACTTGATGATCGCATCAGAGATCCTTTGTCGTGTTACCCATATGTTCAAAAGCAACATAGCACATGGCACAAATGGTCTCTTTTGTATTTAGAATTTTAAATTTATGTAAATATTTTCTCTATAGTTAAAACTGTGCCTCAACAACAAAGAAGAAATTTTAGATATTTGTTTTTTTTTTCAAGTATTTCAATTCATTGCATTGCGATCACACATTGGAAGAGAATGATTTTTTTTTACTACATGTGAGCACTCATAATATGCATTATGTTTAGTAATACATTGTGTGAACTTTCCAACCAATTATCTTAGTGAAAATAATATGCAATTATTTTAGTTCACCTTAATTTCATAAAAAGAACCATAAATTTAACATGTAAAGAACAAAAAATAAAACCATAAAAATCTAAAAACTTGAAAAAAAGAGAAATTCATTTAAAACATTTTTAGAAGTTAAAAATTAAAAAATATTCTTGTAAAGAATCTCTTTCCTAGTACTTAATCAGAAAAATAAAGTAAATAGAGTAGGAAACAAAAAATTTAAAACCAAAAATAAAAAGTAAAAAGAATATTCAAGCATATTCACAAATTAAAAAATCAAAGAAGAAAAGAATGAAAAAGATCTAAGAAAGATTAAAGTCATGAAAATGAAAGGTTAAGTCAAGAAGTAAGAGTTAAGTAGCAAAACTCAAGAAGCAAGAATTAAGTAGCAAAGCTCAAAAAGTAACTTAAGCTTGACAAAGATTTGAAAAGAGTATTCTATCAAGAGCAAAATCAAAGAACTCAAACCCTAGAAGCAAGTTTCGACTCAAGGAACTAATTTTTAAGGTTAAATGCTATCTCTAGTTTTAAAAACCTACAGAGAGAATCAACTTTAGATATAAACATAGAGAAGAAATCCAACTCTAAACATAAGCTAGAGAAGAACAACCAAAGCCTAGAATGAAAAGATGGATTCATGATCTTGACCTAAGGTAAAACTTTAGCTCTAGCATTAGAACGGTAAGAGTGGGTCAAAACTCGGGACCTAAAAATCTAGAGGAAAGACCGATGTTAGACGTAATAAAAAAATAGAATAAACTTTAAAGGTTCTATCCAATATCTATTGAAAAAATCTAATATGAAGTGATTGCAAGTGATCAAAGCATATCCAAACTTCAAACTAAGGCTTAGCTTGAAAATTATTTCCCTCAAACATAGAAATTTTTCAAGAACCTAGTAAGTAGGCCAAGAATCTTTATTCAGATTTCTCAAAAATAAAATGAGAGAAAAGATCTAAAACTTAGAAAGTCACTAAGAAAGGTGAGAAGGTATTATGGGAGCTTAATTTTATCCCTTGGCTCGAAGTACAAACAAGCATTTCTCTGAACTTTATTTTGAGTTAAGGGAGATTATTGAGCCATTAACTTTGGTTATTTTTTTTACATTCTAGAAGAAACCAAAGAAGAAAAATGGAGGAATTTTTTAAGGGAGTTATGATAGAGAAACATGGGGCAAGAGTGGTGCAAGACATTCTTAAGGATAAAGGAAAATTCACTAGACTAAATGTAACCAAGAATTTAGGTATCTTTGAAGAGCAAGCTTAGATCCAAGGACTACTTGAAGAAATGCTTATGCATTACTTCAAACGCGTAGTATTTGGGACAATCCTAGATTCCATCTATTAACATTTGCATAAGAATTGGGACATTTTGAAGAAAAAGGTGCATAAGATTTTCTCTCTAGAGGATTTTTTTTCTAAATAAAGGAAGTTTAGCCTTAGCCTACTCTCTTGGACTTGAATTAATTAAAAGAAAGGTATAAGAGAGGGGACAAGAGCCCATGGGATCCCTTGAATCCCACAAAGCAGGGGTAGCTTTAATAGAGTTTAGATGGAATTACAAAAAAGGTTGATCACCCTCTCATCACCCTCATGCGGGGCCCATATGGGTTTAATCTTGTTGTTGATCAAAAGGAGGACTTGATGATGCCTGAAGGGGGGTGAGATTTCTTACATTTAACAATCCTTTTGGCAAGGAGGAATAGTGACTTCTCAATCGACCACTCTTTGGGGGAGTTACCAAAGTTGAGAGCACATCTTTCCCACCAGATCTTCCATAGGACCTCCCATCTGATGGTGTTCTAGAGAGCCTTAGAGACGCCGATTACCTCTCCCAGGAGAGCTTTCTTCCAACTGATATGATTTAGGAGTCTAATTTTCTTTTCGACAATCTGCCAATGCCAGTTGGAGTTGTTGCAAGTAAAGAAGATGTGAGAGACATCTTCGATGGACCAGTAGTAGAGTTTGCACCAGGGAGGTATTCCACAAATTTTGCTAGCTTGTAGGTTAGTCCAGATTCCACGATGAAGAATTTGCCATAAGAGGACATACTTTTTTATTTCTACGAGGGGGTGCCAGATAGCCATGAACTTCATGTCCCATAGAAGCCGCGTCCATGACAGGCACCACTTTTGGTTGAGGTTAACATGATAGTCATTGGTTTCTTTGATGTTTGGGATTTTTGATAAGCAATTACCATTGTCCCATCTGAGACCAAGGGAGCTCGGCGTGTCATGCCCCATGAGAAGGAGAACTTTAGAGTGGTCCCAGGCAAGATGCCTGCTTTGCAGAGTGTTCCATTCTTCATAGGAAATGTTGACGCTAGGGTCAATATCCTCAAAGTTGATCAACAGATTGGTGTCTTACTTTCTGAGATGTTTCCCTTTTTTGAAGCCTTTGTTCCAAAGCCTCTTGGCATTTTGAATATTCAAAGATTCCACACTCCAGATGCCATGGATCGGGAACTAGATAGAGTTGTTTTGTCTCATACCAATTGCCCACTTCCAATCCTCACTAATTCTACTGAAGCTTTTGATTTTATTCCAACTCTTCCATAGGGAGCACACAAGGTTGGAGCCTTATGGGAAGACCGGGATCGGGGAAAACAAAAAGGTTAGAATGTCAAGATTCTTCCAATTTGGGGACCCCATGAGAGCCAACTCGTTTTTGTTTCTGAAGATCAACTTAACACCTATCTAGAGGATTTTAACCAGCATAGTCAGGAAGTATTTTTAAGGTTGATTCATTCCGCTAAGCCTATAACATCCATGACACACTTATTAAAAGAGTTCTTGATAAGATTTTCTCAAATCTCTCAAGTAGAAGCCTCATTCACAAAAGAATTAGTCAAAAAATACTTATTCAATTGAAGGTTTAATGAGAGGTGAGATGTAATCATGCAAAAGACTAGTTGGGAGTCTCTAGTTGATAAATTCTTGGTTTACGCACATATTTGCTATTTTAAGAAAACAAGAAATAGAGATGAAATAAAAGAATATGTGGAGCCTACAAGGCTATTAACTAGAAGACAAGCTAAGGAAGAAGATGAAAAGACTAATAATAGTGAGAAGAAATTTCAAAGTTCAATTTGAGGAGTATCCCACTTTTGAAGATGAAGCTAGGAGAAAAGAGATTAGAGAAGGGAAGAGACCAATGAAAGAAAACCAAAACCAAAATAAACCCATAAAAATTCAAGTAGAAGTGAAGCAACAACCAGAAAAGAATCAAGACATTGTTGAGAACATTAAGAATGTTTACCAGGATGAGATTCAAAAGAAGAGAAAGAAATCTCCTACATGTGTATTGATTTTAGGGTTAGAGAAGAAAACTAATGCCATAGAGATTCTAAATATCATACTTTTAAAAATCCAAGTCATAATGCCTTTGGAATAGGTGTTCTCAATTGCAAAAATTGAATTCAAAGACAATTTTATCAAGTTAATAAAAAGAAAAAGATTCATGTTGCCTCGGCATAATGAAATGGAAGAATCACCTAAAGTTACTCAAGTAATGAATGAGGTTGTTACCCTCAGTAACTCTTCTGACCCTGGTGATGACGAACTTGAGATAGGTCAATTTAGGAGATGAAAGAGAATCGTATTTATCTCTATATTTGGTTGATTTGGGGTCAGAGATAAATGTGATCTCTAAAAAGTTGTATAATAAATTTGGATGGCCTATTGACAAGGATCATGGCTTGTAGATGAGAACAATAGACAATGGCTATAGGATTTTGCTAGGGGCATGCACAAACATACCTAGTGGATTAACAAAAGAATTTTGCTCCTTTATCCAAGACAACTATTCTTACAAAGCTATTCTTGGGTAACCATTTATAGAAAAGATGAGAATGGAAACTAAAGGAATGGATGATGGATCAACCTATGCAAGAATCTATTTGAAGTCAGGTTTGCAATCCTTACAAGCCATGAATATTTATCCAGAAAATACAAGAAATAGAAAGAGTTTAAGAAAGAACGCCATAAATTCTTACAATCAAGAGTGTGATAAGTGTGCACGAGTAAGAAAAAATGGGGCAAAGTTTGATGAAAATTTATGTTAGAACCTTTTATTGAGCGAGACAAATTTGGAAGGTGGGTTGATATCTTGCATGATCTTGTACATAGTGTTGAAAATGTTTTTTTTTTATTCTTATCCACTCAGATTGTGATATTTTCAAGAAGAAAATATATCATAAAAATTTAGAAAAATGTATAAAAAAACATTATAAACATCTAGGACTAATGTTATGTGATAAGAAAATCAAAACTATGATTGAATTAGAAAGTAGTTCCAGTATACTAGAAGAACTTGAGAAAGATCTCAAAAAGAAAGGAAGATATGAAATTATTATGCTCAATTCTATTGAAAAATATGGTTTAATTGCTAATTTTTTGCAAGAACATTGAGTGAAAGTTGATACTAAGTACAAGACTATTGATGAAAAGATCATAGGTAAAACTATAAAAGAGCATCTAATGACCCTATGCTAAGAAAACAAGAGTTCATAGGGCATCATTTTAGTGAAGAGACATTTAAGCAAATGAAAATGGTGAGAAAACATTTCTTACAAAGAAAGAAAAAGACAAATTTATTGAAGTTATCAAAAAAAATGAAAAAGAATTCACTCTTTTTCCATACGAAATAGGTCGTGTGGATCTGAAACAAGTTCCACCCATGATCATTTTTACAGTGTCACATATTCCATGGAATACACGAACTATTCGGATTCCAGAAGCTCATTTACTTGAGTTGATGCAACTCTTGAAGGAAAATATATCCATGAAAATATTGGAACCATCCTCAACACCATATTCAAATAAATGGTTCATGATGCTGAAAAAGAATGGGAAACTTTGTTTTATCTAGGATTTGCAACCTGTAAACAAAGTCATAACTAGAAATTTAGGAATGGGACCTATAGTAGATAATTTTGATGAACCATACATTGGGCATTCCTTTTACTCAATGGATGACCTCTATTCAGATTATGAACAATTTCAGTAAGCCATTGAAAGCCAATATAACAATACGATGAAGAATCCATGAGGCCACAATTTCAGTAAGCCATTTAAAGCCAATATAACGTTACGATGAAGAATCCATGAGGCCTTGTATGTATGTGTACCTTGCTACAGGGAGTGATAAATGATGTGTCTCACATGAGGAATGCTATGAATCTAGTCTTACATGACTTTATACAAGGTGTGATGATGCCTTTTATTGATGATATTCTGATAAATTGTTATGAGAAAATAGTGAAATAAGATTCTTTGAATGCTTCTAATTGCAAGAGATTTGTTAGAACGCATATCTTTGATTGTGAAATAATTTTGAGAAGGTTCGAAGAGAAAGGTCTAACATTTTCTCTAGAGAAATCTAATTTTGGAGTCAATTATTGATATATTTAGGTAGTGATGTGTGTGAACACACTAGTACCATCAGGGCACCTTTTTCGCTCTTTAGAAGGTTTTTCCCCCCGGCTTGTATATATGCATATAACCCTAATGGGTCACTTATCTTTGTACATTCTAGTGGTAATACATTTAGTATTGTGTCTTGTGCTCCAAGCTTCTTCTTCTTTCTTGTGCTATTCTCATGCTTCCTCGGACCTCAAACTCCAACAATTGGTATCAGAGCACATTGTTGCTTCATCTAGGGCGTCATCAACACCCCTCTAGTCATAGTCTCAAAATTGCATAAAAATTGGTGAGTATATTGAGGCTCACTGGAAGATCAAAACAACTTTGCTATATGGTGTCAAAATCATGATCTGAGCTTGTTTTGGCCTCTCAATGCAGGATCGCAATGCTTATGTAGGCAATTTCATCTTTTTGTGCCAAAGATATATAAAAATTTTAGTTCGCCAATATAAGCATGTCAGAGATGAGAAGAAAATAGAAAAGTAGAAATTGTTTTGCAAATATTGTAAAGGAAATGATCATGTCATGAAGACTTGTCCCAAGCTGGCTACTAAAGAAGAAATGAAGAAAGAGGCTGGAATGGTTATTGCAAATGCCCCTACATCCAAAATACAGTCAGCTAATCTTGTGCAGAATGAAGAATGGGCATTTACCACTATATGTAGTTATGACCGAACTTCTCATGAACAATGTATGTCTGCTGTAGACTCAGACGTTTGGTACTTTGATAGTGGGGCAACCAAACATATTACCTTGCAGCACAGTTTCCTCACTTCACTCAAGCCTACCCCTATAATGAATACTGTCACATGCACCAACAACTCCTCTTATCCTATCATGGGAGTTGGTAATATAATTTTGACTACTACTGATGGTAGTTCTTTTACATTGTTAGATGCTTTATTTGTGCCAGGGATCAAGAAGAATCTGTTATTAGTCTTAGCTTTATCCAAGATTGGATTGGTTGTGAAATTTCTTGATGAGAGATGTATAGTTCCTGATTTGTCAAATGATGATGTCATTATTGCTTCTAGCATTTTATGTCGTGGGCTGTGTAAGATCATAGACTATGAAAAATTTGGGAATGATTTAGCATGTGTAGTACATGATTCTCAGGCTATGTCAGATGCAAAGCTTTGGCATGCACACTTAGGTTATCTAAATTTTGCTAGTTTGCTATGCCTGCAGAAATCTGAAATGGTTTCCTCTCTACCCAAACTTGAGGCACTTGGTAAACATGTTTGTGAAGGCTATATTTTGTGCAAAATGCAACATTCCTCATTTCCAAAAGATGGTTCAGTTCTTGGTACTCAGAAATTGCAGCTTGTTCACTATGATGTTTGTCATCCTATATAGACATCCTCTTTTGGAAGCTATCTTTACTTCGTGACTTTCAAAGTTGATTTTTCTAGGCCTGCATGGGTATATCCATTGAAATCAAAGTCGGAAGTGTTTATGTGCTTCAAACAGTTTTTGGTTTTCCTTGAAAAATTGTCAGCATGTAAAATGGGCACCCTCCATTGTCATCGAGGGGGGAGAGGAATATATATCTTCAGATTTTAATGCATTCCTAGCTGAACCTTGGATTAAACATCAGTGTACAGTGTGGTATGCACCTCGAAAGAATGAAGTTGCTAAAAAAAAAGAACAAGCCACTCATGGTGATGGTGAGGTGTATGGTCAAGGGTCAGACTTTACCACATAGTTTCTAGCTTGAGGTTGTTATGTGTGTAGCATATGTAATTAACAAATGTCCCACTAGAGCATTTCAGTCTATCACTCCAAATGAGGCTTGGCTTGGTCGTAAGCCATTTGTTGCTCACTTACATGTTTTTGGTTGTCTGCCATATGTATTAGTGCCTAAACAACAACGCAAGAAATTGGATGATAAAGCAGTGAAAATGTATTTTTGTTGTGTAGAATTTTGAATTTAATGGTATCGTTTGTATCATCCATAGACTAAACACATGTTGGTTAGCGTTGATGTTGTTTTTGTGGAAGATGCTATTCATTCATTACTTTCATGTACTAAAAAGACATCGGTTAGCTCCAAAGGCACGTATGACACTTTGCTGCCTCTCTTTGTACGTGGGCAGTTTAGTGCTAGTCCAAATGCGGCAGCTTTTCAACCTTTACAGGTTTCATGTGATGATGCAAATCATTCAATTTCTGATGCAAATTTACATGATGCACTTATTGATGACAGAACTAATATAAAAGAGGCAAAAAATATGTTTTAATGGCTTGTGTAGACTTTGCTAAATAGAAAATTAGATGCACCTTAGTCATTGTTGGAACATCAATCTTACACTATGCTTGAGGTGGATTTGATCTACATCGAAGGCTATCGCGTCGAAAGAATATCCGTTGGAGAGTTCTTTTTCATATGCTCATTTATTGTATTTTTTGAGAATATTTTGATGGCTCATTTACCGTTATAAAAGCCTTGAGCTTGACACATGTAAAGGTAGAAATATAGAGCCAAAATCTCACGAAATTTTGGTGGTTGAAGTTGCATTCAATCAAGCAAATCAAATCACCTAAAAGTAGATCATTCAAGATCTTCACTCTTCCTAGATTGTAGGGAAGTGAATTGATTCCCTCCAACAACCATTCCCACCTTCATTTGAATTCAAATTCAAGTTGTAAAAGTCGTGGAACACTCCTAGAGGCTATATAAGGAGTTGAAATCACTTGTATTATACATGGAAGCAATATACATACACTTGTGACCATCATTGTCTTGCTCCTTCAATTTTCTGCATCATCTTCTTCGCCAACAGTAACCTTGCAGAGGCTGCTGCTCTCTCACCAGAGCTCCAAATTGAATGAAAGAGGACTCATTGGAAAGGTATTAGTGTCTAGTTTATGCCTGTAAATTTGCAAAGCATTTGGTTCAGAAGATTTGGAGAAATCGCAGTTTTTCTGCCTCGGGGTCAATCTCTACGTATTCCTGAAAAATAGGAAGTACCACCGGTGAATGTTGCATTCATTCCTATAGCATATTTTGCTTATTCCTTATACTTTTGTGCATTCCATACACTCAACCCTATGTGTATCACTCTCATAAAAGTATTTTTTCTAATTGTAATCACGCTGGTCGCTATGGGCATTTGAAGTTCATTGTCTCTTCCATAGATACTAAGTTTTTTGAGCTAGTCGACCCACGAACCTATCTGTTTTGTATCGACTCATTCTCCTTGATGCTTCAAGGTACATAGTGTGTTTCTTTGCACTTATAGCATGACTATAAGGTCTATTTGAGTCTCCATAAGCTCAAGGGCTGGTCTTGTGCCGGTTGGCTTGACCAAACTTCATCGCTTCGAAACGCACTTTTCTACCTTCGACAAGCTTCTCCAAGTTCTTTCACTGGTATCAGAGCTAGATCTGGATGGGTGACGGCTTTCCCTCAATGATCGAGAAGCTTGATCGACACAACTACGCGGCTTGGCAAATCAGAATGGAGGCCTATTTGCAAGGTAGAAATCTTTATGGAATTGTAGTAGGTGATGAAGCTATGCCTATTCCAAGATCCAAAGGAGGACCTACACAAGAGGAGACAGATAAGCTCACACTTTGGTGCGCAAGGGATGCTCAAGCAAGGTCGTACATACTAAACTCTATCTCTGACTTTCTATTACCACATATTAGAGGATGCGAGACATCTCAAGAGACTTGGGATGCCCTGGAGACTTTCTTTTCTGCTAGTACCAAAGCAAGAAAGAATCATCTTTGGAACGAGTTCAACCAAATGAAGAAGACACCTAAACAAACCATCACAGAGTTTGTTACCAAGGTCAAGGAGGTTGCGGATCAGTTAGCATCCATTGGAGATCTGATTGAAGAAGAGGTCATCATGAGGCAAATTCTCAACGGCATTCGAAGTGATAAGCAATGGCAATCCTTCACGACGGCTTACGATCTCATCATGGATGTGCAAACTCTAGACTTCAACATCTTTCTTGGAAAAATCTTCAATCAAGAAGCCAACAATAGCATAAAGGAACGTAACTCTTATCATGGTAATTCAACTTGTGCTCTATATGCAGATAAGAAGGATAAGAAGTAGAAAGGCAAGAAGAAGGAAGAAGATGAAGAAGAGACTTCCCAAGCTGACTTCACAAGCAAGAGCAAGTGGAAAGGGAAGAAGAAGGGACCAAAGCAAGACAAAGCCAAAGGTCAGAATGTTCAACCTTGTGCCATATGCGATAAGACCAACCACACCACTCAGAACTGCTGGTTCAATGGGAAGACCCAGAAAGGAAGTGGAAGAGGTGGATATGGCGGCAATAGAGGCAGAGGTGGACACAACTTCAATAACAACAATAGAAGCTATAATAGAAGAGACTACAACAATTATTCAGAAGATCAACCACATGAAGACTTATAACTTCTCATGAATCTAATCCACAAAGAAGGTAAAGAAGATGATCATTTGTTCTACATAGATTCAGGATGTTCGAATCATGTTGCAGGCAACATTGCTCTTCTATCTGACTTGGAAAGTCCAAAGCATAGACATGAAGTGCAAACAGGGGATGACACAAAGCACAATGTGGAGAAGATTGGTAATGTCAAAGCTTCCAATGGCAGGACAAACATTCTGAGTAAGGTTCTCTATGTACCCACTATCACTAAAAACCTAATAAGTGTAGGCCAAATAGTTGAAAAAGGCTTGCAAGTTAGGTTCACCCAACATGGAGCTTTTGTGGAAGATCCATGTCAAGGCTTCAAGAAGATAGCCCGAGGTGAGAAGCATGGTAGGCTCTTTACTTTTGAAGTAGGAGATACCAGGAACATAGCTCTATTCAACTTTGGGTCTCAAACCCTAAGTGCGCTTGAAGTGTGGCATAAGAGACTTGCTCATGTGAATGAAAGAACCTTGAAGGATATATGCAGGGATCAAAGTGTTCTAGGACTGCCGAACATATCAAAGCAACACATGATCAACAAGTGTGATGCATGTCAGATTGGGAAGGCACAAAGACAACCATTCAACCACAAAGGCTACATCCACAACAACTTATTGGACTTAGTACATACAGATGTATGGGGACCAAGTCAAGAACCTTCATTGGCAGGATCAAGGTATTATGTCTCATTTATTGACGACCA
This sequence comes from Ceratopteris richardii, assembly GCA_020310875.1. Lineage (NCBI taxonomy): Eukaryota > Viridiplantae > Streptophyta > Polypodiopsida > Polypodiales > Pteridaceae > Ceratopteris > Ceratopteris richardii. Next base: position 96,589,461 of record CM035419.1, read on the forward strand.
TAGTAGATGGACTGTTCTATACTTTATCAAGAGTAAGAATGAAGTATTTGATTGCTTCAAGAAGTATCTTGCACATGTGGAGAATCATACAGGTAGATCACTAAACAAGCTCAGATCTGATGGAGGGGGAGAATACTTCTCCAAAGAGTTTGATGAGTTCTTGCAGGACAAAGGTATCAAAAGGGAAGTGACTACTAGGTACTCTCCTCAACTAAATGGAATTGCAGAGAGGAGAAACAAGACATTGGTTGGATAAGCCCGAACAATGCTTGAAGAGAAGAAGTTGCCACATTATCTATGGGCAGAAGCTATTTCAACTGCAGTGTACCTTGTCAATCGACTACCATCCAAATCACTTCAAGGTATGACTCCTTATGAAGCATGGCATGGAAGAAAACCTAGTCTTGGACATTGCAAGGTTTTTGGTTGTTTAGCTTATGTTCATGTACCATCACAGATAAGAGGTAAGCTAGATGAAAGGGCAACAAAGGCAGTGTTTATTGGATATGATTCAACTCAGATGGGTTACAGGTTCTTCAATCCTTCAACCAAGCAATTCACTACAAGTAGAGATGTTGTGTTTGAAGAACACAGGTCTTGGTATGATGAAGATAAACAAAAGGTAACACTACCATATGATCTTGATTTTGACTCTCATCAATTAGGAAGCAAGCATGATACACAGGTCCAAGATCCAAGAAGTGATACAGACGATGACCAAGATGAAAGAGAAAGGGATTACAAGCTATGGAAGTCAAGAGGCAAAGCAAAGATGCAAGAGGTTGGAGAATGCTCCAAACAAGCACCTAGAAGATCAGCAAGAGAGAAGAAACAACCAGAAAGGTATGGATATGATTCCACATTTGTTACAAAGCATTCAATCTAATTGGCAAAAGACTCTATTTCAGAGGAACCCTCAACCTATGAAGAGGCAAAGGGAAACCCTAATTGGGAAAAGGCCATGAATGAAGAGATAGATGCATTGAAGGAGATGGACACTTGGGATTTGGTTCCAATGTCACCGAATCAAAAGGTAATTGGTTGCAGATGGGTATATAAAGTTAAAAGAAATTCAGATGGATCAATTTGCAGGTACAAGGCAAGATTAGTTGCCAAGGATGCTCACAAACTCATGGTATAAACTATGAGGAAACATTCTCACCAGTTGCAAAGATGACTACAATCAGGACATTGATAAGTATAGCTGCTGCAAGGAATTGGAGACTCCTCCAACTTGATGTGAAAAATGCATTCTTAAATGGTTGGATAAGTGAAGAGGTATACATGTCACAACCACCAGGTTTTGAAAACCCTAATCATCCATCTTATGTTTGCAGACTTAAGAAAGCATTGTATGGATTGAAACAAGCTCCAAGAGCTTGGAATTACAGGTTGGTTACATATCTTCAAGATCAAGGGTTCAAAGCTAGCAGCTCATATCCTTCTCTATTCATCAAAAGGGATCACAATGAGGTTATATGTCTATGTGTATATGTAGATGATATTATTGTGACAGGTGATGATCTAAATTGCATTCAAAGGATCAAGAGACACATGCAAGAGGAGTTCAAAATCAGTGACCTAGGTGAGCTCACATATTTCCTAGGAATGCAGGTGATATACACAGATGAAGGAATGTATTTGACTCAAAGAAGATACATTCAGGATCTTCTTCTCAAGTTCAAAATGGAGAACACTAAACCTGCAGGTACACCTTTGGAGATGAATCATAAACTTAGTGTTTATGAAGGTGAGAAAATTGAAGACATTAAAGAGTATCAAAGCTTGGTAGGTAGCTTGATATATGCTACTCACACAAGGGCAGACATCTCATATAGTGTGGAAGTGCTTAGTCAGTTCATGCACTCACCAAGAAGACCACACATGGATGCGGCTAAGAGAGTACTTAAGTATCTCAAAGGTACAATCAACGAAGGTATTCTATCCTTACTCTTCAGATTTGGATATCAGAATCTACTCAGATGCAGATTGGGCAGGAGCTAAGGATGATAGAAAAAGTACATCCGGTTACTTAGCATTTGCAGGTTCAAAGCTAGTGTCATGGAGTTCCAAGAAGCAACCAACAGTTGCTTTATCCTCAACTGAAGCAGAGTACAGAGGCTTGACCATAGCAACTCAAGAGGCAATATGGTTAAAAGCATTGTATACAGATTTGGGACTTGTGAGTTCCAAACCTCACATATTTGGAGATAATGTAAGTTCCATGCATCTAGCGGCAAATCCTATTTTCCATGCGAGAACCAAGCACATAGAAGTCCATTATCACTTCATCAGGGAGAAGCTCATGGCAAAGGAGATTGACATTTCTTTTGTTCCGACTGAAAAGCAAGTAGCAGATATGATGACGAAGGCACTTGATTGAATAAAGCTTTGTAGATTCAAAGTTATGGCAGGTATTCAACCTATCAGAGAATGAAGACTCAAGCATACTTTAGCTTGAGGGGGAGCTGTTGGAACATCAAGCTTACACTATGCTTGAGGTGGATTTGATCTACATCGAAGGCTATCGCGTCGAAAGAATATCCGTTGGAGAGTTCTTTTTCATATGCTCATTTATTGTATTTTTTGAGAATATTTTGATGGCTCATTTACCGTTGTAAAAGCCTTGAGCTTGACACATGTAAAGGTAGAAATATAGAGCCAAAATCTCACAAAATTTTGGTGGTTGAAGTTGCATTCAATCAAGCAAATCAAATCACCTAAAAGTAGATCAATCAAGATCTTCACTCTTCCTAGATTGTAGGGAAGTGAATTCATTCCCTCCAACAACCATTCCCACCTTCATTTGAATTCAAATTCAAGTTGTAAAAGTCGTGGAACACTCCTAGAGACTATATAAGGAGTTGAAACACTTGTATTATACATGGAAGCAATATAAATACACTTGTGACCATCATTGTTTTGCTCCTTCAATTTTCTGCATCATCTTCTTCGCCAACAGTAATCTTGCAGAGCCTGCTGATCTCTCACCAGAGCTTCAAATTGAGTGCAAGAGGACTCAATGGAAAGGTATTAGTGTGTAGTTTATGCCTGCAAATGTTCAAAGCATTTGGTTTAGCAGATTTGGAGAAATCTTAGTTTTGCTGCCTCGGGGTCAATCTCTACGTATTCCTGAAAAATAGGAAGTACCACCAGTGAATGTCGCATTCATTCCTATAGCATATTTTGCTTATTCCTTATACTTTTGTGCATTCCATACACTCAACCCTATGTGTATCACTCCCATAAAAGGATTTTTTCTAATTGTAATCACGCTGGTCGCTATGGGCATTTGAAGTTCATTGTCTCTTCCATAGATAGTAAGTTTTTTGAGCTAGTCGACCTGTGAACCTATCTGTTTTGTATCGACTCATTCTCCTTGATGCTCCAAGGTACATAGTGTGTTTCTTTGCACTTATAGCATGCCTATAAGGTCTATTTGAGTCTCCATAAGCTCAAGGGCTAGTCTTGTGCCGGTTGGCTTGACCAAACTTCATCGCTTCGAAACGCACTTTTCTACCTTCGACAAGCTTCTCCAAGTTCTTTCAGTCATATCATACTCATTCAAGCTCATGTAGTGCTTCTCTTACATCAGATTGCTCTGTTATGGTTCCCTCTAGTCTCTATGGTGAGAATGAGCCTGCTTCGTTTGGCGAAGCACAGAATTTTGAAAATTGGAAGGTTGTTATGCGATTAGAATGTGATGCTATTAGGAAAAATGCTACCTGGTCTTTATGTGACTTGCCTTCTAGCAAGAAGGCCCTTGACACTAAGTGGGTATACAAGCTAAAGTGCAAGCTTGATGGAACAATTGATAGTTATAAGTTTGGGCTTGTTGCAAAGGGTTATGCTCAAGAAAGAGGCATTGATTTTGATGAGACCTTTGGTCCCACATGCCGAATGACTATTGTTCGTAGCATCTGTGCACTTGCAGCTCATCATGGTTGAAATGTACATAAGTCAAACATTAAAAGTACATTTCTAAGTGGTGATTTGCATGAAGAAGTGTATGTTTTTCATCCCCGTGGCTTTGTGTAAAAAGGACCTGAAAACCAAGTGTGCAGGTTGAAAAAGGCATTATATGGTTTGAAGCAGGCACCACGTGCTTGGTATGAAAAGATACATGCTTACCTGATTGCACCTGGTTTTGAGAATAATCCAACTAACAACACCTTATATTTTAAGCATGCTAATGATGCACTTCTGATCATTGTTGTGTATGTTGATGACATGCTACTCACTAGTCCTCATGAGAAGCATAATGCTGATTTTAAGGCTGATTTGCATTCCTCATTTGAGATGTCACATTTGGGGCATTTGCATCATTATTTGGGCATTCAATTCATGCAAGTTGATGGTAAAATAGCTTTGTGTCAAAAAAATATATTGACACATTATTGAAACGTTTTGGCCTTGAAGACTAAAAATCTATTGCCATTCCTATGGAGACAAGTTTATGATGGAGTCTTTATGATGCTCGTTTTTCATTTTTGATCTTCAAGACACTAAGAATATTGGCATAAGAGTCTTTATGATGCTATAAGAGTTAAAGGTTTGGCATAAGGGAACAACTTACATTGCAGAAAGTTCCATCAAACAAATCAATAGAGACTAAACATATCAAAACAACACATGATATACAAGTCTAGGGCATGTAAGTTTGGTATGTCACACACACAATCATTCACTAAGAAAGGCTATATACATGGAGATCTCTTAGAACTTGTCCACAAAGATGCTTGGGGACCAAGCAAGGAATATTCTATTTCTTTATCAAGGTAATATGTCTCATTCATAGATGATTGTGGAGGATGAACTATCATATATTTCATGAAGGATAAGGATGAACTGTTCTCATACTTTGAAAATTTTTTAGCTTTTGTGGAGAATCAAACAAGTAAAACCCCAAAAAGACTCGGCTCAGATGATGGGGGAGAATACTTCTCCCATGAATTTGATTCTTATATCTAAGAGAGAGGAATCCAAAGGGAATGCACCACTTGATACACTCTGGATCAAAATGGAGTGGACAAGTGAAGAAATATAAAAAATGTTGAGCTTGCAAGGTCCATGCTCAATGAGAAGAAGCTTCCCAATTACTTCAGGGTAGAGGTATTATCTAATGACACCTATTTGGTAAGTAGATTACCATCAAAGGATCTGGATGAAATGAGTCATATGAGGCATGGAATGGAAGAAAATCTAGCATGGAGCGTTGTAGGACCTTTCGGTGCATTCCATATGCACTCATACCTTACATATAAGATGCAACCTTAATCAAAAGGGTTAAACATTATATATTCCTAACAACAAAGGCTTCATATTAAGTAGAGATGTTTTTATGGAAAACAATTCATGGTTCAAAGATATTTGCAAGAAGATCAAACTACCTTATGACCTAGAGGAAGTCTTTCCAACCTTATCAAGAAAGAATGTATGCACTTAAAGCATCAAGTGACTTTTAAGAGGAACAGAAGACTCCAAGGAGAGAAGTTAACCCATTCAGCTCCAAAGGCAAAGCCAAAGTGCAAGAGTTGAGGGATGTAGTAGAATCCTCACAAAAAATGATCAGACGATCAACTAGAAGAAAGAAGAAGCTGGAAAGGTATGGCTATGATACATCATTGGTCACTAAAGATTCAGTCTATTTAGCATAAGATTGAAACTTTTTGGGGCCCTAATATTATGAAGAAGCAAAGAGGAGAACTTACTGGATGTATGCGATCAAGGAAGATATTGAAGCCCTAGAAGAAAATCATTCTTTGGAGTTGGACCCAAGACTTCATTTATGAAGATCATAGGACCTAGGTGGGCATACAAGCTAAAAAAGACTCTTATGGAACTACCCACGGGTATAAAGCAAGAATTGTCACCAAAGGGTATGCACAAACACAAGGAATTGACTATGAAGAGACTGTGTCACCTATGGCAAAGATTCCAACTATCAAAGTACTTATGAGCATTGTTGCTTTCAAGATTGCAAGATTTACCAAATGGATGTAAAGAATGCATGTTGGATATCTAAAGAGGAAAATATGGCTCAACCTATTGGTTTTGAAGATTCATCATTCCCTGAATATGTATGCACATTGAGAAAGGCCTTATGTGGTCTAAAGCAAGCCTCAAAGGCTTGAAATCATAGTTTTGTCACGTATTTTTAGGATAAAGAATACTTGGTTAGAAAAGCATATCCTTCACTCTTTATCAAGAGGAATCAGTTTGAAGTCATACACCTCTGTGTAAGTGTTTATCATATAATAATTGTAGGGAATGATGTTGGAGGTGTAAGAATGATCAAGCTTCAACTAAAATAAGAGTTCAAAATTAGGGACCTAGGGCAACTCACATACTTCCTAGGATTGCAAATAATGTATACAGAAGACGGAATGTATATGACTCAAAGGAATTATAACAAAATATGGTTGCTAAGTTCAAGATGGAGAACTCAACAATTGTAGCTACATCGGTGGGGATGAATCTGAACTTAAGTTCTCATGAAGAAGAGCAAATTGAAGATATAACTAGCTATTAGAGTTAAGTGGGTAGTTCAAACTATGCCACATTGACTAGAGTAGACATTTCCTATAGTGTAACTGTCATAAGTCATTTATGCACACTCCTAGGAAACCTCACATGGAGGTAGTTAAGAGGATATTCAAATACTTCAAGAAATCCTTCAATGAAGGTTTGTATTACCCATACATATCTAATATAGATATCAAACTCCTCTCTAATGGAGATTATCCAGGTTCTAAAGATGATAGGAGAAGCACATTAGGATACCTGTGCTTTGTAGGCACACAAATCATCTCATGGTCTTAAAAGGACAAAACCATTATTGCACTCGCGTCAACTAAAGTTGAGTAAAGAGGACTAGCCAATGAAACTCTAGAAAGAATATGGATCAAGACTTTGATTTATGATTTAGGAATCAAGTTCTCTACTCCTCACATTTTTGGGGAAAACATTTTTTCATTACATCTTGCAGCTAAGCCATCTACCATGCCACGAACAAGCACATAGGAGTGCACTATCAATATGTTAGAGAGAAGATCACAAGTAAACAAATTCATTTGTCATATGTATCTACTCACCAAAAATGAGCTAACATGATGAGCAAGACATTCAATGGAGTTAAGTTAAACAATTTCAAAGCAATGATTGGATTACAAGAAGTATTGGAGAACTAAATGCTCAACACTTTCAGGCTTGAGGGGGAGTTGTTGGGGCAGGGAGCAAGCCTAAGATCTTGTTAAAAGCTAATAGGATTTCTTTCTTAATGTTTGGATTAACATGGGATTGTAAAGTTCATTGGATATTATCTTAGTCAAAAGTAAAAGAGAAACGGAAATGAATCTGATGATTGAAGAGAGAAAAAAAATAAGACTTTTGTACTGAATTAAAATTCAAAATACTCCTAGATTTTAGGACTACTTTTAGGTAGAAAATCCAATTAGGTAGAAAATACAACCACCATCAACATAAAAGGTTTATATAGACACTACATTTTTAGTTGCGGAGTAGTAGATCATTAATCTATGATTGTAGTTGATTCCTTGAGCATAAATTTTAATATCTTGTTGTGAAAGAAGTCTTCTACAAATCTTTCATATCATATCTCCAAAATAAATATACATCATGATTCATTTCTATTGACTTCTCATTATCTATCTACTATTACAATACTTTGTGCTCCCTTGTGATCTTCTTAGAGTCATTTCTCAGTATGTAGGTAATGAATGTCTAATATATCACTTGGATAATGTAGCTGGGACGTATTCAAGCACATAAAGATATTTTCATCATCATTGGAAATATAGAACTCAAGATATGAGAATTTGAGTATGACTGTTTGTGCATCATCTACTCCTAAAAAGTCAGGGTGATTCCCCAAACTTCCTACTTTTGTTTCTCAATGCATATTGAGTCTAAATTCATGAAATAAATATCTTAGAACTTCAATTGAATGTGTGCAAACGTATGTAGGCATTTGCTACCAAGCTTTGAGCATTAAACAAACATGTGAGAGCTTCTTATCAATAAATAGAAGGTTTCTCAAGATTTTTGATCCTCAAATTCATCTATTTTTTCACGAAATTTGTAAGTGACCTTCCAAATGACATAGGTGGTCTCAATGCATATTGTGGAAGTATTAGGGAGCATGCTAAGTGTCTTTGAAGTTACTTGGGTTGATGTTGAGAAATATTTTTCCAAGACAATGTCATCTCCATAACTCAACCATCATGTCTTCACAAGCATCACCTTGCTCTTGTGTAAGGGATGTTTATCTCAATGATTTCTCAAAGAGCTTCCATCCATCAAATTGCTCTTGCATGGAGGATTTTTCTCTCAATTAGTGCTCAAAGAATAGAGGAACATAATGTCAAGATAATATCTTTCTATCCTCTTCTTAGATACTTTAAAAGGAGTAGAAAATAAATGGTAAACCGAATATGAGAAAATACATTTTCAATCATAGGAGGATTTCAAGATCAAATTTCTTGAGGCTTTTTTCCATGAAACTACATGGAAAGGGTCTTAAAATAGAATTTAGGCAGCTTAATATTTTAATTAGGTGTCTCTTGTTAAATTTCTAACCAAAGAAAAGACATTGATTATAGATCATCACTATGTGATTTTGTGGCCAAAAATGGTTGGAGAAAGCCTCTCGCATCTTTTCTCAATAGAAGTTTCACGCGAGACTTTGACTAGATGGCCTTTAGAGTAGTAATGCATATTGAGGGACTCTATCATTTTGGAGGAGTCAATAATTACGTACATATTATCACTCGATTGAAATAAAAAATATGTGCTCAAAAACTTTCAAAGAAGCTTTGAATGAGAAACGCTCCATAAAAAATGAATTACTACAATTTTTAATAGAGTTAGAGGAGGCATTCTTCATAGCAGGTAAGAAAATAAATTATATATGATATGGGAAAAAAATTGGACATGTACCATTGAAATACCTAGAAATAAATATTTTTTACTTGTGTGGAAAGCTCGAACACATGCCTAGAAATTGTATTGACATAGATTAAAATAGAACCAAAAGAAGATCTTATAAACTGTATAAGGATTTCATGGAGTATAATAGATATGTAAATCTTTTAGGTTCATAGTGGATATCATTGGCATTTCATCGAATCATAATCAAAGATTTCAAGATTCTTTTTTTCCTCCCCAATCAGATATAAACTTTTTAATGGAGTGAATTATAAAGCTAAAATGGATGCTATTCTTAGCAGCTATACATCCCTACTAGTGAGTTACATGATTTTAAAATGCACATGCAAGAACATCTCTCAGTTTTGGGTGTGATGTTAGCGCAATTCTCAAAAGGGAATTCTAGATAGATAATATGCTATAAAAGTAGGTTCTTAGACACGGTTAAATGTGGTTATGGTATTACAAAAAGAGAGAGATTAGATATTATGTTCACATTGTATGTTTTAGGGTGCATTTCGTTTTTACTTTAGATCATCAAACTTTCAATCAACTACATTTGATAGTCATATCTAGAGAAAGATTTTGCTATTTTAGCACTGGCTTTGAATTTCATATCAAACCAAGAATGTGGGATCTTATCGGAGACAAAATCTTAAGAACTCCTTTAAGAAAACATGGTATGCTAATAAATGGTGACACTTTTTTTCAAAAATCTTCAAGATACATGTGGCCATCAAAGGATATGAAGATATCATGAAATTCATCTCCTGCATTGAGCTTTGTATAAAGATGCTAACAAACATTAAACAAAGAAATAGTTTTTTAAGACAAAGTTTGATGCTAGCATAATCTCCCGCATTTGATTGAAATAAAAGAAAACAAAACTAGAGATGAATGGGCTTAGCACCCATGGGACCCCCCTTGAATCCCACAAAGCAGGGAAAGAACATACAGAGCTAGAGGGTTTTATAGAGGAGGTTGATAACCCATTCATCCCCCTCATGCGGGGCCCACTTGGATTCAATCTTGTTGTTCTCAAGGAAAAACAATCTATGGTGCCTAAAAGGTGGGGACTTCTTACAATTGGATATTCTTTTACCTAGAAGGAAATGATATTTCTCGAGAGACCATTGTTTAGGAGGGTTTCCAAAATTGGAAGCACATCTCCCTCTCTCCAAATATTCCATAGGGTCTCACCTCTTATAGCGTTCCACAATGATGAGGAGCAACCAATCGCCTTTCCTAGAAGTGCTTATTTATAATTGATATATTCCTACAGTGCAAGATTTTTTCAAGAATCTGCTAGATCGAGACAGATTTGGGGCACGAGAAGAAAATGTGTCCCAAGTCCTTAACATTATGATGACATCTCTTACACCACAGAGGAGCCCCACAAATTTTCTTAGCCTTTATATTGGTCCAAATTCCTTGGTGGAGGATGTCACTCTAGCACAATGGTGAGTACCAACGTGAGGAGATACACCTCATAAATGTCAATCTGTGGAGACGTGAGGACCGGTATGAAGACCGTGAGCAAGTGATGGCACAAGTGCGTGAGTGGAAGCACACAAGCATGCACACACATACACACACATGCGCACAAAGTAAGAGCAAAGAGCGGAACAATGGAAGATCTTCGATTACACAAGATCTCTCTTATAAAGCTCTCTTCGTTTTTTGAGTGGTTTTGGCCCTGTCCAGACCTAGTGTCCGGCCTAGTTAAAAAATATGTTCCAAGGCTAATTTGAGGGCTCAAACGAAGTCTAAAAATTATGAAAATTGGTAGGATGGTATTTCTAATACTCCTCAAGCTGGAGGACTCCTCGGCTTGAACAAAATGGAGTTACAAAAATGGAAAATGGTATTTACAATGATTTTTAGTGATGAAAATCACTATTTTTATAGGGATTTCTTCTGAAAATTTGACAGGTGCTTCTTGGAGCTCCCTACTTGCTCCTTGTTCTTGTGTGTCCACTTCCTTGATGCACTTCCATGCTTTGTCCTTGACCTTGAGCTTCAACACTCCCCCCCCTCTTGAGTCTGTCGTCCCTGACAGACCCTTGTTGTGGTGCTTGTCCCATGTAGTACGTTGAGAGGTAGTGTCGTTCGTGTATCAACAGGAGCGGTCCCTCTTTCCAATGTAGCCTTGTCGTTTGTCTAGTTCTTCACTTTGCCACTGCTAGCTCTTGCAGGTTGTAGTCCCTTTGTATGTACGTCTTCCGTGTATTCTATCTTGATGGTGCATTTGTGAGCTTTCCAAAACTGCTAGCTGCTCAAAGGAGGTGGTCAATGTTGATTGTGAGCAACTCTCGGTGGTGGATGGCTTCCTTGCTCTTGTTGTTGTCATCTTGATGTCGTCTGGTTCTTCCAAAGATGGCTTTCATAGTTTTCATGCCAAATACTTGTAACCCATAATGAATGGTGGGTAAGTGCATTAGTGCATGGGTTGAACAAAATATGTGCCTTGTGCATGGCCTTGTAATGTGGCCCTATGGATGCGTACTTGGAAAATGCATGGGAAGAAGTCTGGTGCAAGAGATTGGATCTTGAGCTAAGTGCTCAAGGGTATGCTGATGAAGAGGCATCCTAATCTATCATGGTGAGCCTATTGCCAAAGTAGTTGGTGCTTACCATGGTGAAAGGTCGGTCGATTTTTGTCTCTTCTTGTTGTGTGCCCATCCCAATAGTTGACGATTGGCTTGTCTTTCTGGTTGATGAACGTCCTTGCAAATGGTTCACCGATGAGTGTCCTCGAGTGCATGGACCTGTTCTCTCTCTTTTTTTTTTTTGGGAACAATTATAAAACAAGAAGAAGGCGGTTGGATCAATAAAATATATTACATATGTCAAGTGTGTCTCATGTGCCTGGGATTTCTCAATTGTGTCTATGCACGGCCGTGTAATGTGGCCCTATATGGATGCATACTTTGGAAATGCATGACCTGAATGGTGCAACAGACAGGGTTATGCCAAAGGCACATGGTTGTTGCTGGTCGAGGCTTTTGATGTTACTTGCATACTTGATGCATTCTTTGATTGGAGGTGTCGATTGGATCTCGAAATGATGTAATCCTCGTGATTGGAACCCATTTTAGAATAGGATTTCGCCCTGTAGAGATCACCTCAGGCCACTTCATCTTTAAATGCTTTCCCAACTTTGGTATCCAGTGTGGTTGGCCCTTTGGTTCTATGGATGTTATTGGTGTTTTTGGCTTCCAAACCCATATCCTTGATGATTGCCTGCTTACTTTTGCAGAAGGGTTGAGTTTGTCCTCTTTTGGTCTTTGTGTTTTGTTCTTACCCTTTGCTTTCCTTGGCTTCTTTGTTGAGACCTTTTGCATGGTGGGGAGCATAGGCCGTTGTGTATGTAAGAGCTTCTTGGGTACCCACATCTGTAATCGCCCGTGTTGAGCTGTAGCTAATTTTTTAGGCACCCAAATTTGTACCTGATTGTGGTCGGCCTTCTTTGATAGCTTTGGTACCCAAATTTGTTGGATTCTTCGTGGTTGAGCCTATCATAGGTGCTTGGTCCTTCTGTTTTCATGGTCGATCTAGTTGGGTGGGAATCTTTGAGGCAACATCGATGGTTGCACTCCTTTCTTTACCCAGATCTGCTTCATGCCCATAACTTCTTTCTTCTTGAAGGCTCTTTGTCTATTTGATAGACTGGCTATCTTGCACTGTTTTGTTTGCTTCTGAGGTTGAACTAATGTGGATGCTTTACTCTTTGAAAAAGAAGAAGGTTCTTCTTGCCTTTGTGACTGTCCTTCCATGATTGTGTCTGTCTGGATCATAGAGCTTTTGACATCTATAACATCTTGTTCGAGAAGATTAGCCTTAGAGGAAAGAAGGGAGCGTGTGGTGTCTTGGTCAGTGGCCATGCAATTCTCCAATTCTAATGTAATGCATTGTTCATGTACCCAAACATGAAGAAGTTGACTTCTTAGGTTCAAGTTGACAGCATGGTCCTAAATCCAAGCTTGACCCAAGACAAGTGGCTCTGTGAGGTCCTCATCATGACACACTAGCATTTTGACTTTCATTGGAACATCGTGAAGGTAAATGGGAAGTTCCACTTCGCCCAAACAAGGGGTTTCCACACCTCCCAATCCTATGAGATAGGCTTCTATGGGCTTGATGTCCAATTGCAGGTCTTGGCAGTATGAAAGTCTAACTGACTAGTTGCTGCACCTGAGTCAACCAATGCTCTCACAGTCTTTACACTCTTTCCTTGTCCTACCTCTATAGTCACAAAGGGCCGTCGATCAATTATTCGAGAAGTAGTTATGCCTGATTTTTGGCACATGTCCATGTGATATTTTGGAGCTTTTGTGTTGACATCTAGGCCTAGCCGCCGTAACTTATTTCTTCTGATGCGCTCTGTAGCATCTGCTTCTGCTTCTTCTCTAACCCTTAACTCCTCTTCTTTTCGCTTCTTAGCAGTGTTGAGTCTCATGAGCATTTCCTCTGTAAGAGGTTCTTGATATAACTTGACTCGACAACCACTTATATAGTTCGGTAAGATATCACCTTCTAAAGTGGCCAATTGAACTGCACCACTAGTGGAGAGTCTATTAATGATCATGGGTCCATATCCTCGTTTCTCCGTGTATAAAGCTGAAGATTGATTACCTTTAGAGCTTTCTCCATTTTTGATAAGCTTTGTCTCTTGAGTAAGTAATTGTCCAATGAGTGTGTTGAAATCAGGTACATGCATGTCCATGTACAAATCCATAGCTGTGGTGAATGCTTCCCACTTGTCATCTGCCTTCAAGCCATTGATGACCTGCCTTAGAATTTGCTCTTCATCTATTACCTCTCCAATGCTTCCCAACTGATCTGCTATGTCCTTGAGCTTTGTGACAAAATCAGTCACATTTTGTTTGGGAGCCTTCTTGAGAGTTGTGAAATCCAGCCATAGTTGATGCTTCCTAGCTTTAGTACTTGAAGCAAAGAAAGCTTCAAGTGCATCCCACACTTCCTGAGATGTCTTACAACTTCTAATGTGAGGCAACAAAAAATCTGAGATAGAGTTGAGGAGATAAGACCTTGCAAGTGCATCCTTGGAGCACCATGTGCTCAATCTTTCTTGCTCTTCTTGTGTTGGTTGACTTTTGTTCCTAAAACTTGGCATAACTTCATCTCCAGCCACATAACCATATAAACTTCTACCTTGGAGATAAGCTTCCATCCTTAATGACCAAGCTGAGTAGTTACCTCTGTCCAATTTGTCAATTGATGAAGGAAATCCATCTGCCATGTTGTCCAACCTTGCTCTGATACCACTGTGAAGAGATGGATAGGTATGTGTTGAAGATGAAGAGGTGTTGCAAAATCTTTGCTCTACACTAGCCAAATGAACTCCAGGAGTAGATGGTGGGCCCTTTTAGCTTGCCAATGGATGTATTAGACACCCTATGTACCTTGGAAGATCACTCTCAAAAAGATAGATCAAAACAGATAAGTTGGAGTTAGCTCAGAGCTGAAAACTTGCTATTCTTGGTTAATACACCTGTCCAGTGTTTTACATAATTCTCTGAGCACAGCAGCAATTAGATTAATTCCTCTTGGGGAAGGCTAGGTAGCTTAAAGAGCTAACTTTAGAGAGTAATCTCATCAAAAATAACAAACCACACACTGAGAATGACTTTTAACAAGTGATGACATCATCCCGATTTTCACGGGCTGCTACAGAAATAGACCAGTGAGTAGAAAAATTAACATAACTCAAGATATAAGAATCCAATGATCATGAAAATTTGTATGCTTATACTAGACAGTAAGTTAAATTCAACAAGCTTGAAATCACTTAATTTGGATGCGTAAACACTGAGAAATGACTCTGACAAGATGACTGAAAAAGTCGGGTACCTGACAGAGAAGTGAAGATGAACATACCCTGTTGACTTCAAATGAACATAACTGAAGATTCCAACATCCAAATGACATGAAAATTTGTGAGCATATAGTAGCCTTATAGAGCTATCTTTATCAAGTTAAATCACTGAAAATGATGAACCAAGTGCAGAGAAACAATCTCTGCAAGCTGACTGAGAAAAACTGAAGTAATGGCAGTGAGTAGTACACATCACAAGAACATGGAAAGATGAACTCAAATAATCATGAAAATGAAAGTATATTGCTTTTACAATACAATGACTTACTGATACATATGTGTGCCTTGTAATCACACCTTGATATGGCATAAAGCTCAGCTCTTGGAGGTCTTCACATAGGTCTCTCTTACCACGACTAAAAACGCCATCTATTTATAGTTGAGTTTGGGGGGCTAACTTCCCTCAATCACTCTCCAATCAATCAATGATTGATTTGATTCTCTACCTACCACAAATCACGAAGTCGTGGCTCCTCTTTCCATTCTTGATCATGTGGGCTCAACCACTTAAGATTCTCTTACTTTTACATTAAGTAAACTCTTCAAAAGTTACAAGAGGTAGTTCACAAGTGAACTTTACATAGTCTTCATTTTGAAGCTTCTTTAATGACTTTGTGAGACTCAAGCCAATACTTAGGCTTGTCATAGACTTGCTCCAACAGCTCCCCCTCAAGCCAAGTATGCTTGAGGTCTTCAATCTTCCAAGATTACCTGCAAACCAATCATAGCCTTGAATTTGCAAAGCTTTGTACCATCCAATGCTTTAGTTAGAATATCTGCACATTGTTGATGAGTGGACACATATGATATTTGAATCTCCTTGCTTAGGATCTTCTCTCGTACATAATGATAATGAACTTCAATATGTTTAGTCCTTGCATGAAAAATAGGATTAGCAGCCAAGTGAATAGAACTCATATTGTCACCAAAAATAGTTGGAGTTCCAAACTCCAATCCAAGATCTTTGAAAAATGTCTTCATCCACATAGCTTCCTGTGTAGCTATGGCAAGACCTCTATATTCAGCTTCAGTAGAAGAGAGAGCAACTGTGGGTTGCTTCTTGGATGACCATGAAATAAGCTTTGAACCTGCAAAGGTAAGATAACCTGAAGTGCTCCTTCTATCTTCCTTGGAGCCAGCCCAATCTGCATCAGAAAATAGCTTCAAACCTAAATCAGATACATAAGGATAGTAAAGTCCTTCATTTATGGTTCCTTTGAGATATTTGAGTATCCTTTTGGCAGCATCCATATGTGGTTTCCTTGGTGTGTGCATAAATTGGCTTAGCACACTCACACTGTAACATATATCTACTCTTGTCAATGTGGCATAGTTGAGACTACCCACTAGACTTTGATATGATGTGATGTCATCTATGAGTTCACCTTCATGTGAGCTCAATTTGTGATTGACCTCCATTGGAGTACCTGCAATCTTACAATCTTGCATCTTGAATTTTGCCAACATGTCCTTAATGTACTTGCTTTGAGTGAGAAACAAACCATGATCTTTGTAGACAACTTCCAAACCTAGGAAGTAGGTAAGTGAACCCAAATCACTTATCTTGAACTCTTCTCTCATCTGATCTTTGATCTTCTTCATACCATCTGCATCATTTCCTGTCAATATAATATCATCTACATATACACATAGATAGATGACCTCGGAATTACTCTTTTTAATAAAGAGTGAAGGATCTGCCTTGCTTGGTTGAAACCCTTTGTCCTGCAAGAATGAAACAAGCCTGAAATTCCAAGCTCTTAGAGCTTGCTTGAGACCATACAATGCTTTGTTAAGTTTACACACATAATCAGGATAAACTTGACTCTCAAAACCAGGTGGTTGTGCCATATATACCTCTTCTGTTATCCAACCATTCAAGAATGCATTCTTTACATCTAGTTGAAGTATCTTCCAATTCTTGGAAGAGGCAATACTAAGCAAAACCCTAATAGTAGGCATCTTTGCCACAGGAGAGAAGGTCTCCTCATAATCAATTCCCTGAGTTTGTGCAAAGCCTTTTGCTACAAGCCTTGCCTTATACCTGTTAATGGAACCATCAGAATTCTTCTTGAGTTTATAGACCCATCTTGAGCCTATTACCTTCATGGATGAAGTCTTGGGCACCAAATCCCAAGTGTTGTTTTCCTCGAGTGCTTCAATCTCTTCCTTCATTGCATGCTTCCATTCTGTTTTTGCTTTGGCCTCTTCAAATGATGATGGCTCCTCTTGGTTTATGTCCTGTGCTATGTAGATAGAATGTTTAGTTACTAATGAGGTGTCAAACCCATACCTTTCTGGTTTTTTCTTTTCCCTCATAGATCTTCTTAGGCCATGATGTGATGATTCTGCCTCATGTCCAAGTTCCTGCAATTTTGCTTTACCTTTAGACTTCCATGCTTTGATCTTTTCCATCTGACATTCTTCATCATCCTCTGAGGTGTCTTGTTCTTCAATCTTTGATTGTTCTCTACCAAGCTTTGGAAAATCTTCTTCAAGATCATATGGTAAATTGACCTTCCTGCATGAATCTTCATACCATGAATTGTTCTCATCAAAAACTACATCTCTGCTTACCAAGAATCCTTTGTTGGTAGGGTTGTATAACCTGTAGCCCTTTTGATTGTTGTCATATCCAATAAATACACACCTTTCTGCTTTTGGATCCATCTTGCCTCTAACCTGTGAAGGAACATGAGCAAAAGCAATACATCCAAAAATTTTACAATGATCTAAACTTGGTCTTCTTCCATTCCAAGCCTCATATGGAGTCATCCCATCAAGGGATTTTGAAGGCAACCTGTTAATCAAGTAAGTGGCTGTAGATATAGCCTCAGCCCATAAGTAATTAGGTAAATGCTTTTCATTTAACATAGACCTTGCAGCTTCAACAATTGTCCTATTCCTCCTTTCTGCCACTCCATTTTTCTCAGGAGTGTACCTTGTAGTTACCTCTCTTTTGATTCCTCTTTCTTGAAGAAAAGAATCAAACTCATGGGAGAAATATTCTCCCCCTCCATCTGACCTTAGACTTTTTAGTGATTTACCTGTTTGATTCTCCACAAGAGCCAAATATCTTTTGAAACATGAAAAAACTTCATCTTTGTGTTTCATAAAGAATAGGATAGTCCATCTGCTGCAATCATCAATAAAGGAAACATAATACCTTGATCCTGATATTGAAGCTTCCTTGCTTGGTCCCCATACATCTGTATGAACCAACTCCAAGAGATCTCCATGCATATAACCTTTCTTCATGAATGGTAACCTGTGAGACTTTCCAAACTGACATGCACTGCACTTATAAATCATATGTTGTATTGACAAATTAGGAAGTCCAAGTACACTTTGGTCCCTGCAGATTTGCTTTAATGACCTTTCACCAATATGTGCTAACCTTTTGTGCCATACTTCCAATTCTGTGAGTGTCTGACTACCATAATTAAAGAGAGCAATGTTTCTAGTGTCCTGTAATTCAAATGTGAACAATCTACCTGTCTTTTCACCTTTTGCAATTCTTCTGAATCCTTGACTTGGATCTTCAACAAATGCTCCTGCTTTTGTGAACCTGACTTGCAACCCTTTCTCTACTATCTGCCCAACACTTATCAAATTCTTTGTAATGGTAGGGACATAGAGTACCTTACTGAGTAGGTTGATGTTTCCATCAGGTGCTTTGACATTGCCTATTTTCTCCACAAGATGTTTTGTATCATCTCCTGTTTGTACCTCATGCTTATTCCTTGGATCTTCTAAATCTGATAGGAGTGCCACATTTCCTGCCACATGATTTGAACAACCTGAATCTATGTAGAAAACATGCTCATCAGATTTACCTTGTGGCATAGCCATGTTCATGATCAATAATGAATCCTCTTTGTTTGAGTCTTCTGTGTAGTTATTGTAGTCTCTCCTTCCTTTGTAGCCTCCTTGATAGTTTGAATGATTGTAGTTGTTGTAGTTGCCATGGTAGTTGTTGAACCTTCCTCTTGAGTATCCATAACTTCCTCTATTGTATCCTCTGCCTCTTTGATTCCTGGAATTCCTAAAGCAATTTTCAGTTGTATGATTAGTTAATCCACAAATAGAACATGAGTTGAAGTCTTGGGATCTCCCCCTGCCTTGTCTACCTCCTCTTCCTCTACCTCTGCCATGTCTTCGTCTACCTGCATAGTTAGCTTGATATGTACCTGCTTCATCATCCACTTTCTTTGCCTTTCCTTTGTTATCTTTAGACTTGCTTTTATCCGTGTATAAAGCTGAAGATTGATTACCTTTAGAGCTTTCTCCATTTTTGATAAGCTTTGCCTCTTGAGTAAGTAATTGTCCAATGAGTGTGTTGAAATCAGGTACATGCATGTCCATGTACAAATCCATAGCTGTGGTGAATGCTTCCCACTTGTCATCTGCCTTCAAGCCATTGATGACCTGCCTTACAATTTGCTCTTCATCTATTCCCTCTCCAATGCTTCCCAACTGATCTGCTATGTCCTTGAGCTTTGTGACAAAATCAGTCACATTTTGTTTGGGAGCCTTCTTGAGAGTTGTGAAATCCAGCCATAGTTGATGCTTCCTAGCTTTAGTACTTGAAGCAAAGAAAGCTTCAAGTGCATCCCACACTTCCTGAGATGTCTTACAACTTCTAATGTGAGGCAACAAAAAATCTGAGATAGAGTTGAGGAGATAAGACCTTGCAAGTGCATCCTTGGAGCACCATGTGCTCAATCTTTCTTGCTCTTCTTGTGTTGGTTGACTTTTGTTCCTGAAACTTGGCATAACTTCATCTCCAGCCACATAACCATATAAACTTCTACCTTGGAGATAAGCTTCCATCCTTAATGACCAAGCTGAGTAGTTACCTCTGTCCAATTTGTCAATTGATGAAGGAAATCCATCTGCCATGTTGTCCAACCTTGCTCTGATACCACTGTGAAGAGATGGATAGGTATGTGTTGAAGATGAAGAGGTGTTGCAAAATCTTTGCTCTACACTAGCCAAATGAACTCCAGGAGTAGATGGTGGGCCCTTTTAGCTTGCCAATGGATGTATTAGACACCTTATGTACCTTGGAAGATCACTCTCAAAAAGATAGATCAAAACAGATAAGTTGGAGTTAGCTCAGAGGTGAAAACTTGCTATTCTTGGTTAATACACCTGTCCAGTGTTTTACATAATTCTCTGAGCACAGCAGCAATTAGATTAATTCCTCTTGGGGAAGGCTAGGTAGCTTAAAGAGCTAACTTTAGAGAGTAATCTCATCAAAAATAACAAACCACACACTGAGAATGACTTTTAACAAGTGATGACATCATCCCGATTTTCACGGGCTGCTACAGAAATAGACCAGTGAGTAGAAAAATTAACATAACTCAAGATGTAAGAATCCAATGATCATGAAAATTTGTATGCTTATACTAGACAGTAAGTTGAATTCAACAAGCTTGAAAGCACTTAATTTGGATGCGTAAACACTGAGAAATGACTCTGACAAGATGACTGAAAAAGTCGGGTACCTGACAGAGAAGTGAAGATGAACATACCCTGTTGACTTCAAATGAACATAACTGAAGATTCCAACATCCAAATGACATGAAAATTTGTGAGCATATAGTAGCCTTATAGAGCTATCTTTACCAAGTTAAATCACTGAAAATGATGAACCAAGTGCAGAGAAACAATCTCTGCAAGCTGACTGAGAAAAATTGAAGTAATGGCAGTGAGTAGTACACATCACAAGAACATGGAAAGATGAACTCAAATAATCATGAAAATGAAAGTATATTGCTTTTACAATACAATGACTTACTGATACATATGTGTGCCTTGTAATCACACCTTGATATGGCATAAAGCTCAGCTCTTGGAGGTCTTCACATAGGTCTCTCTTACCACGACTAAAAACGCCATCTATTTATAGTTGAGTTTGGGGGGCTAACTTCCCTCAATCACTCTCCAATCAATCAATGATTGATTTGATTCTCTACCTACCACAAATCACAAATTCGTGGCTCCTCTTTCCATTCTTGATCATGTGGGCTCAACCACTTAAGATTCTCTTACTTTTACATTAAGTAAACTCTTCAAAAGTTACAAGAGGTAGTTCACAAGTGAACTTTACATAGTCTTCATTTTGAAGCTTCTTTAATGACTTTGTGAGACTCAAGCCAATACTTAGGCTTGTCATAGACTTGCTCCAACACATCAAAGTATGCCTTTTGCCGTTTCTTTGTAGCATAGATGCCTGCTGCTGCTCGTAGCCTCGTCTCACTTAAACGTTCTAGATCAAAGATCCTAGAGGACAATTCATGTCCATTCCACTCATGCTCTTGTGCTACTCTTAAAGCTGGGATTAGGAAATCTAATGGTAGCACCGCATTTTGTCCGAAGACCATCTGAAATGGGGTGCCATGGAGTACCATTTTGTAGGCCACTCGGTATGCCCAAACAACATGATGAAGTTGTTTGTCCCAATCAGAGCGTTTGTTATTTACTAGTTTTGTCAACACATTACATAGGATCTTATTCGTGCTCTCGGCCTATCCATTGGCTTGTGGGTGATAAGGGGCAGACTTCTTATGTATCACCATGAATTTTTGAAGGAGATTTTCAATGACTTCGTTCAAGAAGTGTGTGCCTCTATCACTAACCAACTCTATTGGCAGTCCATATCTCGTGAATACATTCTCGAATAAGAACTTAGCGGTCGTTTGAGCATCATTCTTTGTTGTGGCTTTTACTTCCACCCACTTTGTAAGGTAATATGTGGCTACAATAATGTACTCAGCATGGGAGTTTCTAGCTGGGGGGTTGATGGGACCTACAAAGTCTATACCCCACTTTGAAAATGCACGTCCTCCCATCATTGGCGTTAAAGGGATCTCATCTTTTCGTATCGGATATTGTGCACGTTGGCATGTGTCACATTTCTTCACATAGGTATGTGCATCCATATGAAGAGTGGGCCACCAAAGTCCTGAGAATAGAATGGTCTTGATTACTCGGTCAGGCCCAAAGTGTCCACCTGCAACACCACTATGTGCAGTTTCTAAGACCTTCAAATAATCTGATTCATGAACGCACAATCTTAGATAACCATCTTTGTCTCTCCGATATAGGTTGTCTCCTACTAAGGCATAGCCCTGAGCCTCTTGCTCCATGCTTCGTCGTCTTGTTAGACTAGCCTCACTGGGTAGTGTTCCCGATCTCATAAATTCGACCAATGGAGCACTCCAATCTGGGATTAGCGACATGTGATAAAGAGTGGCATGCTCCACTGGGGGTCTCTTCTGGCACACTGGACAATTCTTAGTCCACTCATGTATTTCTTTGTCCATGCTAGGCCAATACACTCCTAAACGTTCTAGGTTTTGCAATGTTCGTTGTTTAGAGTAGTGATTTCCTAGCAATCCTTCATGGGCTTGTTGCAACCAATTAGTATGTTCATCATCCTTGACACAACAAGATAGTACACCCTCTGTATCCTGTTTGTACATGCGTTCAGCCATTATTTGATATTTTTGTGATTTTACAATGTCTTCTTTCTTTGTTTTTACATTCTTGTTTGTAGGTCCGAAGGTTAGGACTGGTACTAACTTATTTGCCCATTTAGGAACAACTTCTAAATTGAACAAATAGGCATCCGGTAATTCATCAGACACTCCTTGCGCTGGCTCTCCTGAAGTGACGCGAGAAAGATGGTCCGCCCTAAGATGGGTCCTTCCTTTCCTGATAACAACTTCAAAGTCGTATTCCATTAGTAAGAGGAACCATCTTACTAAGCGGCCTGTATTGCAAGGTTTATTGACCAAATATAATAAAGCTTGATGATCAGTGAAAAACTCGAACTTATTGGCCAATAGATAGTGTCTAAACTTTTTCACAGCATATACCATGCCTAGACCTTCTCTTTCCGTTGTGGTATAATTTCGTTCAGCCGCATTTAATTGCCTACTAGCATATGCTATCGGCAAATCTAGGTTTCCTTCACCAGTGGGTTGTGCTAGCACACATCCGATGGCATGATTGGATGCATCCACATGGACATGGAATGGTTTACTCCAATCAGGAGTGGTCAGTATTGGTGCTGAGCACAAGCGTCTTTTTAGCTCATTGAAGGATTTTTCACATCCATCGTTCCACTCAAAATTTGTCAACAATCCATAAAGAGGTTTAGCTATGATGGCATACATGTGGATAAACCTACGGTAATATCCACAATGGCCCATAAAGGCTTGTACCTCTTTAACATTCCTTGGCCTGGGCAGCTCTGCTATTGCTCTTACTTTGTCCTCATCTGTTGAAATTCCATTCTTAGAAACAATGTGACCTAATATTTTACCTTTTCGTACCATGAACACACACTTCTCTGGGTTCAGACACACTCGATAATCTTTACACTTGTTGAAGATTTGTCTGAGCTCAGGGATGTGGTATCTTCTTTGTTGGGAATGAGCACATAAGTCATCCACATATACTTCTAAGTTCTTTTGCAAGAACTCTTTGAAGACATGACACATGAGCCTTTGAAATGTTGCAGGTGCATTGGTGAGACCAAATGGCATCACACGAAATGCAAAGATTCCCCATTCTGTGGCGAAAGCCGTTTTGTGTTGATCTTCTGGGGCAATGGCTACTTGATTGTAGCCCAAAAATCCATCAAGGAAGCTATAAACTTCCTTGCCTGCGACACGCTCCAATAAATGTTCGGTGATTGGAAGTGGATAACTATCTCGAATCGTAGGAGCATCAACTTTTTTAAGGTTAATACACACTCGCAATTTTCCATTCTTCTTGGGCACCACTACAATGGGGGACACCCATTCAGTATGCTCAATCTCATATATGAATCCAGCTTCAATCAGCGTGTCAATTTCTTCTTTTATTTTAGCAGCATAAGTGTCATTATATGTGTAGGGCTTTTGTTTGGTGGGCTTGGCATCAGCGGTCATCGGGATCGTGTGAGCAAATCTTTGGATCTACTCCCTTCAAGTCTCTATAGTGCCATGCGAACACATCCCTATATTCTCTTAATAGAGCTACAAGCTCTGCTTCTTGTTTTGCACTTAGGTCATCTCCTATGTAGGTACATCGCTCTTCGTTCCCTTCGATGGTCACTACAATTTTTTTGGTCTTTTCTTTATTGTCATATGCTTCTCCTATAATGGCCTCTCTCTTAGGCATTCGTACCAGAATTTTTCGGTCTTCCACTTCATATTTCTTGAAGTTTTCTGGTACTTCAAACAATGATTCCTCCTCTTCTTGTTTCACTGCTTTTCTTTTCATTTTCTTTTTACTACCTTCACTTCCTTCCTTTGAATTTATCGTTTTAATGCTTGTGAGGGGTTCTTCTTCTTCTTTTTGGGTTAACACTCCCATGTCTTCTAAATAGTGTTCCTCTGAGTCAAAGTAAGTATCCATCACAATGGATTCTAGATCACCGTCATTCTCTTCTTCTTCTATGAACTCACTAGGATCACACTCTTCCAACAAGGGCTGACACATGAACACTGAAATATCATAACCCTCCTCATCACAATGAGGTGTCCATTGTTCTTCATTGACTGCAATGTCCATGGTAGCTAAGATTTCTGCCCAACCATGAGGCTCAAATTCCTCATCTAGAAATATCATTGGTGTATAGGCTGGGTCTTTGATTGGTCTATCTCCTGGGGAAGTTCCTTCTTCTCTTGCTTTTAGGCGCTTTTCCTCTTCCTCCGCGACCTTGCACATCCACAAGTGAGTATCTTCATGCAGCCAGGATGGATCTGGGTAACTTTCAAAATGCACGGAGATAGAATCTTCTTTCGCTTTGTGGATAGGATTCCACTGTAGGGGTGGTACATCTCTGAAGGTGTAATCCTTCATATTCACCTTGGTAGTGACCCCTAAGTGCTGTAAGTACAAGGAGTTGGTTCCCCAATCCTGTACTATTTGCAATTGTCGTAGGAAGGGTCTTCCTAGGATCATCTCATAGACATTATTTTTCTCAAAGTCACATATAGCAAATGTGTGTTCAAACTCTACACCACAAGTGGTTAGAGTTATCCCTTCACGCAATCCTAGAGGTCTTTCAAAATGACTGTCTGCCATTTGAAGCTTCATTCTCGTTGGTCTTAATGTGGGTTTGCCCCATCACTTCCACAAGGAGGTGGTTGCAATAGCAACACGAGCACCTGAATCTACGATTGCTTTGGTTGTGTAACCTTGATAGGTGATCGGAAGATAAGTATTACCTTCTTCACCTTCACTCATGTCTCCTATCTTGTCTAGAGGTATCTCTGGAACTTTTTGTTTAGAGCTTGCTTTGGGCATAGTGGACTCAAGTTCTGGAACTTGATCCTTCACATGATTCCACAGCTCAGGTTTTGCTTTGAGTAGCTCTTCTACAGTGAGATGACATTGAACCTTTGTGTTCTTCACAACATCAGTGTTTCTCGGAACCACTGAGTCTTCATTTCTTACCAATATTGTGGGAGCTCTGGTCTTAAGAGATTCAGATTCCCATGGGCCTGTGAATTGAAGCAACTCTTGTAAAGAATTAGATTCAAAATCTAATCTTCCATCTTCTTGTTGCTCTGCTTGGTCTCCATAAATAGACGGAATGTCTTGGGGAAATTGGTCATGAAGATCATCAATCTCAGGAATAGGAGGGGAATTACCCTTCTCCTTGGCCCATTTCTCTTCTTGTATTTCCCGCAAGAACTCTTGAGAGTACTGTTGAATTGAAGGAGGTATTCCAGCATCCGTGGAATTAGGAACATAAGCTCCCATTGGTGGTGGGCTTCCTCTTTCAATAACTGGTTGAGCTTGTGGAGGTAACGAAACTTGTGGTTTGTTTACCAACTGCTCTAATCTTTCTAGTAAGCCTTGGAAATGCAAATCTGATTTGACAGAGTTTGTCTAATTGAACTTTTGACTAGTCTCAAGTATAGCTTGAGCTTGTTCTACCATTTTCATGCACATTTTCATCCGTTCAATCTCTAAATCCGCTCTAGGGTAACTCTTGTCTAGGTTTGCAGCTATTGGCCCTTCTTGAAGTCGAGCCTGGTAGGCCTTGAACATCATGTCCAAGCCTTCTGGGGTTGCATCTGCAAGAACAGACCCTGATTGCGGTCTATTTACAATGGGCGGTGGGGTGGAATGAGGTGGAATGGATGGAGCTTCGGCATGTGAGGGGCTTTGAGATGCAATGTCTTCTATTTTTGTTTTGGTATCCCTTAGGCTTTCTTCTAGCTCGGATCGCTTTTTGTTCCACTTGCGATTAGCCTTCTCTCTTGTATCCTTCCAAGTTCTTGGTTTCCTCTTACTAGGTTCTCTTGACTCACTTGACTCCGATTGCTCAGATGGTTTTGCTTGTTGTGCAGCCTATGCCCTAGTAACTGCCTGTACAGGAGCCACATTACTGCTACTTGAACTTGACTCGGCCACTAAGCCTACCACATTGATGGGTGTGACCTTGGGTGCACTAGAGGGATTCCTGGGACACTCTCTAGGAAGATGTTCCTTGCCGCACTCAGGACAAAAGCCTTGTATTGTGATGTTTTGTCAGGCTAGTCCCAGAGCTGGTTGGTGGGGACATTCACGAATGAAATGGTCGCCTTGACATCTAAAGCATGGTCCTCTAGGGGCTTGTGGTCTTACTTGTTTCAATTGGGGCCTAGGATTTGGATTTGTATACATGACATTGGAGTATTCTTGCTCCCAATTTTGTTCCATAGGTGGTGCCTCATATTGATACTGAGAAGTCTCACTTTGCTCAGGTGACTCTATGTAATAAGCATGTGGACTATCTTCATGGAAGTAGTCTGAACCATGAGCGTGAGAGTCATTTTTTGAGACCAAAGGGGTTAGTGGCACCAATGCTCTATTAGGGTTCTCCTCCGCCATCGTATATTTAACTGGGATCACATTGGAAGGAGCTGGTGGTTGGTTTCCTAGGACTGGTTGTGGCCTGTATGGTGTCTGATATTGTTGCTGTGGCCTATAATATGGCTGTTGGTATTGGTTCTGATACCCACCCTGTTGGTAAGGTTGCTGATAACTTGGTCTGACAGCCTGCCTATTGTATGGACAATCTTGAGCCGTATGATTTGTATATTTTCTCTCAATGGTGCAGTATAGAGCATTAGGGTTTCCTTGGGGTTGAGCCATTATTGGGCACACATTAGCCATGTGATCTCCTCCGCATGTGTAACATCGCTTCAATGAGGTGACCCTTGGCATTTGTCTATTTTGAACTCCTAGCTTTTTGGCCACTTGCTCAGCTATCTCATCTATCTCAGTGGAGGTTCTAGAGGTATGACTTGTAGAACTATCAGAGTCCTTATAGAGTTTGGATAGTCCTAACTCTTCACCCAAGTTGTCTTCTATGTCAATGCATATCCGTACACACTCTTCTATGGATCTAGGCTCTTTCAAGTATACATATGACCTTAATTTTGTGCTCAATAGGCCATCTAGAAACAAGGCCACTTGTTTGGCTGCTGTGGGTAATTCTGGCACAGGACATCTTTCCAAGTACTGTCTAAACCTTCTTCCTGCAAGTCGCACTGTTTCTTGGGGTGTCTGCTTAAAGCTGTGGATCAAGGATGATGTGTTATGCCTGATACCACTCTTGGAAAACTCTACAATGAATTCTTCTAGCAGTTGGCCTATGCCTCGATATTTGCGACTATTTAGGGGTTGAAACCAAGCTAAGGCAGTACCTTTAAGAGTCAAACCAAATGCCTCAAACTGAGTGAACAAGTCCTCAACCTGTTCAGCTCTTAACACTTGCTTGAACTCGGCCACATGATCATAAGGATCTCCAGACCCATCAAAGTAGTTCTTCATTGTCTTAACCACTTGAGAGGGTCTAAGGGTTCTTGAGTGCTCTCGGGGTCTGGGCAATGGAAAATCATGTTCACTCTTTGTCTCTCCCTTTCAGGTCTTTCCATTCCATATCCTGATCTGTCTCTGCCCACAGTGTCTGCAAAACTTACCTCCGGTCTCTCTCTAGTTCTTTCCCTCTGGGTTTCATGAGCCTTAGATGATCCGGCTCCTTGCAGGCCTTGGGAAACATTAGATCTTGGTGGAGGGAAAATTGATTCACCTTGCCAAGTGTAAGCATGTCTGTCATGATCTGATACCAAGAATAATTTCTCAGATGTGTGATCTAGATAGACAACTTTCCCTGGTGTCTCTGGATCCTTAAATTCATAGATGGTGACTACTGGGCTGGGTTGATCTGGCCTAAATCTCCAAAAAGGCTTCCTCCGTTTCTCTATTCAAGAATAGTTCTATGCTTTTGTTATCTTGAGGAATCCATTCTAGAGTGAGCACTCTGGTCAAGACTTACTTACCTCTAGGGGTCTTGGGTTCTTGTCCCAGGTCTCCTTGCTCTAGGTCTCCTATCTCGTTCTCAGGAATGATGTTTCCAAACTCATCTGTCCTATCTGGTAAATTGGTAACCACATACATGGTTCCTTCCTTATCAATGTAAGCACCCTCTTCGAACTTGACTACTGGGTGTTCAAGTCCAAAGGGTTGATCAGGATTTTTGAGTTGAACCACTGATCGTCTTAGACCATCCTCATAGATGTGGGCACCTAATTGGTTGGTCCTGATATACTCCAATTGGGTCTTATAGGGACCTTCTGGTGTCTGTAAATAGGCAGTGCCTGAGCTACGTGTGGGTCTTTCCATGCCAAAAGACATTTCAGAGTCACTGGTTTCTGAACCTAGTGTGTAAGGATAACCACTAAGCTGTTGAGCCCAAGACTTGGCTGTATGGTTGACACTAGCCTCAGATGATCTAATGCTTTGTCTATCCTTGCCTAAGTGTCTGCCAGATCTCAGGTTCATAAGCCTTGGCTTCTAGTCCCAAAGTTCTCTTATATTGCTCAAAATCCTTTGGAACACCCTGGTTTTCTAGTTTCCCTGAGGGTCAACTTCAAAATAACCTATCTAATAATCTTGCTATTAATTTTACCATAAGCAGTGGAAGTTTTGGTTGTACTCCCCACGAACTTTCCAACAAAACCAAAATCACAGCAAACGGATTTCGTATGAGAAAGTTATGCCAGTTCAGGGTTCTGGGGTTTAAAATAGGGAAACAAGATCTCTCTAGGAACTCAGGACAGGCGATACGATACCAGATTTTCACGATACGATTCCTTCGTTCTACACGATACCACTTCAGACGATACCCGCTTGGACGATACGATACTACCAAGGCGATACCAACTTCCACGATACGATACTGCTCTCTTAAACGATACGATACTGAAAAACACTGAGTCACAACAAAGGAGAACAAAGACATGTTCTCTTTTTCTTTTTACCTAAAGACCATTATATCAAGCAATAAAGTGAGCATTTTACAATATCTAGAAAGCATCACTTGTTCTTGCTTGTAAATATTGTCACTAGAACCTTGATCTCATATCCCAAGTAGTCAAGATAGATATAATAAAATTCTTGTTGCCATGAAAACTAGTTCTTCAGCCGATCAAGAATCCCACATCATGATCTTTGACAATAGATTAGTGTTTAAGGTACAAGTAAGAGTTCAGGAAGCTCCTTCCTTACATCCATAACCTCAACAAGCACAGATTATAGCTGATTAAAAGGTACTCAAAAATTAGAGTACATGTGTTGCAAAAATCGGAACATTTTAACAAGGCAATTAAGATCATCCCCTTTGTATGGTTAAGATCCTCATTGAATGCATGGCCATATTCACAGAATATGAAATACATTTCACAAAAGCATTCCCAAGAGAAGATAATAATCAACAAAATTATACTAAGAAACAGTCACACATGATCAGAGAAATGCTCAAGATAAATCAAGTTGAACACAAAGTGGAAGCAGAACTCGACATTATATTTATATTAAAATGATGTTTTACATTTCCTGTGTAAGTACAAGAGTAATATGAATCTACAATAGAAGCTGATCATAGCTTTCCTCAGGCTCAAGGATATTGGGATCCTCTGGAACATTAGAACCCATATCCTGCCTCTCTTGCTCCAAGATTGGCTCTTCAAGGTCAGCCATGTCCCCCGGTTCATCTGCAAGTGGGGGAACAGGCTCCCTTGAAGCCGGTTGGAATCTCTCCGTGTCTGCAATGTGCTTCCTTCCAACCTCTTGGTCTTCATCTGGGCATTCATTCAGCCCATTGATTCTCATTTTAATAAAGCTCACTTGAGCATCATCCTTCTCCACAGCTATGCAGTGCCTGAACATCTTTAAGGAGCAAGCCAGAGTCGTTCCTGAAACAGCAGAAAACCACTTAGAGGTGCCAATCAACCATGACTAATGAAAACTGTGAAAATTGAAATTACCTGTGCCCGAAAAAAGGTCAAGGACCCAGTCATCATCATTGGAGAATAGCTGAAGCAATCTCATTATGAGTTTTTGTGGCTTCTGATAGGGGTTAACCAATGTCATGTCCCCAGCTACATGACGAAGTTTCTTGGTAACGGCTGGGAACATGAGCACATTTGAGATCCCATTCTCATTGCAATGCTCCCTGACTCTCCTTTTGCTTACTTCATCATAATAGCCAACTGTAATGCATTCAGTGGCGCTCACAAACCTATGCAAAGGAGTGTGATTTACATTTGTCTTCACCCTGCAAACAAGAACTATGAGTCACAGAGAGCATCATTAAAGCCACGGAGATAGAAAGAAGATTACTTACCATGTGAGGCACTCCACAGCATGACATCTTGCCTTCAGAGCAGTTGAAACAGAGAAGGACTGGTCTCTGCTATG
Organism: Ceratopteris richardii; assembly: GCA_020310875.1. NCBI lineage: Eukaryota > Viridiplantae > Streptophyta > Polypodiopsida > Polypodiales > Pteridaceae > Ceratopteris > Ceratopteris richardii. Next base: position 96,620,065 of record CM035419.1, read on the forward strand.
GAAAATTACTATCCTCCAAAGAGGAGACATAGTCAACTCTGCAAAATCAGTGACCATCTTCCGAATCTGAGGGTGTTTGAAGGGTTCATCATCATTAACTGATCCCAACATCCTAAATCCATAGGGTATGTTCGCTATGAGAAGGGAGAAATGTTTTCTAGGCACAACAGAACAAATATTATTTACATCACTACAGTATACATTGTAATATACAGGCCTAAGGGGGTCTAGGGGATTGGAGAAGCATTTAAGATCAGGTTCATCATCAAAATCCATCTCCTTGGCTTTCAGCCTAGATTTCTCATGCCTTGCTCTTTGAATGTGAGCCAGGAATGCAGGGGGGCAATCATCTAGTAGCTCCGCAGACTTACTTTTCTTTGGTTTCTGCAGACAAAAGTGGAAAGACAACTAAATGAGCTCTTCAATACAGCAAGCAGAACATAAGGAAGCGATGAATGGCATCGATTTCATGTGGGGGTAGATGCCAGGCATCGACTTTCTACTGAAAGTCGATGCCTGGCATCGACTTTGGGACATTAGTCGATGCCTGGCATCGACATATGCCACGAGGTCGATGCCAGGCATCGACTTATGCTGCAGGTCGATGCCGGGCATCGACTTATGCCCCCAAGTCGATGCCAGGCATCGACTTTTCGCTGCAGGTCGATGCCAGGCATCGACTTTTGGCTGCAGGTCGATGCCAGGCATCAACTTTAGCCGTAAGTCGATGCTAGGCATCGAGTTCGTACTAAAAGCTTGGCATTAAATTTGTTTGGTGAATCAAGGCATCTAACCTAATGGCAAACCAGGCACAACCTCAGAAAGAGAACCTACCCAATCACGAAAAAGGATGAAATATTCTGACAAAGCTTTGTAGGATGATGTGGTTGGATAGTCTCTTTGGACCTCTGTCCAAGAAAAGCAACCCAGCCTCTTCATCATGACCTCCTGAATCTTCATGTAAACTTTATGACTACAGTCACAGAAATTAAAAAGAGACTAGGTGAGAACAGAAAACATGGGAGGAGGGAAAAAGGATATGAGAATAACATACATACTTATTGAGCTCAGTCACCATCTCCTCCAGGCTTAAGTCCTTGGAGATTACCCTCGACAAAGTTGATATGATCAATGTATCATCCTTGATTCCTTGAAGGGCCCTCCATGGTGTCAGCTTCATGTCCTCGGGAGCCTCTTCAATTGAGAGGTCAGCTTTCCTTCCCTTTCCCTTCAGATCAACCTGTGGGTCTGGCCTCGACTTTCGTTGCTTCTGGCCCTTGACTTCCCTATTCTCCCACATTGTGAAAATTCTATCCTGTAGATCCCAGATCTCACCTGTTCTGAATGCCAGTTGAAACCATGGATCATATTTCCTCAAGGCATCAGACTTTGTATTCTCATCCAGTGCAATTCCAACCTCAATAAGGCATTGCTTTCGTAGATTGGGATGTATTCTTCCAGCTTCCTTAACAAGACAATCTTCATATTCATGGTGGAAGAACCGAATTCTCTCTATGGAGGACATTTTTTGCCTGTAGTCATTGTCATTGTTGTGATCCCAAGCAAGAAGCTTGGCTTCCTCAGTTGTAAGACCAGCATATATCTTACACTCTGCATACCTAAAGAAAAAAGTGGTAGGGTGCTCCTTCACTAGCTGTCTACGGGCCTCTGCAGAGTGTGAACCTCCAATCACATAATAAGTATACTCCTCAAATAAACCCTCATTGAACTCTTCCACAGAGCTGCACTCATTCGGATCCACCATGACAAGGAATGGCACAACAGTAGCATGAGGATTTATTCTCATTTTCTTCTTAAGATTCTGCACATGCAAATTGTGTGGCTCCTTGATCTCAAGGGGCCTCCTCCTTGTGACTGGATCTATAGGTGGCCTGTGGATGATATTGATTGGAAGGTGGAACAACTGCCCCTTCTTCACAATTTTTCTTTTAGCTATATCCTCCCTCATCTTGTTCTGCTCAGTACCAAGAACACCCGAGGCAAGCTCTCCACCAGGTGCAACAATTATATCCTCAGAGCTAGAGCTTGAGTCAGAAGACTCCTCTTCTGAAATTCTCTTCTTTTTCTTTTGAAGCTTTTTCTGCACGCTCTTCTTACCCCTTGCCTTTACAGGGGTCGTCTTCTTCTGTTGTGTTGGCATGATATTGCCCTGGATCCATGGCATCAGGTCTTTGATGAAAATCACTGAGTCTCTGCATATCTGAGCTAGCCCTTCTGGAACACAGCACTCTGGGCACAAGAAATCCATCTTGCATATGACATTTCTTAATCCTTTCGATGTCTCCACCAAGAAAAGCAGGTTGTCAGAATCTTCATCTTCATAATCTAGTTTGTAAACAAGGCCATATTGAAAACCTTGCGTTGTCGTGATCTTTCCTCTACCATAAGCCCCTGCGAACACAAGGAGGACTGCATTCTTCTCTTCAACGTACTGAAGGCACCACTCTAGATTTGTCATGTCCCGAAGTGGACGATCTGTCCTCATGACCTCCGTCTCCCTAGACCTTTCCCTCATATTTGGATCCTCCTCACGAATTTTTATGCTACTCTGTCCACTTGAGGATATTCCTAGTGGGTTGCTGGCCTTCTCAGAGGATAATGGTGCAATAATTTTCTTTTGTTTTGCTTGGTGACCAATGCCTTTGTCACGTTGCTGGTCAACAGAGCCCATGGTGACTCTGAGCTTCTTGATGGGCCTTTCATCCTTGTACTCCGCATCCCTGAAGGCACTTGGAAATATCAGATCAAACGTAGATGTGGTTTTCAAAGGCCCAAGTCCATGCCAGGCATCGATTTTGAGCTTCAGGTCGATGCCAGGCATCGATGTTTAAGTGAATGTCGATGCCAGGCATCGACTTTGTGTGCAAGTCGATGCCCGGCATCGACTTGAGGGTGAAAGTCGATGCCAGGCATCGACTTGGGGGTGCAAGAGTCGATGCTTGGCATCGACTTTTGGGCCCAAGTCGATGCTTGGCATCGACTTTTGGGCCAAGTCGATGCCTGGCATTGACTTTTACCCTCAAGTCGATGCCTGGCACCGACTTGCACACAAAGTCGATGCCTGGCATCGACTTGGGCCCAAAAGTCGATGCCAAGCATCGACTTGGGCCCAAAAGTCGATGCCAAGCAGCGACTTTGCACCCTAAAGTCAATGCCTGGCATCGACTTTTTAGTGCATGTTGATGCCGGCAAGTCGATGCTTGGCATCGACTTTTGGGCCCAAGTCGATGCCTGGCATCGACTTTCAGGTGTAAATCGATGCCAGGCAAAGACTTGTCGGTGCAAGTCGATGCCTGGCATCGACTTGCAATCCTAAGTCGATGCCTGGCATCGACTTACACCTAGAAATCAGACTTTTTACATAGACATACAGAGGGAATCTTTTTGGAATCTTTATTTATGGTATTATTTTTTCTACCTCTTGGTACTTTTGCCAACATTCTTCTTCTCCATCTGACTTGGCTTGCTGGTATGCTGAGCTCTGTGCTCCATGGCTGTCTGTGCTCTGCTGCTCTCTCTTGCTCGTGGATTTTGAAAGTGCGAACGATCTCCTCCTCTGGTATTTATAGGAAATTGGGTAACTTGAACCAGAGACTAACTGGATCTAACTGAATGAGTCCAGTTGCTAACTAAATCTGTCAACTTATCTAACCAGGGAATAGCACCCACACAAATAGGCTGTTTCAGAGCCACTTTAATGAAATATTCATAGACCCTTGCAACTATTTATATACATTTGCATAGAAATTACATTTCAATGGCAAGAGTATGGTATGTCCATGAGGATGTCTAAACTCATGTAGAGATTTTTTTCTTAGAATCTCTTTCTTGGGAGAAAATCAAGTCAAAGTTGTGTTAACTGTGGGAGACTAATGACATCTTTATAGTATTACCCTCCTCACTTTAGTTCATATTCACATTTATCTTGTAACTCACTGTTGAAATGGAAAATCAATGTATGAATAAACATTCAAGTACAGAACCTTGCAACTATTTATATACATTTGCATGGAAATTAAGCTTCAATGGCAACAGTATGGTATGTACATGAGGATTTCTAATCTCATGTAGAAGTTCTTTCTTAGAGTCTGTTGCTTGGGAGAAAATCAGGTCTAAGTTGTGAGATTAATGACATCTTTATAGTGTTATCCTCCACACTTTAGTTCATATTCACATTTATCTTGTAACACATTGTTGAAATGGAAAATCAATATATGAATAAACATTCTGTGTACCTCTTTTACACATAATTCTTTTTTAATATACTTTCATCTACCTCTTTGATATCTAGCCTAGACCACAATAAAACCTAATCCTTGAAATCTTAACGAAATGTAAAATTTCTTCTTGTATAGTGTTCAATGGCATAGCATATTCCAGTTGGAACTCAACTTGGATATATTCTAGTTGTAAAATTTCTTCTTGTAAAATTTCTCCAAACAATTTTATTATATATTCCTGTTGGAACTCAACTTGGATATATTTTGATTCATTCACAATGCTTAGACTCAATGACTCATATGTAGTTAGAAATCAACTGTGTTTCTCATTTGAATCAAAAGTGAATCAAATCTTTGGTTCCCTTATTAGTGTATATTTGAGTAATTAAGTGATTTGATGTAATTTGATGTTTAATGTTATTTAATGTACTTTAATAAGCTTTTGATTTCATATCTTCTTGATGTGACATCTTCACTTGATCTCGGATTTCTACTTATTTAAAAAGGTCATTCATCTTCAGTCTTCTGTGAACACAGTGAAGATGAGCTCAATCTTTTCAGTGGATGCTTGGGCATCAGCTTCCTCTGCTCATATTGATTCATTGTTCTCAGTTGAGCCTTTCCAGAGAAGTGATGATCCCTATGATTTAGAACGTGCTGATGATTCCATGTTTTCTGTTGAGTCATTTAAGTTATCCAATTCACAGTGCAATGCTGCTCAACCAAATGCACCTCTTGATCTCCCATCTGATCCAACCATTGATCTCCCTTCTGACTCAAGTGCATGTGGAGCAACGAAAAAGCAAAGCAAGCTCAATCTACGATTTAAAAGAAGGTCTCGTGAAGTAAGTCGAAAAAGATTTAAATTTCTTACTTCAGATAGACAGATTGCATTGGATATTGTGAAGCATTGTTGTGGTTTGAAATGTTTGTATAATTTAGGAATGAAGAAACTAAAGCACATAAGAGAAAAATTCCTCCATTTAGATAGTGAAAGGCAAGATATATACCTTGTTTCTTGCATGCAAATGATTGAGGATAACATGTCAGTAACGCGTGTTGGTTTTGAATATTTCTTTACTCAAGGGATGCCATGCTGTAGGGCTGCATTTAAAATTGCAATGGGTGTAGGAAATTTTAGAATACATAGGGTTCAACAAGGGTTTTTGAATGGGGATCTCATTTTGGATACGTTCCATGTTGGGACCAAAGGATCTGTTGGACGTCATGCAATGAATTGGATGATGAACTATTTTAGCTTGCATTGTGAAGTTATGCCTACAACTGGAAGGTTGCACTTGTCAGATAACTTTACTCGTCGAGAGGTATTTCAAATATATAGAGAAGACATGGAAAATAGAAATGAGAAGTATGTGTTGTATCGTCACTTTACTCGATTATGGAAGGAAGAGTTTAACAATGTTTCTATTCCTCGTAAAGTTAGAATGGGTGAATGTTCAGTTTGCGCCACTTTGAAAAACATGGCAAAAGGGGCTACAACACCACAGGAAAAGCATAATTTTAAAAACCTTCTTAACAACCATCGTGACAGTCAAGCATTAGAGAGAAAGAAAGCAATTCATCATCGAAGTAAGGCACTCAGAAATCCGGAGCGTTATATGTGTTTGTTGATCGATGGTATGGATAAAAAAAAACTTGTTTGCCACATTTTTATCGCATCCCTAAGGACATTGGAGATGAAGTCCTTGTGCAAATGCATTTGGTTGGTGCTTTGGTATACAATGGAACTGTAATGTCCAAGGTTTTCTTCACATATCCGAATGTGCATAATGATCCAAACCTTACAGTTACTGTCATTCATCGTGTTTTTCAATCATGGAAGGGTCTTTTGCCACCAACTCTATATTTGCAACTAGATAATACTGCAAGAGAGAATAAAAATTCTACAGTCTTTGGATATTTAAGCATGCTTGTTGAAAAACAGGTATTTCAGAAGGTTAAGGTAAATTTTCTTCTGGTTGGCCACACTCATGATCACATTGATCAAATGTTCAGTACTTTCTCTAAGAAGTTGGCACATAACAATGCTTTTACTCTTCCGATTTTATCTGAGCTGATTTCAGAAGCATATACTCCAAAACCAGAAGTTCAACACCTCACACAGATTTATGACTTTAAGCACTTTTGCTCAATGGGCCTTGATAACAGTGCTAAGGTTTTGGCTCCATTGCACAATATTAGTTTCAACCATGTATTCTTGATGAGGAGGGTTGATGAAATAACCCTTTTATTTGCAAAGCAGTATTCATCTTCTCTTGGGTGGGAGCCTAAAGAGGGATGCAGATTGTTATTGCAGGTGCCTAATTTGTCTACTGTAACAGTGTATGGTGCAGAACAATCACCATATGAAGATAAAAACAATACAGAAAGATGTGGAAGTGTGGTTGATCGAAGTAAAAGCTGGATGCATGCACTCATTGAAAAGAAGAGACATATTGAGCGTGCAAAAAAATATGCTGGAGATCAAGATGTATCTTGGTGGGAGGACTTTTTCAATCATCAAGAAGAGATTATACAGTATACAATTGCAGGTCACTGGCCAGTTGATGTTCCATTCACATGGGATTTTTGTACACAAAGATCCGTGAATGTGGCCCAAGCATGTAATGCAGATGCACTTCAAAGTTTTATACATCCACCAGAAAGAAATATTTATGTAGGCCCAAGGATGACAAAACAGGCAGAAGCAAGATGGCAAGGAAATTTAATAGAGATAAATGTTGGAACGCTTATTGCAGTACTTGCTGATGGTGATGAGGCTACCAGACCATTTTGGATTGCAAAGGTTTTAGAGATAACTAAAGATATTGATCAGAGAAGAATAGAGGCTATGATGGTGCATTGGTATTACACTAAAAGTAGTAATGCATTCACAGGTAAATATAACTTAGAAATGGTGTGTGATACTAAACGAACAGGTTCAAAAAGGAAAAAGAATATTTGAAGCACATCCACTCTTAAAATGGATGATGTAGATATTCTTGTTTATGATTTTTCCTTGACAAAAACTGGTCACTTGAGGAAAGCAACCATCAACATGATAAAACAAAAGCTTCCAGATGTATGTGGTACACGAAATCATAGGAAAACAAGAAGAGTTGTGCATGATCCTACAGAATTTGGTATGTACGTGGATGAAGATAGAGCTCTTGTGGATATTGAAGAAGAAGAAGAGAGCTCTCAACAGTATGAGACTGAATCAAGTGCATCAGATGATGAGGGTGTAGACATAGATCGACAAAGTTGTGAGTTGCATTGAAGCTCTCAGACATTTTTAGTGCTTATGTAAATGCCTCAAAGTAGTTTGGTTAATGAAACCATGTTTTGTAGCAATTTTGAATAACAATCAGATATCCACCCATTAAAGATATGTCTAAAATGTTATTTTTGTGTAAAAACTATTGATTTCTACATTCTTATATATATTTTAGACATGTCAATGTCTTATCATATAGATTTTGGACATGTCAATGTCTTATCATATACATTTTGGGACACGTCAATGCCTAATATAGTGAAATTTTGACTACATTTTGAGCTCATTTTTTTTGAGAAAATGACAAAAAATGTCAAAAATTACCTGTTTTCACCTCATTTTTGTAATATATGTATACTGGTGTAAAGGAATTCCAAAAATGAGGTGAAAACATGTAATTTTTGACGAGAGTGTTCTCTTTTTACGACATAGTTCTCGTTTGTTACGACTCGCTGTTGAAAGTGGTCACGATACGATATCTCTAATTTGCACGATACGATACCAAAAATTTATGCGATACGATACTTGGTTGGTCCACGATACGATACCAATTTGCAAGCGATACGATATCACTCAGTCAACGATACGATACTGAAATTGGAGGCGATCCGATACCAACTTGGCCGCGATAGGATACTGCACAATCCGCGATATGATACCAAGAATGGCACGATACGATACCAGGTGGATCACGATACGATACCACCGGGGCGACCGCGATCGCGATACCAGCACTTGACGATACGATACCAGAATGGTATCGCGATACCTCAAGTGGGCATGCACGATACGATACCTCAACAAGTACCGCGATACACGGAAGTTCTGGTATCGCGATACCAAAACTCAACCGAACACGATACTTGGAGATTTTTACACCCAAATTCAAATTTTTTTGCAGATATGTGTACCTTGTGTCCTCCTTGTCACTTCTATCAGCCTGTAGATGCAAAATCTATCTCCAAAGCGGCGATACCACCCGCGCGATACCAGACGCTGTTCCTCTCATACCGCGATACTGTCACCTAGATTTTGGTGTTTTTGAGAGTTGTTTCAAGTGTTTTTCTTCAGCGTTTTTGGTTCTCAACTCTCCCTAAGCTTGTTTCTCAAAACCACGAGCAAAAAATGAGTAAATGTGCTGAGGAAAATGGAAAAAATCAGAGAATTTGAAGAGGGAAGAAGATGGTGATGATGATGAAGGTGAAGAAGGAGAAAAACTCAGAAAATGAACTGAAAATGGTGATTTTTTTTTCCTTCCAACGTCGCTACTCTACGTCTTACCATCACACGCTCGTCCTCCAAGCTCTCTCCCCGGCAACGGCGCCAAATTTGGTGTCACTCTAGCACAATGGTGAGTACCAACGTGAGGAGATACACCTCATAAATGTCAATCCGTGGAGATGTGAGGACCGGTATGAAGACCATGAGCAAGTGATGGCACAAGTGCGTGAGTGGAAGCAGACAAGCATGCACACACATACACACACACACGCACAAAGTAAGAGCAAAGAGCGGAACAATGGAAGATCTTCGATTACACAAGAGCTCTCTTACAAAGCTGAAAACTACAACAAGCTCACCTCAAAAATGAGCTCTCCAGCCCTTTTTATAGTTTTTTGAGTGGTTTTGGCCCTGTCCAGACCTAGTGTCTAGCCTAGTTAAAAAATAGGTTCCAGGGCTTATTTGAGGGCTCAAGCGGAGTCTAAAAATTATGAAAATTGATAGGATGGTAGTTCTAATACTCCTCAAGCTCGAGGACTCCTCAGCTTGGACAAAATGGAGTTACAAAAATGGAAAATGGTATTTACAATGATTTTTAGTGATGAAAATCACTATTTTTATAGGGATTTCTTCTGAAAATTTGATAGGTGCTTCTTGGAGCTCCCTACTTGCTCCTTGTTCTTGTGTGTCCACTTCCTTGATGCACTTCCATCCTTTGTCCTTGACCTTGAGCTTCAACAGAGGATTTTCCACATAAGCAATGGCTTTTTTATCTCAATGAGGGGGTGCCAAAGAGACATGAACTTCATATCCCAACGCAAGCCCATCCAAGTAACACACAACTTCTTATTAGGCATGTTATGATAGTCCAAATTCTCCTTGATTCTAGGAATTTTGTTCAAGCTATTATCATTGTGCCATTTGAGACCTTCATGGTGGGGAGGGTCATGTCCGATGAGGAGGTGGGTTTTGAGTGTTCCCAAGCGATGCATCTACTCTGCAAAAGCATCCATTCTTTGAAGTTCATTGTAATTTCTAGATCGATATCCTCAAATCTAATCCATCGGCTAGTTCCTTGATTCTAGAGGTGTTTCCTATACCGAAAACCCTTGTTCCAAAGCTTTTTAGCTTTTTGACGGTTCTAGGACTCCACGTCCGTGATGCCCTTGATAGTGAACCATATCGAATCATTCTATCTAATACTTGCCATCTATTTCCAATCTTCATTGATTCTGATGAATTGTTTGACCTTGTTCCAACTCTTCCACAACGAGCAAACCAGACTCGAGCCTTTAATAGACACCGGAAGCCGGGAGAATAGAAGGGTGAGAAGGCCCTGGTCCTTCCAACTTGAATGACCCACTAGTGTAAGAGCACTCTTCTTCTTAAAGATAAGCATGGCCCAAGAGGTCTCATTGTTACACCAAGCTTTGATAAACCATTTAGTTTCCAACTTGTTTGCCATGTCCTGAATGTCCAAAATCCCCATACCCCCAGGATCCCTTTGGATAATACAAGTAGACCATTTAATGTTTGGGACACCACTTCTGTTTGGGTCACCCGTCTAGAGAAAGTTTCTACAAACTCTTTCCAATTTGATAATCTCTTGAACCTTCGGTCTCCAACAGGAGAGAAAGTAAATAGTCGATGAGATAAGGAATGTATTGATTACCATGGTGAGACCCGTGAGGCTGATCTGCATATCTTTCCAGTAGGCTAGCTTGTTATCAAGCTTAGAGAGGATCCAATTCCATTGTTGGTCCATCAAAACACAAAATCCTATCGAAATACCTAATATGCAAAAGATGTGTCCCTTAGGGATCATTTGACAACCCTTTTCAACTAGGAATCAGAGCGAAAGTCCGATAATGGCTCTAAAAGCAATTTTAGAGTGGTTTATTTTGGATCTTGATGCCACACAAAATGTGTCCAGTCATCTCCAAAAGGTATCAATGCTGGTCATATTCTTATGCACAAAGGCATTTGTGTCACCCGTAAAAAGTCTCATGATCATCTGACCATGACTGAGAGGGAGTGAGAGTCCTTGAATATGGCCTAAGTCCATATGATGCTTCATTAGGCAACTGAGTCCCTCCTTAGTAATATCAAAAAGCAGAGGGGCCAAAGGGCATCCTTGCCTGATAGAGCATTTTAGTCTGATAGTCTTTGACAACTTGCCATTGACATTTATCTATGTTGATGCATTTCCCAGCAGGGTAGACATCATCTTAGTGAATTTTTTACTACAAACGAGGTCTTTAAGAGATTGGAGAATGAAGTCCCATTCAAGCCTATCATATGCTTTGTTGAGTCAATCTTAAGGAAGATGACATCTTGAGCAGACTCTTTAGCAAATTCAAGACCTTCCCAAATATCAATAATAGCTTCTAGGATGGAACTACACTTGATGAAACCCTTTTGATCCTCACTTAACCAACTTTGTAAGTGGCAAGAATATTGGTTGGCAATAACTTTAGCAAGGATCTTGTATCCCATTTGTAGCATCTTTACCGAGCGCCAATTCTCAATACTATTTTTGTTTCCTTTTTTGTGAATAAGCTTGATGACACCTTTGTTTAGACATTTGGGTAGCACACTAAAAGACAATGCCTCTTGCCATACCATGCGGAATAGAATGGCCACCATCTGGCTAAAGGTCTTGAAAAACTCATTGGTAAGACTATCAAGACCCAGGCTTTTCCCATTAGGAAGCGCATTGATGACTTCAAGAATTTGATTGTTTGAAATGGGACCTTCAAGAAGAGTTTTCAAATTATGTGGGATTCTCATTGGTTTAACTCTAGAGATGGTCTCCATGCAATCACGCCTATGGGGAGAAAGAGGTGTCGAAACCCCAAGGAGGTGGAAAAAGTGGTTGACAATCACCGAGCTATTTTCTTCTTTCATCTTGCATTGGACCCCATTGATGTCCATCAAGAAAGGGAAAACATCCTTAGATTCTTTCTTTTTAAGGAGATCACACATCTCTTTAGTAGGTTTGTCAGCCTTACTAGCCCACCACTCTTTAAAGTATACCTGTAGATTTTTCCTCTGAATTTCTTCCTTGTATCTCAAGAAGCCTCTACTTTTTCGTAGCCCCATCTGGTATTGAGAGTTTCCTTTGTTCACTTCCTCCTCAAGACGCCTCAGTCTCCAATAGAGCTTCTCTCTTCGCATGCGACAAACATTTTGTAGAATCCTCTACGTCTTGACAAGGATATGATGAGTCTTCGTAACCATGATCCTTCAACTTTTGGCTAGGGATGAGAGGTAGGGGAAGGCCAAGTTCCAAGCCTTAGTAATCTCCTGTTGGCCAGTGGGGAAGGAGAAAGATTTCGACTTAGCATGAAACAATGATGCTCTCTTCATCTTGGTAAAAAGCTTACAGGTGAGAATAATTGGGTAGTGATCCGAAAGCATAAGGTCTGTATGTTGGGAAATGGAGGTTTGGCCCCACTTGCTGGTTAAGTCCTATGACATGTAGCTTCTATCGAGCCTTGATTTTCTCATGTTTTGAAGGAGTTTGAATCGACTCCTTGAGCAAGCAATTAGATGAACCTCACAAGTTATTTGCTAAAATTTTGTAAGACAAACAAAGAATCTCTCTAACTTGAAATAGTTATAACTCCTAAATCATAAATCTTTTTCAAAAAATTGTTTGGATGAAGATAATAGACACTCATAGATCTCCATCATAGATGATGTCAAATAAAAATTATAACAATCACATATGACTCTTAAAATATACATGTACAAAAGACATTTCCAAAAGTTGTTGTAGAGAAAAGCCTCTCTATTGTAGAGATCATGAATCATGAAATATAAATAATATGACAATGAAATTTGAACCAAATATAATTAAGAAAACTAGCTTTCCAAGGCATATAGGAAGACAATATTTGGTTCAGTACTTCAGGAGAACCATAGAGTCTTTGCAGAGATAAGTGGCCTTTTTGAAATTTATAAGACTTTCATACACAATATCAAAGATAGCTTGAAGATACAAAAATCTTTTGAAATGACTTGTATTGAGTTCAAAACACGTGTAGAGTTTTTCCTAGCTTCTTCATGGCTCAAGCCAAGTTTTATGATGTGGTTTCTTAGAAATCCCTCTTAAAGACTAAAATTTCAGAATCTATATGGTGGCTTTACATGCAACCTAAAAACAACTTGTTCTTCACTTTTTAAAACATTTTTCTATTTTAAGTGCACGATACACAATAATTCACGAGTTCTAAAAGCTTTTGGAAGTGGTTATCCATCCAACTAAAGTTTAAACTCATTATTTAACATACAAGTTGGGTTTCCTTGCTCCAACATCTCCCTCTCAAACAAAACTTGCTATGAATCTTGATGTAGTTTTTATTCCATCCATATCTTGGAATTTGTTGATTTTATTTCCATTAACAAGCCATCACATGTGTAGCTTGATGAATATTTAGAGGAAAAAAATTTCAAGCTCTTATCTAAGACTTTCACCTTGATAAAATGATGGTGTATCTCAATGTGCTTAGTTCTTCCATGATAAACTAGGTTGGCTGCAAGATGTAGAGACATCATGTTATTGGTACGCCTTGATAAATGTTCAAGCTTGAAAAGAGTGTTTTAATCTATAAAACCTCTTTTATTGCTTCTACTAAACCTTTTTATTTAGGCTCTATTGAGGAAAGTGCCAGTATATTTTGTTTTTAACTATAGAAAGTAGCTTTTCTCCTATAAAACACATGGTCTGATGTTGATCTCTTGTCATACTTATTACTAGCCCAATCACTGTCTGAGAATACTCTTAAGCTTAAATTTGAGGAATAAGAGTAATAAAGGCATTCATTTACTGTCTCTTTTAAATCTTTAGTTACTCATTGTGTGTGTCAATGTGGTACTCTAAGTACCTAAATAGATTGTGAGAGAACTAGAGCTCAATAATGCAAGTCTGGTCTCCTTAGAGTAGCATACATTAGACATCCAATATGACTTTGATAAGTCTTCACATCATCGAAGATTCATATCATGTGTTCTATAAAGGATTTATATGCCAAGAAAATAAGTTAACCTATCAGGATTTGAAAGTTTAAATTCCTACTCTAACAAGAGTTTTACTCTCCTTATGCATTCCACTTAACCACCTATGACTAATATCATCCACACATATGCAAAGATAACTCAATCCTTCACGTGTATTCTTGATTAGGAAAGAAGGATCAACTTTACGTACTTCAAAGCCTTTATCAATAAGATATTGAGACAACATGAGATATTGAAACAACCTATAATTTCAAGCTCTTGGTGCTTATTTAAGACCATATAAGGCTCTTCTCATTGTTGAGATATCAAGCTCAACATGTGATGATACAAGATGACATGTATCATTTTTTCATTACTCTTACATGTATAGTTGTCACATCAATATGTCATGGACACTTCATTGAGCTTTATCAGATTTATCTAGCAAGAGTGATGGCACATTTGTTTTTTGCCAGCTCACTCATTCGGGGACACTAGGATTTTCTTTATGTACTGTTCTTTATTTATTGGACTTGTTGTATTCTTCTTTTTAGGTCATTCTTGTAAATTCCTTTTATGTAATAGAAGAAGAAGAAGAAGAAGAAGAAGACGAAGAAGAAGAAGAGGAAGAAGAAGAAGAAGAAGAAGAAGAAGAAGAAGAAGAAGAAGAAGAAGATAATTCTTCTTTGCCTCAATCTGTGTGTGTGCTTCTCTTTGATTGTGAGAGTGCGTGTGAGCTCTCTTCCTTATCTCCTTCCTCATGACATGGTATCAGAGCCATTGTGGCTGTAGAGAGCTCATGGAGAAGGCCGACGGTGAAGAGTACGTGAGAAGCCATGGAGAAAGTGCGATTCACACACGACCTCAGATTGCTACGAAAATTGGTGTGAAGGTACACCTTAGAACATAGTTTTGGAGCCATCTCGACCTCAATTTCAAGCCCGCAAGGTGGAGCCCATAGAAAAACCAGGTCAGTTTGCAAAACTCTAACTTGTCTCATGTTCAACAATACTCTTATATTCTAGATCTAGATTTTCAAGCGATTCTGTGTACTGTTGATACACAAAAACTGCATTTTTCTGAGATCGAATTCTCAAGTCAAGGTGCAACAGTGTTCAAGCAGAAGTACTGCTTGTCATGTTTTTGCAGTGTGTGAATTGCTGCAAAAATGGCAAACGCAGATGGAATGAGTCAGCTTATGAGCAATAAGTTGGACAAGAACAACTTCGATGCTTAGAGATTTAGAATGACAAATTTCCTAATGAGAAAAGGATATTGGAAGTACATTGAAGGAGAGAACAAAAATGCTATGTAGTTACCAGACAGGAATCAGACTGCACACCAGTTAAGAGCATATGAATAATGGACTCAAGGAGCACGAAAGATAATGTATTGACTATGTGTTAGCATACATGATAGCATGATTGGGCAGATACAGGACGCAAAGACTCGAAAAGAGGCTTGGAATAGCTTGGTCATATTGTATGAGACCAATACAAAGGCACCGAAATTGCAATTCAAGAACAAGCTGCATATATTGGAGAAAAAGAGCATGTTGGTAAGTGACGAAACCCTGAAAATCAAAAGCATATGTGAGTCACTTGCATATATTGGCATGAATGTAGATGATAATGACAAGGTGGAAGTATGCCTTCGTGGTTTAGGAGCTGCATACAAGCATTTTTGAGCTTCTATACAGACCAGGGAAAATATTTTGAATTTTGCTGATTTCGTGTCCATGCAGATTATTTAAGAAAAGAATCTCAGTAAGGATTCAAACTCCCAAGGAAAACCCATTTTTGAGCAGGTATTCTTCTCTGGAAGAGGAAGAGGAAGAGGTAGAGGCTTTGGAAGTGGAAGAGAAAACAATAACCAAGACCAAGGTCAACAAAAAAATCATGCAAGAGGAAGAGGACAATTTTGAGGTAGGGGAGCCAAAGAGGCCACAGGAATTTCCAAAGAAATGATTCAGGTAATGATTGTAAAGGATGTTGGAATTGTGGTAAACTTGGACAATTTGAACGTGATTGCATGTTGAAGAATCAAAATAACAGAAGGCAACAAAACAACTATGCATCCACAAGTGTAGATGATTCTCAGAAGTTGTTCATGATTCAACATCATATGATGAATACGATGTCTACTGATAATTCAAAATCGAATCATAATGGCTAGTATGTTGATTCAAGTGCTTCAAATCACATGACCAGTCATGCAGAATGGTTTAGTCATTTGGAAAAATTGCTAGTTGTTGGATATGTTGAAACAAGTGATGATACATCACATCCTATCGAGCATACAAGAAATATAGCATTGTCTATGGAGGACGGGAAGATAAAACATCTTGTTGATGTGTTGCATGTTCCAAATATAACAAAGAATCAAGTTTCTTTTGGACGAATGGTTGACCAGGGATTACAAGTTAGGTTCAATGCTGATGGGTTATATGTAGAAGAGTAGAAACAGGGTGGACAATTGATTGTGAACGGAAACAAAGTGGGTAGGATGTGTTGGAGCAAGACTATGACAAGCCTAAGTATTGGCTTGAGTCCCACAAATTCAAAGAAGAAGCCTTAAGATGAAGACAATGTAAAGTTCACTTGTGAACTACCTCTTATAACTTTTGAAGACTTTACTTAATGTAAAAGTGAAAGAATCTTAAGTGGTTGAGTCCACTTGATCAAAAAGGGAAAGAGGAGCCACGAATTCATGATTTGTGGTAGATAGAGAATCAAATCAATCACTAATTGATTGGAGAGTGATTGAGGGAAGTTAGCCTCCCAAGCTCAACTATAAATAGATGGCAGCTTTAGTCATGGTTAGAGAGACCTCGGAAAAGACCTCAAAGAGCTGAGCTTCATGCCATATCAAGGTGTGATTCTAAGGCACACATATGTATCAATAAGTCCATTGTGTTGTAAAATGAATATATTTTCATTTTCATGATCATTTGAGTTCATATTTCTATGTTCTTGTGAAGTGTACTACTCACTGCCATATCTCTCAGTTTTCTCAGTCAGATTGTAGAGATGGTTTCTCTGAGCTTGGTGCATCATTTTTAGTGATTTAACTTGTTAATGTTAGCTCTATAAGTCTAATATATGCTCACCATTTTTCATTGCATTTGAGTGTTTCAATCTTCAGTTATGATCAGTTAAAGTCAGCCCTATCTATTCATTTTCACTTCTCTGTCAGGTACCCAACTTACTCATCTTGTCAGAGATGTTTCTCAGTGTATACTTACCCAAATTCAATTATTTAAAGCTTTTTAGATTCAAACTACTGTCTAATTTACGCATACAAATTTGCATAATCATTGGATTCTTAAAGCATGAGTTATGTTTATTTTTCTGCTCACTGGTCTCATTACTATAGTAGCCCGTGAAAATGAGGATAATGGCATCACTTGTTAAACATCATTCTCAATGTGTGGTTCATTATTTTTTATGATATTACTCTTTAAGTTAATTAGACTTCCCCAAAAGGAATAAAGCTAATTGCTGCTGTGCTCAGAGAATTATGCAAAACACTGGACAGGTGTATGAACCAAAATAGCAAGTTCTTCACCTCTGAGCTAACTCCAACTTATCTGTTTTGATCTATCTTTTTGAGAGTGATCTTCCAAGGTACATAGAGTGTCTAATACATACATTGACAAGCTAAAAGGGCCCACCACATACTCCTAGAGTTCATTTGTCTGGTGTAGATCAAGTATTTTGCAACACCTCTTCATCTTCAAGCACATACCTATCCATCTCTTCACAGTGGTATCAGAGCAAGGATGGCAGATGGATTTCCTTCATCAATCGACAAATTGGACAGAGGTAACTACTCAGCTTGGTCATTAAGAATGGAAGCGTATCTCCAAGGTAGAAGTGTATATGGTCATGTGGCTGGAGATGAAGTTATGCCAAGTTTCAGGAACAAAAGTCAACCAACACAAGAAGAGCAAGAAAGATTGATCACATGGTGCTCCTAGGATGCACTTGCAAGGTCTTATCTCCTCAACTCTATCTCAGATTTTTTGTTGTCTCATATTAGAAGTTTTAAGACTTCTCAGGAAGTGTGGGATGCACTTGAAGCTTTCTTCTCTTCAAGTACTAAAGCTAGGAAGCATCAACTATGGCTGGATTTCACAACTCTCAAGAAGGATTTTGTCACAAAGCTCAAGGACATAGCAGATCAATTGGGAAGCATTGGAGAGGTAATGGACAAAGAGCAAATTATAAGGCAGGTCATCAATGGATTGAAAGCAGATGACAAGTAGGAAGCATTCACCATAGCTATGGATTTGTACATGGACATGCATGTACCTGATTTCAATACACTCATTGGACAATTACTCACTCAAGAGGCAAAGCTTATAAAAAATGGAGAAATCTCTAAAGGTAATCAATCTTCAGCTTTATACACTGATAAAAGCAAGTCCAAAGATAACAAAGGAAAGGCAAAGAAAGTGGAAGATGAAGCAGGTACATATCAAGTTAACTATGCAGGTAGAGGAAGACATGGTAGAGGTAGAGGAAGAGGAGATAGACAAGGCAGGGGGAGATCCCAAGACTCCAACCAATGTTCTATTTGTGGACTAACTAATCATACAACTGAAAATTGCTTTAGGAATTCTGAGAATCAAAGAGGAAGAGGATACAATAGAGGAAGTTATGGCTACTCAAGAGGAAGGTTCAACAACTACCATGGCAATTACAACAACTAAAATCATTCAAACTATCAAGGAGGCTACAAAGGAAGGAGAGACTTCAATAACTACACAGAAGACTCAAACAAAGAGGATTCATTATTGATCATGAACATGGCTATGCCACAAGGTAAATCTGATGAGCATGTTTTCTACATAGATTCAGGTTGCTCCAATCATGTGGTAGGAAATGTAGCTCTCCTATTAGATTTGGAAGATCCAAGGAATAAGCATGAGGTACAAACAGGAGATGAAACAAGACATCCTGTGGAGAAAATAGGCAATGTCAAAGCACCTAATGGAAACATCAACCTACTCAGTAAGGTACTCTATGTCCCTACCATTAGAAAGAATTTGATAAGTGTTGGGCAGATAGTAGAGAAAAGATTGCAATTCAAGTTCACAAGAGGAGGAGCATATGTGGAAGACCCTAGCCAAGGGTTCAGAAGAATAGCAAAGCGAGAAAAGATAGATAGACTATTCACCTTTGAGTTGCAAGACACAAGGAACATAGCTCTCTTCAATTATGGTAATCAAACACTCACAGAACTAGAGGTATGGCACAAGAGATTGGCACATATTGGTGAAAGATCATTAAAGCAAATTTGCAGGGACCAAAGTGTACTTGGACTCCCTAACTTGTCAAAACAACACATGATTTATAAGTGTAGTGCATGTCAATTTGGAAAATCTCACAGGTTACCATTCATGAAGAAAGGTTATATGCATGGAGATCTCTTGGAGTTGGTTCATACAGATGTATGGGGACCTAGCAAGGATGCTTCAATATTTGGATCAAGGTATTATGTCTCCTTTATTGATGATTGCAGCAAATGGACTATTCTATTCTTTATGAAACACAAAGATAAAGTTTTTTCATGTTTCAAAAGATATTTGGCTCTTGTGGAGAATCAAACAAGTAAATCACTAAAAAGGCTAAGGTCAGATGGAGGGGGAGAATACTTCTCCCATGAGTGTGATTCTTTTCTTCAAGAAAGAGGAATCGAAAGAGAGGTAACTACAAGGTACACTCCTGAGCGAAATGGAGTGGCAGAAAGAAAGAATAGGACAATAGTTGAAGATGCAAGGTCTATGTTGAATGAAAAGCATTTACCTAATTACTTATGGGTTGAGGCTGTATCTACAGCCACTTACTTGATTAACAGGTTGCCTTCAAAATCCCTTGATGGGATGCTCCATATGAGGCTTGGAATGGAAGAAGACCAAGCTTAGATCCTTGTAAAATTTTTGGTTGCATTGTTTATGCTCATGTTCCTTCACAGATTAATAAATCTTCGCTAGGGAAGAAAAAATGTATTAGGTTACCCTCCATGGCTTGATTGATCTCTTGTATTATTCCATCCATTTTGAGGGTGTTTTTTCCTGCTCATGTTTAGTTAAGTCTTGAACTAACTAAAAAATTACTCTCTAGAAATGATTTGAAAATTTTCATCTCTAGTTGAAAGTATCTTTTATGAAAGGCCCATATATTAATAAAGATTTTCTACAAGTAATTGAGCTTGCTTTATGTTGTTACGAAGATGTCAGTCAGACTAAGTTATGCCATCTTGTCTATCCTCTATGACTCTCATGCATGTTGTGGTTAGAGGGAATCTTTTTATGAAATCCATGGAAACACATTCATATTCAGATTTGAGAGTCTTGATATAATTAAGAACACACTTATCTTAAGTAAATTTTCTTCATATACGTGGCAGAAAGCTTTGTATCTGCTTACATAGGCTTGGCCAATAGGAATCCCATTATATTAGATCATACGTTTTGTTTATTCCAATATAACTAGCACTTGGTCTAATATGAAACTTTTGTCGATTCTTGATCATTGGGAGCACAATTCTTCCTTTGCATACTATGTAATGCCATTTCGAAACCTTGAGCATATACACAAAGTATGAGATCTTCTTGAGTCACACCTTGTATACTGGTTATCTTGAGTGGAACCAATCTATATTATTAGACAATCTCATTTTCAAACTAGAAGAAACCTAGGAATTTTTAAAATATTGATGTATGGAGAGTTATTTAAGCCGCATCTTTTCTTAGCTTATGAGGTTTGAAAACGTTAAGGTGAAGAAAGGGTATGCATCTTCCACATAACATGCTTAATCTACCGCTCTCGTAGAGAGCTCCATCTCTCCCTCTTTTGGATCCAAATTCAATTAAGGGTGCAGTTAAGAGTTTGTGTAGTACTCGATCCAAAGTTTTTCGATAATGAGAATGTTTTTTATCCTAAAAAGGCTAAGAGGTTTAAAGCTTGATACAATCCTCATTAAGCGAATACTCAAGAGGAGCATGGCGATAGTGAACAAGATAATTATGATAAATATAAGTACTAACAACGAGCAACATATTGATTAAAACTATGACTCGGAAGAATTGAGACCCATTTGAAAAATTCTTTTGATCCTTTCGATTACATTCACGAAAAACAATGGTCAGTTAACATTGCAAGAAATTCTCGATCAAAACGAAGATTCCTGTCCTATGTTGCGAAAATACTACTAATGTGTTTTTGAGAAACTTTTTTTGTAGCTATTGATGAAGACAAAGAGATCCGAAGAGATGATATGATTCTATTACAGAATTCTAGCGAGGATTGAGATTAAACATGCTTTTTGCACTAAATTGTAATGTTATCATGCTTCTTTAAAGCGTCCCTCTTGGTCATAATGATATAATGTTTCAATTTCTCCATCATGTTGAGTATGTTTTCTATTGAAAGATGTACATATACATGTCTTTTCCCTTCGTTGCATGTCTATTTGCACTAGATAAACTTTCAACTCTGGTTTTGACGTCATAAACCTCATAGGGAATGACCATATACCCTCATATGGACCATGATTGTTTCATAATTCACATAAAGTATGCATGGTAGGGTCTCACTAAGGAACCTTCCATCAAGACACATAAATTTCTCTTTAATAGGATCTTATTCGCTTGTCTTGAGGAGGTGTAGGTTTGGAGGGGATGAGTGTCATAGATTCATTAAGTACATTGTTTTCCGATTGATCCTTCCAAATAGTAGGTGGGAGAGAAGAGCTAAAACAAATGTGAAAGCAATATTCATCGGTACATTATCTTATGAAGCTTAACCTTCTACATGTTTGTTGAGAACACATAAGATAACAAGTATCCCAAAAACTGTGAACTCATTTTTGAGCAAGTAAATTCCTGAAGACCATTTCTTATTCATAGTGAACAATGAGCTCTCAGTTTAGAGCAACAACATCACCATTGATGGGTGGTCATTAATACAAACTTTTCTAGATATCTTGAGTTCATGATAATGTGAATGGATTCCTTCTGTGTGAAGTTGAATGGGAAGCCAAGAGTTTCATTAAGAAAAATCTAGGGTTCGATTCCCATGGACACTCGCTCACAAAAAGCAATATTTTTAACCATTATGTTTTTTTTTTGAAATAAAGGAAGTTCGGCCTTAGCCTACTTTCCCAGACTTCAATTAATTAAAAGAAAAGTACAAGAGAAGGGGACTAGTGCCCATGGGATCCCCCAAATCCCACAAAGCAGGGGTAGCTTTTACAGAGTTTAGATGGCATTACAAAGAAGGTTAGTCACCCTCACATCACCCTCATGCGGGGCCCACATGGGTTTAAGCTTGTTGTAAGGAGCAGTTGATGATGCCTAAAAGGGGGGGATTTCTTACAATTAGTGATCCTTTTTCCAAGGAGGAACAATGATTTCTCAATCGACCACACTATGGGGGAGTCACCAAAGTTGCAAGCACACCTTTCCCGATAGATCTTCCATACGTCCTCCCCTCTGATGGCGCTCTAGAGAGTCGTGGAGCAACTGAATGCTTCTCCTAGTAGAGCATGCATCCAACTGATATGTTTCAGAAGTATGATTTTTTTTTCGGAGAATCTGCTAGAGCCTTCGTGGTGGACCTTACAAAGCTTACATGAAGTTATAGAATATGTTGATAAACCTCGCATCCCCGTCATGCGGAGCCCACTTGGTTTTAAGCTTATTGTTGACATACTATAGCTCTTTGTGATGTCTAAAAGGGGGGGTTTCCAAAGGATCTCTCCCCTGATCGCATTCCACAAGACTGCACAACAACCGATCGCTTCACCAATGAGGGCTTGCTTCCAATTGATTTGTTCTTGGAGTCCGAGAGAATGACCAAGGACCCTCCATAACCGAAGGGATTTAGGGCAACCAAAGATCAGGTGACCAATATCCTCTTTGCTATGGAAACATTGCTTGCACCAGGGCGAAACACCACAGATCTTGTTGTCTTTTGCATTGGTCCATATTACACGGTGTAAAATTGTTGGAACATCAATCTTACACTATGCTTGAGGTGGATTTGATCTACATCAAAGGCTATCTCGTCGAAAGAATATCCGTTGGAGAGTTCTTTTTCATATGCTCATTTATTGTATTTTTTTGAGAGATTTTTGATGGTTCATTTACCGTTGTAAAAGCCTTGAGCTTTACACATGTAAAGGTAGAAAGATAGAGCCCAAATCCCACCAATTTGTGGTGGTTGAAGTTGCATTCAATCAAGCAATCAATCACCTAAAAGTAGATCAAAGTAGATCTTCACTTTTCCTAGATTGTAGGAAAGTGAATTGATTCCCTCCAACAACCATTCCCACCTTCATTTGAATTCAAATTCAACTTGTAAAAGTCGTGGAACACTCCTAGAGGCTATATAAGGACTTGAAATCACTTGTACATTACATGGAAGCAATATACATACACTTGTGACCATCGTTGTCTTGCTCCTTCAATTATGTGCATCATGTCCTTCGCCAACAGTAATCTTGCAGAGGCTGCTGCTCTCTCTCGAGAGCTCCAAATTGAAAGCAAGATGACTCATCAGAAAGTTATAAGAGTCTAGTTTATGCTTATGAATTTTCAAAGCATTTTGTTTAGTAGATTGGGAGAAATCTGAGTTTTTCTGTCTCGGGGTCAATCTCTACATATTCCTAAAAAATAGGAAGTACCAGCGGTGAATGTCGCATTCATTCCTATCGCATATTTTGCTTATGCCTTATACGTTTGTGCATTCCATACACTCAACCCGATGTGTATCACGCCCATAAAAGGATTTTTTCTAATTGTAATCATGTTGGTCGCTATGGGCATTTGAAGTTCATGGTCTCTTCCATAGATACTAAGTTTTTTGAGCTAGTCGACCCGCGAACCTATTTGTTTTGTATGGACTCATTCTCCTTGATGCTCCAAAGTACATAGTGTGTTTCTTTGCACTTATTGCATGCCTATAAAGTCTATTTGAGTCTCCATAAGCTCAAGGGCTGGTCTTGTGCCGGTTGGCTTGACCAAACTTCGTTGCTTCGAAACGCACTTTTCTACCTTCTACAAGCTTCTCCAAGTTCTTTCAGTGGTATCAGAACTAGATCAAGATGGGTGATGGCTTTCCCTCAATGATCGAGAAGCTTGATCGACACAACTATGAGGCTTGGCAAATCAGAATGGAGGCCTATTTTCAAAGTAGAAATCTTTATGGAATTGTAGCAGGTGATGAAGCTATGCCTATTCCAAGATCCAAAGGAGGACCTACACAAGAGGAGACAGATAAGCTCACACTTTGGTGCGCAAGGGATGCTCAAGAAAGGTCGTACATACTAAACAATATCTCTGACTTTCTATTACCACATATTAGAGGATTCAAGACATCTCAAGAGACATCGGATGCCCTCGAGACTTTCTTTTCTGCTAGTACCAAAGCAAGAAAGAATCATCTTTGGAACGAGTTCAACCAAATGAAGAAGACGCCTAAACAAACCATCACAGAGTTTGTTACCAAGGTCAAAGAGGTTGCGGATCAGTTAGCATCCATTGGAGAGCTGATTGAAGAAGGGGTCATCATGAGGCAAATTCTCAATGGCATTCGGAGTGATAAGCAATGGCAATCCTTCACGACGACTTATGATCTCATTATGGATGTGCAAACTCCAGACTTCAACATCTTTCTTGGGCAACTCTTCAATCAAGAAGCCAACAATAGCATAAAGGAAGGTAACTCTTATCATGGTAATTCAACTAGTGCTCTATATGTAGATGAGAAGGATAAGAAGCAGAAAGGCAAGAAGAAGGAAGAAGATGAAGAAGAGACTTCTCAAGCCAACTTTGCAACCAAGAGCAAGTGGAAAGGGAAGAAGAAAGGACCAAAGCAAGACAAAGTGAAAGGTCAGAATGTTCAACCTTGTGCCATATGCGATAAGACCAACCACACCACTCAGAATTGTTGGTTCAATGGGTAGACCCAGATTGGAAGTGGAAGAGGTGGATATGATAGCAATAGAGGCAGAGGTGGACACAACTTCAACAATAACAATAGAAGCTATAATAGAAGGGACAACAACAATTATTCAGAAGATCAACCACATGAAGACTCATTGCTTCTTATGAATCTAAGCCACAAAGAAGGTAAAGAAGATGATCATTTGTTCTACATAGATTCAGGATGTTCGAATCATGTTGCAGGCAACATTGCAAAGCTTCTAATGGCAGGCCAAACATTTTGAGTAAGGTTCTCTATGTACCCACTATCACTAAAAACCTAATAAGTGTAGGCCAAATAGTTGAAAATGGCTTGCAAGTTAGGTTCACCCAACATGGAGCTTTTGTGGAAGATCCATGTCAAGGCTTCAAGAAGATAGCCTGAGGTGAGAAGCATGGTAGGCTCTTTACTTTTGAAGTAGGAGAAACCAAGAACATAGCTCTATTCAACTTTGGGTCTCAAACCCTAAGTGAGCTTGAAGTGTGGCATAAGAGACTTGCTCATGTGAATGAAAGAACCTTGAAGGATATATGCAGGGATCAAAGTGTTCTAGGACTGCCGAACATATCAAAGCAACACATGATCAACAGGTGTGATGCATGTCAGATTGGGAAGGCACAAAGACCACCATTCAACCACAAAGGCTACATCCACAACAACTTATTGGACTTAATACATACAGATGTATGGGGACCAAGTCAAGAACCTTCATTAGCAGGATCAAGGTATTATGTCTCATTTATTGATGACCATAGTAGATGGACTGTTCTATACTTTTTCAAGAGTAAGAATGAAGTGTTTGATTGCTTCAAGAAGTATCTTGCACATGTGGAGAATCATACAGGTAGATCACTAATGAAGCTCAGATCTGATGGAGGGGGAGAATACTTCTCCAAAGAGTTTGATGAGTTCTTGCAGGACAAAGGTATCAAAAGGGAAGTGACTACTAGGTACTCTCCTCAACTAAATGGAATTGCAGAGAGGAGAAACAAGACATTGGTTGGATCAGCCCGAACAATGCTTGAAGAGAAGAAGTTGCCACATTATCTATGGGCAGAAGCTATTTCAACTGCTATGTACCTTGTCGATCGACTACCATCCAAATCACTTCAAGGTATGACTCCTTATGAAGCATGGCATGGAAGAAAACCTAGTGTTGGACATTGCAAGGTTTTTGGTTGTTTAGCTTATGTTCATGTACCATCACAAATAAGAGGTAAGCTAGATGAAAGGGCAACAAAGGCAGTATTTATTGGATATGATTCAACTCAGATGGGTTACAAGTTCTTCAATCCTTCAACCAAGCAATTCACTACAAGTAGAGATGTTGTGTTTGAAGAACACAGGTCTTGGTATGATGAAGATAAACAAAAGGTAACACTACCATATGATCTTGATTCTGACTCTCATCAATTAGGAAGCAAGCATGATACACAGGTCCAGGATCCAAGAAGTGATACAGACGATGACCAAGATAAAAGAGAAAGGGATTACAAGCTATGGAAGTCAAGAGGCAAAGCAAAGATGCAAGAGGTTGGAGAATGCTCCAAACAAGCACCTAGAAGATCAGCAAGAGAGAAGAAACAACCAGAAAGGTATGGATATGATTCCGCATTTGTTACGAAGCATTCAATATACTTGGCAAAAGACTCTATTTTAGAGGAACCCTCAAACTATGAAGAGGCAAAGGGAAACCCTTATTGGGAAAAGGCCATGAACGAAGAGATAGATGCATTGAAGGAAATGGACACTTGGGATTTGGTTCCAATGTCACCGAATCAAAAGGTAATTGGTTGCAGATGGGTATATAAAGTTAAAAGAAATTCAGATGGATAAGTTTGCAGCTACAAGGCAAGATTACTTGCCAAAGGATGCTCACAAACTCATGGTATAGACTATGAGGAAACATTCTCACCAGTTGCAAATATGACTACAATCAGGACATTGATAAGTGTAGCTGCTGCAAGGAATTGGAGACTCCTCCAACTTGATGTGAAAAATGCATTCTTAAATGGTTGGATAAGTGAAGAGGTATACATGTCACAACCACCAGGTTTTGAAAACCCTAATCATCCATCTTATGTTTGCAAACTTAAGAAAGCATTGTATGGATTGAAACAAGCTCCTAGAGCTTGCAATTACAGGTTGGTTACATATCTTCAAGATCAAGGGTTCGAAGCTAGCAGCTTAGATCCTTCTCTATTCATCAAAAGGGATCATAATGAGATTATCTATCTATGTGTATATGTAGATGATATTATTGTGACAGGTGATGATCTAAATGGCATTCAAAGGACCAAGAGACACATGCAAGAGGAGTTCAAAATCAGTGACCTAGGTGAGCTCACATATTTCCTAGGTATGCAGGTGATATATACAGATGAAGGAATGTATTTGACTCAAAGAAGATACATTCAGGATCTTCTTCTCAAGTTCAAGATGGATAACACTAAACCTGCAGGTACACCTTTGGAGATGAATCATAAACTAAGTGTTTATGAAGGTGAGAAAATTGAAGAGATTAAAGAGTATCAAAGCTTTGTAGGTAGCTTGATATGTGCTACTCATACAAGGGCAGACATCTCATATAGTGTGGGAGTGCTTAGTCAGTTCATGCACTCACCGAGAAGACCACACATGGATGTGGCTAAGAGAGTACTTAAGTATATCAAAGGTACAAACAACGAAGGTATATTCTATCCTTACTCTTTAGATTTGGATATCAAAATGTATTCAGATGCAGATTGGGCAGGAGCTAAGGATGATAGAAAAAGTACATCTAGTTACTTAGCATTTGCAGGTTTGAAGCTAGTGTCATGGAGTTCCAAGAAGCAACCAACAGTTGCTGAAGCAGAGTACAGAGGCTTGGCCATAGCAACTCAAGAGGCAATATGGTTAAAAGCATTGTATACAAATTTGGGACTTGTGAGTTCCAAACCTCACATATTTGGAGATAATGTAAGTTCCATGCATCTAGCGGCAAATCCTATTTTCCATGCGAGAACAAAGCACATAGAAGTCCATTACCACTTCATGAGGGAGAAGCTCATGGCGAAGAAAATCGACATTTCTTTTGTTCCTACTGAAAAGCAAGTAGCAGATATGATGACGAAGGCACTTGATGGAATAAAGCTTTGTAGATTCAAAGCTATGGCAGGTATTCAACCTATCAGAGAATGAAGTCTCAAGCATATTTTAGCTTGAGGGGGAGCTGTTGGAACATCAAGCTTACACTATGCTTGAGGTGGATTTGATCTACATCAAAGGCTATCGTGTCGAAAGAATATATTCTGTTGGAGAGTTCTTTTTCATATGCTCATTTATTGTATTTTTTTGAGAGATTTTTGATGGTTCATTTACCGTTGTAAAAGCCTTGA
The DNA here is from genome assembly GCA_020310875.1 of Ceratopteris richardii. Taxonomy (NCBI): domain Eukaryota; kingdom Viridiplantae; phylum Streptophyta; class Polypodiopsida; order Polypodiales; family Pteridaceae; genus Ceratopteris; species Ceratopteris richardii. The sequence continues at coordinate 96,648,176 of CM035419.1, forward strand.
GCTTTACACATGTAAAGGTAGAAAGATAGAGCCCAAATCCCACGAATTTGTGGTGGATGAAATTGCATTCAATCAAGCATTCAATCACCTAAAAGTAGATCAAAGTAGATCTTCACTTTTCCTAGATTGTAGGAAAGTGAATTGATTCCCTCCAACAACCATTCCCACCTTCATTTGAATTCAAATTAAACTTGTAAAAGTCGTGGAACACTCCTAGAGGCTATATAAGGACTTGAAATCACTTGTACATTACATGGAAGCAATATACATACACTTGTGACCATCATTGTCTTGCTCCTTCAATTCTCTACATCATCTTCTTCACCAACAGTAATCTTGTAGAGGCTGCTGCTCTCTCTCCAGAGCTCCAAATTGAGTGCAAGATGACAGATTGGAAAGACATAATCGTCTAGTTTATGCCTATAAATTCTCAAAGCATTTGGTTCAGTAGATTGGGAGAAATCTGAGTTTTTCTGTCTCGGGGTCAATCTCTACGTATTCTTGAAAAATAGGAAGTACCACCAGTGAATGTCGCATTCATTCCTATAGCATATTTTGCTTATTCCTTATACTTTTGTGCATTCCATACACTCAACTCTATGTGTATCACTCTCATAAAAGGATTTTTTCTAATTGTAATCACGCTGGTCTCTATGGGCATTTGAAGTTCATGGTCTCTTCCATAGGTAGTAAGTTTTTTGAGCTAGTCGACCCGCAAACCTATCTGTTTTGTATCGACTCATTCTCCTTGATGCTCCAAAGTAAATAGTGTGTTTCTTTGCACTTATTGCATGCTTATAAGGTCTATTTGAGTCTCCATAAGCTCAAGGGCTGGTCTTGTGCCGGTTGGCTTGACCAAACTTCATTGCTTCGAAACACACTTTTTTACCTTCTACAAGCTTCTCCAAGTTCTTTCAAAAATTTGCCATAGGAGGACCGAGTTTTTGTTTTCAATGAAAGGGTGCCAGATAGACATAAATTTAATATCCCATCAAAGTCGCATCCAATTGAGACACCATTTCTTGTTGAGATTGATGTGAATGTCATTGCGAGCTTGGACATAAGGAAGCTTGGAGAGGTGATTACCATTAAACCATTTAAGGCCCATTCGGTCCGGAGCGTCCTGTCCCATTAGTAGTCGGATTTTGGAGCAGTCCCAAGCATGGCGTCTATGTAATAAAACATTCCATTCCTCGTACATGACCGCAGCACTAGGATCAAGGTCCTCAAAGTCCACCCATTTGTTCGTGTCCTCTTTCCAGAGGTGCTTCCATTGTTTGAATCCCTTATTCCAGAGTCTCTTGGCACTTAAGACATTCCAAGCCTCCACATTTGTCATGCCTTGGATTGGGAACCAAATAGAGTCATTTTGTCTTATACCTGCAGCCCACTTCCAATCTTCACTGATTCTGATGTGAGGTTTGAATCTGTTCCACTTCAACCACAAGGATCTTACCAGGATTGATCCATTGGGTGAGACTTGAATCAGAGAGAATAAGAGGGTGAGGATGTCGAGGTTTTTCCATCCAGGGTAGCCCACCAGAGTAACTGCATTCGTGTTTCTAAAAATTAATGTGGCCCAAGAAGAATCTCTGTTGCAGTAGGCCTTAATCATCCACTTTGCCGCAAGTTTATTGGCCATGATGCCAATGTCCATATTGCCCAAACCTCCACTCTCCTGTCGGCTAGTGCATATGGACCATTTGATTTAGGCACTCCCCTCTTGTTATGGTCCCTAGTCCAAAGAAAGTTCCTACAAGTACTTTCTAATTTGGCTAATTCTTGATCCTTCCGTCTCCAACAAGAAAGAAAGTATATGATTGAGGACATGAGGAACGTTTTGATCACCATGGCCCAGCCAGAAAGATTAATTTGCAAACCCCTCCAATAATTAAGTTTATTATTAAGTCTAGCGAGGACCCAAGCCCACCTTTGTTCCAGAGTAACACCGAATCCCATGGGGATACCAAGAATGCAAGCAAACTGACCTGATTGAATGCTTTGGCATCCATGCATAGTGAGGAGATTGGGTTGAATCCCACAAAAAGTGTCAAGGCACCACCAAAAGGTTTCTAGGCTAGTATCGTCATTGTGAACAAAGGCATTTGTGTCATCCGCAAATAGCCTCATGGTCATTTGCCCATAGTTATGTGGCAAAGTGATGCCTCTTATGTGACCAAGCTCCATCTGTGGCTCCACAAGCCGGCTAAGTCCTTTTGTGGCGATGGCGAAGAGCAGCGGGGCCAACAGGCAACCTTGCCTGATGGATCATTTTAGTTTGATTGAAAGTTGCCCGTTGACATTGACTTTGGTCAAAGCATTACCAAGGAGAGTGGAGATCATCCTGAGGAATCTCTGACTACACCCAAGGTCTTTTAGTGATTATAAAATATCATCCCATTCCGTGTTCGAGAAGTTAGGGAAGGATTTTGTCGTGCTTTTTGTGGAATGTGGGCCATCTGTGGCACTCGACTTGCTTTCTGCTTGTCGCTTCAACCTTTGTTCAATTCCTTTTATCTTTGAATTAATTTTGTGCTCAAGCTGGCTTGAAATGTTGTGTGCAAAAGAACAATAATTTGATTCCGATGCAGATATAAGAAGACTTTGCTCCTTTCTCCTTGTGGCCGCCTCTATGGATGTGGGGGTCCCTTCCCTCATTATCAGTAATTTACCTCCAGTTATCACTTGTGAGGTGGATGTTGCCCCTAGCCCCTTAGAGACTGTGGTGGCCCCTAGGGTTGCACTTAATTGTGAGGTGATCCTTTCAACGCAAGAAGAACTCAAGAGAATTTGCCTCATTGGCCAATTGTTTGTTCCTAGGCCCCCGCTGGATTCTGTGTGCCAGTGGTTTCGCAAACAATGGTTCCCTCGTGGCTTAGTAGTGATTAAGTGCCAATTCCTTCTCACCAAACACTTCTTCCTAGTTTTTGAGAACAAAGAAATGGCACTCTAGGCCCTCAGTGTCAGGTTTTGGCAAGCGAGGCATGCGACTCTGTGCCTTAGAAATAAAGATTGCCCTTGAAGTAGAAGAATAAGCAAGAAACAGCGAGCAAAGCCCAAAGACTCAAGGGGAAGCAGGTCAGCCTAACCATTAACCATTATGTTTTTCCAAAACCTTTGACAAGTGCAAATAACTCACAGGGTGAAAAGAACAAAGATTTTACATTTTTTTTTGTGGACCGAACTATTTTCTTTTTTTCGGTAAATCTTGGCTTTATTAACTATAAAAGCGCATGCATTTTCATGTATTAATGATGGACTCATGGGCTCCCAAATTCTGGTAATGCATATACTATGTCAAGCATATGAAAGAATTATGTTTAAAAGCTCCATATATCCATATCAAACCGCATGTTTAGCATAATAGTAAGTGTCGAATTCTCACTAAAAGCTGGTTTTGAGTTCAAATCTTGAACTCTAGAAGGTTGTTACAAAAGGTTTTCAAATGAATTTTGAATATAAGATTTATATGCATACTATAAGATAATTTCATTTGATTTTCTCTTTTTAACCTCATATGTAATAAACGTTTGACATGCCAAGACATTGAGTGTCTTATTTTTTTTTTATAAAAACAAATTACATATTTGATCTTCAAATTTCCAACCTATTTTGTTGAAGAATTTGAACCCCCAAAATCTTTTCAACCTTTACTCATTGATTCAAACACATTGATTTTTCTTTTGAACACTGTGTCACAAGATAAATGCGAATATGAACTGAAGTTAAAAGGCTAAGACTAAAGAGATGCCATTCTCCCATATTCAACCTAACTTAGACTTGATTTTTCCTCAAGAGTGTTTGCATGCAAGCACCTTGTGTTCAGGCTTCAATCCGCACAACATCACTAAACGCGATATGAAACAACGTATTTGGGTGAGTGGTGTTTATATGTCGCAAGAAGCTACTAAACAGAAAGACAGACGTAGTCTTGACAATGATTTCTAGCAGATTCAACGCCTTGCTCATTCATTCCTTGCTCGGATAATCTGACCATATTTACCAATATGAAATCTATTTTCTATGATGCGGTTCCTTTTTTAGTTGCTTCTCGCAGGACTCTGAACAACATCCAATCCCGGTGGAACGACTATATACGGTGCGGTGCTTCTGTTGTATACGTCACGATTGTCAGGAGGAAGTCTGGTGAGAAGGAGCTACTTCTGATTGTGTAAGTGGATTATTGGTCCTTTGAATCAGAACGCGCCCGCGACATAGTGGGCAACACATCGTCAATGCGATCCACCTCCTTATGCAGTGTACATGGAACGCATGATTACAAGGCGTCAATATGTGCAGATCGTCATTGAGGTCGAATTCTTCTAAACAAATGCCGCAATCAGCACCCACTTTAGCGTATTGAGCTCTGCTGCATGCATCCGCGAAGGCAACCTTAGGGAGCGACTCTAATCGGTGACTGATCTCTTCTTTATCTAGGTTTGCTCGATCGACACGAATAGAGATTGGAGCTGATCCAGATTCTGGTTCATAGTAGGGTTCTTCGCATGATTTCCCGATTACAATGAGGAACATTACTACAATTATCACCACCCATACTTCGATGATATAGGAAGGTCCCTTGGAATGAAGTGCTGACGTTACTATAACTCCTACGATTACTGTCGTTAACAGTATGGAAAGCAGTATTCGAAACGTCGGTCGCATACCTTGCTGTGTAACGCCACGCATGTTCATTTCTTCGACGTCTGCCATTGCTTACGAGTTCAGATCGAAGATCGACGACGGCTTTGTGTGTATGTCGAGCCTCCCACGTATTTAAACATAGTACAGTGCGCTTTTAGCTTTCCATCGTCGTCAGTAGCGTTAGCTTTTGCTTTTGTTTTTGCTTTTGGTTTGTTGTATTTTAATAGTTTGTCGTGGCTTTGTTTTCATAAAATAATCGCTTTATAAGCTTTAAAAAAGAATTACGGAGAATTACAAATGAAGTTTAAAAACTTTCCATTTTGGGGATCAACTTGCTTTTCAACTTGTTGTTTTTAATAATGAGAAGGGGGATATTCGCAATCGCAAATGAAGACACATTCGGGGGGGGGGGGGGGGGGGGCAGCTAATCTATGAAATCTACTAATTTATCAGGAGTGTTAGCCGTACAAGTTCATTCTCGATTATCTCTCAAACTCTTCAGCATAACTTATAATGCATCTAACTTGTGATATATTTAGACATCATATACTTATTCATGATTATCTAAATTTACCTCTTGTGGTATCTTCACATGAATATCCTTTGCATGTTCAGTGTATGCTCTTTTCCTTGGATAGATGTTTTGTTAGTTATTTGCTCTTTCCCATTGATGAATTTTTTTGGTGATTTGCTTCCATGCTCTTATTACTTGAATGCCTTGATCGGTCACTTCCCTCCTTTCCAACTACCTTGGAAACTTTACACTAAAAATAGTACACGATATAAAAATAAAACAGAGATGATTTCATTGTGGTAGTTCTCCAAATTTGGCCTCAAACAGCAGATACCTACATCCCAAATGCACAAGAAAGTATCACTTCTAAAATCTATATAATGCAATATGTAAAAAAAAAGGGAGCCTTGGCTCGCAAGGACACTTTTAATGTCTCAATTGGCCATTTAATGATGATGATATGTGATTAGACATGGCCAAATGTGCAATCTATAGATGGTTCCTAGATAAAACTGCCATGAGAACTGCTTTTCTCCCCACTTTTACAGGAACACTATCTTGTGATCAAGCCCTTGGAATTCGGATATTTATATCAATTTCATGAGACGGCTCTACATGCATCTCTGGACAATAGAATTAGCATATCCGCACATTCACATTCTCTAAAAATAGATCTTGATTTAGGGAATCCTTATTTTGTAAATACGCAAACGTAAGACACATTTCGTTCATGCTAGGACACTATATATGTGTTCACGCGTGTCCCTACTACTTCAAGTGATGCTTCTAGAAGTATTTAAAAGACTTGTGACAAACTACTTTGGTTTAGCGCATGGGACTCGAACCGAAGACCTCATCCTCCGCAAACTTTGGCCTTAAACACAAGGTTAGTATCTTGGATAATTGCTTAAGAAATGCATCTTTAAAGTGAGATTATGACCCATGCAATTCAGTTTACGCTAGAAATAAACTTCAAAAATGACAAAAATGAATTTTGTTAGGCTATGCGTACGACAATGGACGTTTTCCTTATCTAGAGATGGAACATGCAAGAATGTCTAGAGCTTACTTCTTAAGATCTATTATATCCAAGATCCTTCTCTTCATGCTCAGTGATCCTACGCACGGATGGATGTGGATAAAATGCTCTCATCATGAAGGCGAATTGTTTGATGATGTGAGGACATATCAAGGTTTTATTGGAAGTCTAATTTATGCTACTCTAAGGAGACTAGACTTGAGTTACTCGGTTGTAGTCTTTCAAAACATATGTAAGCACCTACAGTACCACATTGGCATGTAATAAAATGAGTAGTTAAATATTTGAAAGAGATAGTAAATGAAGGATTTTATTACTTTTATCCCTCACGTTTGAGCTTAACAGTATTCTCAGATGTTCATTGGGCTGGTAATAAGGATGACAAGAGATCAACATGAGGCAACATGTGTTTTGCAGGAGGAAAGCTACTTTCTTGGAGTAGTAAAAAACAAGCTACAATGGAACTTTCTTCCAAAGCGACTGAATATAAAGGTTTAGTAGAAGCAATAAAAGAGGGTTTATGAATGAAAATACTCTTTACAAGCTTGAACATTTATCAAGGAGTACCAATAATCTTTGGACATAACATGAGCTCTCTACATCTTGTAGCCAACTTGGTTTATCATGCAAGAGCTAAACATATTGAAATACACCATCACTTTATCAATGAGAAAGTCATGAATAAGGAGATTGGAATTTATCTTACTGCAACTATTCATCAGGCTACAAATCTAATGATTAAATCCGTTGATGGAATTAAACTCAACAGATTCAAAGATTTGGCTAGAATAAAACCAGTACCTCAAGGCTCTTAGCAAGAAAACATAACTTGTATGTGCATTAGTGAGTTTAAACTTTAGTTTCATGTTCTTGTACATGAATAACCACTTTAGAAGATTTTCGAAATCATGTATTATGTGTATCATGGACTCAAAATTGAAAACTTTTTAAGAAGTGAAGTACAACTTGTATTTAGAGTGCATGTAAAGTCATAGTAGAGATTGACAAATTATTTGTCAATCTTCTAGAGTGATTTTTGAGCAATAAAAGCATATAACTTCATGATCAACGCATGAAAAAGCTAGGAAAACTTCTATACATGATTTTTTTACTCAATACAACTCGTTATAGAAGATTTTTTTACCTTCCACCTATCTCACATAGTGTCTATTAAAGTCTTATAAACTATGAATAGGCTACTTATCTCTGCAAAGCCTTTATGTTTCTCCTTAAGTATCAAACAAATCACTAGGATGAATGCATAGTTGATGACAATATGATCAATTTTAGCTTTATAATTCACTCCATTAAAAAGGCTATATCTGATTGGGGAGGGTGTTGGTGCAGGGCAATCAACAATTGAAGTTTTGGTGAAGAATTTAAGTCAAGGACTGAAGAGAAGACCAAGTTATGAAGCATGAAGGAAGTGCATATCCAGAAGATGAAGATTTGAGGAGAATTAGATGTGATTAGACACTTGAGAAGTGAGAAGATTTGCTCTCTCATCTAGATGTAAAGTTTTCTGGTAATGAAGAGAAATTGCACCTGATGTTTCTGTGCATTCTCCTTCTGTGCTTGATCATTTCAAGAATCCTTTTGTAGTTGTCTAAGTCCATATTTAATGAGTCTATGGTTAAAGTTTGAGAGCTTAATTGTAACCAGGCTGTGAGAATTATGAGTAGGAACATTTATATGTGAAGAAGTGTTCACTGTTTTCTGAAATAGGCACAAAATTCGATAATAATTTTTTGGTCAGTTATCCTTCTATAGTGTAAAGTTTTGAGCAAGCAAGCACTCAATCTTTAAGTTGGAAGGTAAGCTACATGTGGCTAAAAGCATTTGCATAAACGCATTCTAGATTGAGGGAACCAAGTGTTAGAAATTATAGGTGTCAAAATCGACTTCTCAGAAGAATAGTTCTAGACATAGGTGACTTGTTAAGTTCATTTCTCAAGATCTACTCAATCTTTTGAAGTGATTTAACTTGGAGCAGGTGCAAAAAATATAGGCAACACCTTGTTCAAAGTTTTATGAAAAACTTTACACATTTGATAAGTCAATGAGAGAGATATGTGCAGCAGACTTTCTGTAGAATCATCTTCTTCACAGTTTATCCAAAATCTTTATAATTGATCATTAATCCTCCAAATTGGGAAAGGTCTTGAGTTACTCTTGATATAGAGGTGCTCTAATTTCAAGAGTAGCTTGTACTTTTGGAGATTAACACTCTCCATCAGTGGTATCATAGCAGAAAGTATCAAAACTGAAGAAAGGAGGACCCCGACTGCTACAGCTGTAAAGAAATCAATACTTAAGGATTAAAAAGGTGAAAGCTTAAGAGCAAAGCTTGAGAAGGAGGCCATATGACATCAAGAAAGACAAAAGGAGCATCATTCGAAGTAAAGGTACATCTATTACTCATAAAGTTTGAAAAATTCAATACACAGGTGAAGAAAGGATGGGAGATTCTCTTCAGATAGAGAAGTTGGATAGAGAGAACTATCCATCATGGTCAATGAGGATGGAAGCTCATCTTATGAGCAAAGACGTGATAAGCCATATCACAGGTGAAGAAGAAAAGCCTCAGTTCAGAGATCCTAGTGTTCCAACTAGGGAGGAATTATCAGAATTGAAGACTTGGATGAAGAAAGATGCTCAAGCTAGGAGCATTATCTACATGGCAGTTAATGACTACTTGCTACCTCACATTAGAGGTCTTGAAAGTGCAAGTGATATATGGAATGCTTTGGAGGAGCATTTCCAAAACACCACAAAGTCTAGGAAGGCATCCTTGTGGGAAAAATTTACCACATTCAAGAAGAAGTCCTCTCAATCCATCTCAGCTTATGTAACAAGAATGAAGGACATTGCAGATGCATTAGGAGCAGTTGATGAAGATATTGAGGAGGATAAATTGGTAAGGAAAATCCTCACAGGTTTAAGAGGTGATGACAAATGGAAGCCATTCATTTTTTCTACTGAATTATCACTTGATCATTTCACTCCTGATTTAAATCAGTTGGTAGGACATATGCTAACCTTTGAGTAGGATGTCAAAGGAGAAAGTGATAAAAGTAGAGGTCATGCAATGTATTCAAAGGATAAGAAGAAGAATAGCAAAGGGAAGCAACAAGCAAATGAAGATGAAGGTACAACTAGCCAAGCTAACTTCCTAAGAGCAAGAGGAGGTGGCAAAGGTAAGGGAAGAGGTAGAAGTAATAAAGATGGAGTCAAAGCTTGCTAGATTTGTGGTAAGACAAATCACTTAGCCAATGATTGTTGGCATAATACTCAGAATAATGGTGGATATAATCAGAATTTTAATTCAAGAGGAAGAGGTGGTAGAAATCAAAGAGGTAATTTCAGAGGTAGAGGTAGTAGAGGTTACTTTGGAAGAAATGCAGGTAGAGGATTCCAAAGTCAACAATACAACAATACCTACTACAATTATGCTTCAGATCAGAAGGAGGATTCAACATTGATAATGAATGCAAATTGTGAAAGGCAAAGTGAAGACCAGAGAGTCTTCTACATTGACTCAGGGTGTAGCAATCACCTGAGTGGCAACATAGCTTTGATGACTGATTTGGAGAATAAGAGAACTAATCATGTTGTTCAAACAAGTGACAATACAAAGCATAATGTGAAGTGAATTGGATCAGTGAAGGCTAAGGATGGAAGTACTCTCTTGAGTAAGGTTTTGTATGTTCCTACAATTCCTAAGAATCTGATAAGTGTAGGCCAAATTGTTGAAAAAGGTTATGAAGTTAGGTTCACTAATGAAGATGTGTTTGTGGAAGACCCTAGCAATGGGTATAAACAAATTGTTTCAGGGACGAAAGAAGGAAGAGTGTTCACATTGAAGATCCAAGGCAATGTTGCTCATGCCTTGTTCACTTATGGAGGACATAAGATCTCTGAGTTAGATCTTTGGCACAAGAGGCTTGGAAATTTTAATGAAAGAGGTATCAAAGATATGGTTAACAATGATTCAATGCTTGGTTTGCCTAATGTTGCAGGTCAACATATGACATACAGATGTGAAGCATGTCAATTAGGTAAGGCTCATATGCAATCTTATTCCAAGCATGGTTTTATGTATTCACAGAATCTTGAATTGGTACACACAGATGTGTTGGGACCATCAAAGGATTTCAGTATCAATGGTTCAAGGTATTATGTGATTTATGTTGATGATGCTACCAGATGGATTACTATCTATGTGATCAAAGATAAATCAGAGGTATTCAATACATTCAAACATTATCATGTGTATGCAGAGAGAATTACAGGTCATAAGTTGAAGAGACTAAGGGCAGATGGAGGGGGAGAGTATTTCTCTAATGAGTTCAGTGATTACTTGTGGAATGCAGGTATAAAATGGGAAATTACTTGCAGGTACTCTCCTCAACAAAATGTTGTAGTAGAAAGAAGAAATAGAACTCTTGTTGAGTTTGCAAGATCCATGATGAAGGAGAAAAATTGCCCAAATTATTTGTGGGTTGAGGTTGTGAATACAGCTACTTATTTAGTCAATAGATTACCATGTAAAGCTTTGCAGGGTATGATACCATATGAGGCATGGCGGGGTAAGAGACCTACTTTAGATCATTGCAAAGTATTTGGATGTTTGGCATACGCATATGTGCCATCACAATTGAGGCATAAATTGGAGCCTAAAGCTGAAAAATATGTGTTCATTGGATATGATGATAAGCAGATGGGATATAGTTTGTGGAGTCCATCCACAAAGCAATTCATTGTGTCTAAGGATGTTACATTTGATGAGCAAGGTACTTGGTATGGAGGTACAATCAATATTTATGCAGGTGATGAAGAAGTTGTGACTCAAAAGAAAGGTAAATCAAAGGTTCAGATATTTGATGAAGAGGAGAACAATGAAGTAGAGGTTGAAGTTGAAGAAATGCCATGGTTTGATCCAGAGTGTGATGAACCAGAAACCTCAAGGAGTGGAGAACTCAGAAGGTCATCAAGACACAAATGGCAACCTACAAGGTATAGCTATGACACTTCTTTTTTTGATACCAAAGATTATGCATATATGGTAAAGCCAGATGAAGACCCTTCTACATATGAAGAGGAAAAAGGTAAGGAAAATTGGGAGAAAGCTATGCAGGAAGAGTATGATGCATTGATGGAGAATGAGACTTCGGATTTGGTTCCTAAACCAAATAGTCAGAAGATCATTGGATGCAAATGGGTCTACAAGACAAAGAGGTATGCAGATGGAAGTGTATCTAGGTATAAAGCTAGACTTGTTGTGAAGGGTTTTTCTGAGACATATGGTGTAGATTATGATGAGACCTATAGTCCTATTGCAAAGATGACAACTATCAGGACACTCATAGCCATTACTGCATGTAAAGATTGGAAATTATGTCAATTAGATGTGAAGAATGCTTTTTTAAATGGTTATATTTCAGATGATGTCTTCATGGAGCAACCACAAGGATTCAGAGATGAAAGGTTTCCAGATCATGTGTGCAAGCTCAAGAGAGCTTTGTATGGCTTGAAGCAGGCCCCAAGGGCATGGAATCATAGACTTGTGAAGTTCTTGAAAGAACTTGGTTTCCAAGTATCTAAAGCAGATAGTAGCTTGCTTTTTAAAGAAAGTGATGATTGGTTCATTTACATGTGCATATATGTTGATGATATAATTCTTACAGGTACAAATGAGAAAGGCATTCAAAGTCTAAAGAAACAAATGGAGAAAGAATTCAAGATCAGTGACTTGGGAGATCTATCATATTTCTTGGGCATGGAGATCTCATACACTCAACATGGAGTGTATGTAACTCAAGAAAGGTATTTGAGAAACTTGCTGATCAAGTTTAAAATGGATGATTGCAGGGTAGCACCTACTCCAATGGAGATGAATCACAAATTGAGCAGATATGGAGGAGAAGAGTTCAAGGATATGAAGTTATATCAAAGTTTGGTTGGTAGTCTGATTTATGCTACATTAACTAGGCCTGACTTATCATATGCAGTTGGAGTATTGTCTCAATTCATGCATTATCCTAGGAAAGAACATTGGATTGCAGGACAAAGAGTGTTGAGGTACATTAAGGGTACACTCAAGGAAGGTTTGTATTATGGTTTTACATTAGATACAAACATCAAGATCTATAGTGATACAGATTCGACGGGTAATCCTGATGATAGGAGATCAAAATATGGGTACTTGTGTTATGTGGGAGATAAGTTAATTTCTTGGTGTTCAAAGAAGCAACACACAGTTGCTTTGTCATCTACAGAAGCAGAGTACAAAGGTATGGTTGAAGCTGCAAAGGAAGTGATATGGCTTAAGACTCTTATGAAGAGTTTTGATATCATTCATAGTACACCCACTATTCATGGAGATAATATGAGTTCATTGTATTTAGCTGCTAGCCCTGTTTTTCATGCCAAGACTAAACACATTGAGATTCAGTATCACTTTCTAAGAGAGAAGGTTATTGATAAAGAGATTAAAGTAATACATACTTCATCAAAAGATCAAATAGTTGATATGCTAACCAAAAGCTTGGATGGACCAAAGCTACAGAGATTCAAAGACATGGAAAGTATAAAGAAGATAGAAGAAAACCTCAATTGACGATTGAGGGGGAGCTATTGGTGCAGGGCAATCAACAATTGAAGTTTTGGTGAGGAATTGAATTCAAGGACTGAAGAGAAGACCAAGTTATGAAGCATGAAGGAAGTGCATATCCAGAAGATGAAGATGTGTACACATATGTACATTATTTTAGAGTTAGTTCATCTTATACTTTTGTATGGTCATGAGCTTGTAAATATTTGCCTATATATACAAAGAAAATATCGGGGAAAATATGAGAGAATGTGTAAGAACAAGATTTGAGGAGAATTAGATGTGATTAGACACTTGAGAAGTGAGAAGCTTTGCTCTCTCATTCAGATGTAAAGTTTTCTAGTAATGAAGAGAAATTGCGCCCGATGTTTCTGTGCATTCTCCTTCTATGCTTGATCATTTCAAGAATCCTTTTGTAGATGTCTAAGTCCATAGTTAATGAGTCTATGGTTAAAGTTTGAGAGCCTAATTGTAAACAAGCTGTGAGAATTACGAGTAGGAACATTCATATGTGAAGAAGTGTTCAGTGTTTTCTGAAACAGGCGCAAAATTTGATGCTAATGTTTTGGTCAGTTCTCCTTCCACAGTGTAAAGTTTTGAGCAAGCAAGCTCTCAATATTTAAGTTGGAAGGTAAGCTACCTATGGCTAAAAGCATTTGCATAAATGGGTTCTAGATTGAGAGAACCAAGTGTTAGAAATTATAGGTGTCTGAATCGACTTCTCAGAAGAACAGTTTTAGACATAGGTGACTTGTTAAGTTGATTTCTCAAGCTCTACTGAATCGGTTTAAGTGATTTAACTTGGAGGAGGTGTGCAAACTATAGGCGACACCATGTGCAAAGTTTTATAAAAAAAGTTACACATTTGATAAGTCAATGAGAGAGATATGTGCAGCAAACTTTCTGTAGAATCATCTTCTTCACAGTTTATCAAAAATCTTTATAATTGATCATTAATCCTCCAAATTGGGAAAGGTCTTGAGTTACTCTTGATATAGAGGTGCTCTAATTTCAAGAGTAGCTTGTACTTTTGGAGATTAACACTCTCCATCAGAGGGAAGAGATAAGCTTGAAATCTTTGATTTTGATTTGATGAAACACAAATGATGTCCAACATGAACCAAAAATCTTTACATATCTATGATACTATGGTATCCTTACATGTACAATTCATAAGCTGTTTTTGGGTTATATTTTAATCTATGTCAATGCAATTTCTAGTCGTGTGTTCAAGCTTTTAACACAACTTAAAAATAGTTATTAGTAGGTTTGCCAATGGTACATGTACATTTTTTTACCCATATCACATATAATTTATTGTCTTATCTCCTATGAAGAATGGCTCCTCAAAATCTTTTCAAAATTATAGTACTTCAATTTTTTATGACCCCTTCCTCATTTAAATCTTTCAAAGTTTTTAAGCACATATTTCATATTTTACTCGATCAATAAAATATAGGTGATTATTGAATCCTCCAAATTGATATAGTCTCCTTAATATGCATGACTACTCTAAAGGCCATCTAGTGAGATTTTTGTGTGAAATTTCCATTGAGATAAGATGGGAGAGACTTTCTCCACCCATTTTTTCCACAAAATCACATCGGACATCTTGTAGATCTATAATCATTGTGTCTTCTTTGGTTATAAATTCAACAAGAACCACCTAATTAAAGTATTGCCTAAAATCTATTTCAAGACTCTTTCCATGTAGTTTCATGGGAAAAAGCGTGAAGGAATGTGTAATTCAAATCCTCCTATGCTCCAAAATGTATTTTCTCATATTTACATTACCATTTGATTTTTACTTATTTTAAAGTATCTTAGAAGAGGATAGAAAGACACCAGCTTGACATTATAATACTCTACTCTTTGAGTAATAATTGAGAGAAAAATTCCCCATAAAAGATCAAGTTGATGGAAGCTCTTTGAGCACTCATTGAGATGGACATCCCCGCATACAAGAGCAGGTCCATGCTTGTGAAGACTTGATGGATGAGTTATAGAGATGAGATTATGTTGGCAAACTTGTGCTCAACATCAGCCCATGTAACTTTAGAGACACTCACTATACTCCCTAAGCTTTGCCAATATGCATTGAGAGCACCTAAGTCATTTGGAATATCATTCACAAATTTCTATGACAAAATAGATGAGTTTGAGGATCACAGATCTTGAGAAATCTTCTATTTATGGATGAGAAGCTCTCACATATTTGTTCAATGCTCAGAGCTTGGTAGAAATTATCTAAAGGATTTTTAAAATGCATTCAATTGAAGTTCTAAGCTAAGTAAAGAAAGTTATTGCATGAATTCAGACTCACTATGCATGGAGAAACAAAAGTAAGAAGTTTGAGGATTGACTTGAACTTTTTAGGAGATAGATGATACACAAACTTAGTCATACATCACGTCTCATATCTTGAGTTATATAGCTCCAATGTTGATGAAACTTTGTGTGTGTGTGTGTGTGTTCTCAAAATACTCCTACTTAGGTGATCAATTGATAGGTTAGACATTGATTTCCTACACATAGAGAAATGGCTCTATGAAGATGATTGAGTAGCACAGAGTACTATAATAATAGATAAAGAATGATAAGTGAATAGAAATGAATCATAATTTGTATTCATTTTATAGGTATGATATGAAGGAGTTGTGGAGGACTTCTCTCACTTCACAATAGCACAATGTATGCTCAAGGAATAAACTACAGTCATGGTGTAATGCTCTACTATTCCGTGACTAGAAATGTCGTAGTTTGTAGAAAGGTTTCTATCTTAATGTTGGTTGGATTTCCTACCTAAATGTAGTCCTAAAATCTAGGAGTATTTTGAATTTGAATTCAAAAAGAAAGTCATGAGTTTTGACTCCCTTTGATCACAAGATTCATATCCATTTTTATTTTACTTTTGACTAAGATAATATCCAAGCTTTAACCATTGACCTTTACAATCATATGTCACTACAACATATCGAGGGTATACCGAGGTTGCTACCGAGGCAAATGAACGGGCGTGAATTCTTCGCAACGTCGGTGTTGCAGTCGGTGTAGGCGTCGGAACCAAAGCGCCGGTATGGGCGCCGGTATAGGTGTCGGTATAAGCGTCGGTATTTCCGACGCATATACCGACGTCGATACCGACGTCCGCTGGGTGTATCGGCACGTATACCAACGACCATACTGGACCTACCGACGCGTATACCGACGACCATACTTGCACAATTTTTTTTAGACAGAGTGTGTTGTCTTTTGCTAAAGCATGATGTTGTTTAGCAAAAGACAATACACTCTGCCCAACTGAGTACATGTGTTATGTACTCTAATGGCAACCAAAACATAAACTTATATGAACAAAAATGAACAATGATTCATGTACAGAAAGTCGTATATTCCATAAATGAAAAATGTACAAAAGTGTGGCAAAGAACTTACATATAGGAATCGAATACAAAATTATGGTACATCATTGCCACATAGGAGTGTAATACAAAATTGTGGCAATGTGACAAAACACTTCCATATAGGAATCGAATACAAAATTATGGTTCATCATTGTCGTATGCGAGTGTGATACAAAATTGTGGCATTGATCAAAATATTTACACCTACAATCTTGCAACAAAACATATGTATAAAATAAGACCAATTAACATGACATTTATAAAGAACAACTAGAAACACGAAACCAAGATATAACTTTACCTAATCAAGAATATTCTCCCATGAGACGATTGCACCGCGTCCCTCTAAGTCTTGTAACAGTGCAATCAGTCCATGTCGATATCCATACGATTCTTCAGCTCGCGTTGGAGGACGACCCACTGCCAACTCCTATAGTAAATATGCAAAATGTTAGAGGAATATACATAATATACTTAACACAAACAACTTCAATAATTAACATCATACTTACAAATTGGTAGCGCATACTATCGTATCCGCCGCTACCTAAATACGATGTTCCAACCGTATCTAACCGTGTGGCCGCCGCATCTCTTTGTTGATGATACCGATCAGGTATGTTGATGTTCATCCTGAATCGATTCCCATTCTTCGGCGTCTAGCCATACAGGCTTCGGTAAGCCTGCTTTGAAAGCATCACGAGCTTCCGATCGTCGATGCCACATGACCTCGCATGCTGTATGTTGTATCCAATCGGAACTCACAACAGGATTGCCAGGTGCTGGCCGGTACTCTTCATATATGCATTGTGTGATATGATTTTAGAGTCTCTATCCTGTTCGACCCATTTTAGCATTACTGAATGACCAAATTAGATAGAGCAGAGTTGTCGTATCCGTTGTCGCATTGACTTCCCCGACGCATCCATAACAGGAGCTCCATTACAGATATGATATATCCTCGATTCATCATGATCATGTGCACCCCAAGGTGTACGTGGAGATCCCATCTGATGCAATATGAAGATCTCATCTCATCCAATGTATATATATGCATGCTAAAGCTTGTATACATATGCATTCATGTATACATATGCATTCATGTATGCATATGCATTCATGTATGCATATGCTTGCTTGTATGCATATGCATGCTTAAGCTTGTATACATATGCATTCATGTATACATATGAATATGCATATGCATACATGTATACATATACATATGCATATGCTTGTTTGTATACATACATGTACATATACATGTATGTATATGCATACATGTATGTATATGCATACATGTATGTATATGCATACATGTATGCATATGCATATGCATACATGTATACATATACATATACATATGCATATGCTTGCTTGTATATACATATACATATGCATATGCTTGCTTGTATGCATATGCATGGTTAAGCTTGTATGCATATGCTTGCTTGTATACATATGCATGCCTGCTTGTATGCATATGTAAGCATATGCTTGCTTGCTTACATATGCATATGCATGCTTGAGCATGTAAGCATATGCATATGCATGCATGTATGCATATGCATGCATGTATGCATGTATGCATATGCATGCATGTATGCATATGCATATCCCTCATGCATGTGCATATGCATGCATATGCATGTGCATATGCATGCATATGCATGTGCATATGCATGCATGCATATGCATTCATGTATACATATGCATTCATGTATGTATGCATATGCATGCATGCATGTATGCATATGTATGTATCCATATGCATGCATGCATGTATGCATGTATGCATGTATGCATGTATGCATGTATGTATGTATGCATATGCATGCATGCATGTATGCATGTATGTATGTATGCATATGCATGCATGTATGCATATACATATCCCTCATGTATGCATATGTATGTATCCATATGCATGCATGCATGTATGCATATGCATGTATGCATGTATGTATGTATGCATATGCATGCATGTATGCATATGCATATCCCTCATGCATGCATGCATGTATGCATATGCATTCATGTATACATATGCATTCATGTATGTATGCATATGCATGCATATATGCATATGCACGCATATATGCATATGCATGCATGCATATGCATTCATGTATACATATGCATTCATGTATGTATGCATATGCATGCATGTATGCATATGCATGCATGTATGCATATGCATGCATGCATGTATGCATATGCATGCATGCATGCATGTATGCATATGCATGCATGCATGCATGTATGCATATGTATGTATCCATATGCATGCATGCATGTATGCATGTATGCATGTATGTATGTATGCATATGCATGCATGCATGTATGCATGTATGTATGTATGCATATGCATGTATGCATGTATGCATGTATGTATGTATGCATATGCATGTATGTATGTATGCATATGCATGCATGTATGCATATGCATATCCCTCATGCATGCATGCATGCATATGCATGCATGTATCCATATGCATTCATGTATGCATATGCATGCATGCATGTATGCATATGCATGCATGCATGTATCCATATGCAAGCATGCATGTATGCATGTATGTATGCATGTATGCATGTATGCATGTATGCATGTATGCATGTATGCATGTATGCATGTATGCATGTATGTATGCATGTATGCATGTATGCATGTATGTATGCATGTATGCATGTATGTATGTCTGCATATGCATATGCATGCTTAAGCATGTATGCATATGCATTCATGAACACATATGCATTCGTGTATGTATGCATATGCATATGCATGCTTAAGCATGTATGCATATGCATGTATCCATATGCATGCATGTATGCATATGCATGCATGTATGCATATGCATGCATGTATGCATATGCATGCATGCATGTATGCATATGCATGCATGCATGTATGCATATGCATGCATGCATGTATGCATATGCATGCATGCATGCATGTATGCATGTATGCATATGCATGCATGCATGCATGCATTTATGCATATGCATGCATGTATGCATATGCATGCATGTATGCATATGCATGCATGCATGCATGTATGCATATGCATGTATCCATATGCATGCATGCATGTATGCATGTATGCATATGCATGCATGCATGTATGCATATGCATGCATGCATGCATGCATGCATGTATGCATATGCATGCATCACTACAAGAAAATTGGGGGCGTAGCGATGCCCCTGAATCGGGAAAAAAACGAAAACCGTCGCTTATGCGACGAAATCCTCGCATAAGCGATGGTAAAAATTTCGGATTTTTTTTTTTGGCCGACCCTCGTCGCATAAGCGACGATAGCGTCGCATAAGCGACGCTTTCTTCTTGCGTCACTAGTAGCGTCGCTGGTTAGCGACGCACTTAACAACGTTGGCAAACTACAGAGCGTCGCATATGCGACACTCTTGAATGTAGAAAAAAAAAATTCAATTCTCCCGGCACATTTGTGCCGGGCCTTGAATGCGAGGAAGAACACAAAGACCGAGAGAGAGAGAGAGAGAGAGAGAGAGAGAGAGAGAGAGAGAGAGAGAGAGAGAGAGAAAGAGCACGCGCGAGAGGGAGAGAGAGAAGCGAGACTATTGATAGGTATGCGCACACACACACTTACACACACACACATATGTACACCCACATATACACGCATAGACACACACACACATAGGCATAGACACACACACACATACACACAAATACACACACATAGACACACATACACAATGCATAATGCATACACATAAACACATGCACACATAATGCATACACATGCAGACACATATACACATGCACACACATATACATGCACACACACATACATATGTACACACACATATACACGCATAGACACACACACACATACACATAGACACACACTCACAAAATGCATACACATGCACACACATATACACATGCACACACATATACATGCACACACACATACACATAGACACACACTCACAAAATGCATACACATGCACACACATATACACATGCACACACATATACATGCACACACACATACACATGCATAATGCATACACATACACACATGCACACATAATGCATACACATGCACACACATATACACATGCACACACATATACATGCACACACATAATGATGCATTCACACACATACACATGCATACACACATAGACACACATATACACTTACACATCCAAACATACACACTCATAGACACACATTCATACACACACACATCCAAACATACACACACATACACATAGACGCGCACACACATACACACACATAGACGTGCACACACATACACACACAGACACATACACACATAATGATGCATCCACACACATACACATGCATACACACATAGACACGCATATACACACACACACATATGCATACACACACACACATAGAGAGACATACACACACATACACATACATGCATACACATACACACATAAACACATACACACACATAGACACATACACACATAAACACATACACACTCATAGGTACACACACATACACATAGACACACACACATATAGTATATACACACACATGCACACATAGACACATACACACATACACATGCATACACACACATACACATGCATAGACACATACAGACACATATACACACACATACACACATACACACACATATATGCATACACACACATAGAGAGACATACACACATAAACACATACATGCATACATTTTCATACATAATGCATAATATGCATATGCATATAATGTACATACATACTTACATGCATACATAATGCACATGCATAGATACATACACACACACAGATACATACACACATAGACACATACACACACATGAACATATACATACTCATAGATACACACACATACACATAGACACACACACACATACACACACATACACACAATGATGCATACACACACATACACATGCATACACACATACAGACACATGTACACACACATTCACACACACATTCACACACATATACATACATGCATACATATTGCATATGCATATGCATACATACATACTTACATGCATATGCAAACACACACACATATGCATACATACATACTTACATGCATATGCATACACATGCATATGCATACACATGCATATGCATATGCATACATAATGCATATGCATATGCATACATAATGCATATGCATATGCATACATACATACTTATATGCATACATAATGCACATGCTTACATACACTTTCATAATGTATACACACACACATACACACATAGACACATACACACATAATTATGCATACACACACATATGCATACATACATGCATACACATACACACACATAGATATATACATACACATAAATACATACACACTCATAGACACACACACATACACATAGACACACACACATACACACATAGGCACATGCACACGTAATGATGCATACACACATACACATGCATACATAGACACACATAATAATGCATACACACACATACATATGCATACACACACACATGCATACACACATATACACACATATACACACACACATGCATACACACATATACACACACATATACACATATACACATACACATGCATACACACACACATGCATACACACATACAAACATGCATACACACATGCATACACACATGCATAGATACATGCATACACATACACACATAGACACATACACACACATAGATACATACATACACATAAACACATACACACTCATAAACACACACACATACACATAGACACACACACATATACACACACATACACACATAGACACATGCACATGTAATGATGCATACACACATACACATGCATACATAGACACACATAATGATGCATACACACACATATGCATACATACATGCATACACATACACACATAGATACATACACACACATACATACATACATATACATAAACACATACACACTCATAGACACACACACATACACATAGACAACACACACATATACCTACACACATACACACATAATGATGCATACACACACATACACATGCATACACACACATACACGTATATATATTGATTTCTAACCATTTTGTTTTATATGTTAGGTATTATGGATCCCAGTAGAGAGAGAAAGGCGAAACTCACTCTCATAAAAAGTCTTATGAGAGCAAGAGTTCCGTCAGATACTCTAGGGGCCATAATGCAGGACTACGCAGAGATGTCCGATGAGGAGCTGGATTATACGATCCAGATGCTTATGCGATCAGACGAGGGCTCTTCTGCGGATCCACACGCAGGAAGAGAGCTATCTGCTCATAGGTATGTTTTTTTTCAATATTATAGCACATATTATAGCACATATTTTTATTTATTTCTATCTATCTATTTTCAGGACACCTATACCACCTCCAGCACGTGATAGCAGAGCAAAGACGTTGCCTATGAGGACATGCATAGGCACGTTAGGACTAGAGTGCGACATAGAGCCAGAGGGGAATATTGTATATATAGGAAATGGATTGGAGTTCAAGAGGAGAATGTGTGCACTATGCGACTCTCACCTGCGCTTTATCCACTTACCGTGGAAGTAAGTAAAAGTTTTACATATAAATTGAAATATATATCTTATGTTTTATTTATATTATGTTTTTTATTTTTGTAGTGAGCATGATGAGAGGGATAAAAAGTACGTGCTCAGTTCACTTGAGACGGAGTTTGGGACAGGGTGGTCTCTTAAATGGTGTTTAAAAGAGATGCGGACACTTATGGCGCATCGTCGTGACAATGCACGGTATGTATGTATATGAGAGAGAGAGAGAGAACACTAATCTCGATATTAGGGTTTTGAAATCCCTAATTTAAAAACTCTAATTCAACCTTTTAGCCATATGTTTGAAGTATATGTACACCTCCGACGTCCTACTAGAGAGATGTCTCTCCTCCCAACCTTATGCCTCTATATATAGCTACTCGAATCAACGAGGATCATGATTCATAATATATGTAAACATATATACACATCATGTAGATAGGATACATAAATATAAAATGGAGTAGATATATTATGCATCACACATACATGCCTAAATGCACACATAAATATATATATACATACTAACATATTTACATGTACATATGTACACATACATGTACATGCCTACATGCACACATAAACATAATATACATGCATACATATTTACATGTACATATTTACACATAGACACATATACATATATACATGTACACAATTATAAACACTTGCATATATTACGTACATGAATACATGATTTTACATAAATGCATATGCATATATACACATGCATATTTAACACATGTATACATATATCACACACATGCAAACACATACATATACATGAAATACATATATATGCATACTAATATATGTATACATATAATACACATGAATACACACACATATGCATACATACATGATAAAAATTTACTCCTCGAAGATAAAGCTATATATAAAATAATTAAGCATACCCCCGAGCATCATGTTCTAACTTAGAAGAACATGATTTCATCTCTCTAGTAGGATTCATCGTTATTCAAGTTAATAAAAAAAACCTATTATCTGATATCCATTCAGAAGCTTCAAGTTACTATCTAATCTGCTCATATGTTTTCATTATTGCCATCATTTTCGTAAGACATCAATATAGTCTCATCTTCATTATCCTTATTGATTTCATTTATTTCTTCTATTGTTAAATCTATGTTCTCATGAATCACATCATCTATTGGTGGATTAATATCTATTTTTGGTAATTCCTCTTCCTCATCAATAGAATCAGCATGTAGAGAATTATCCTCTTCATCAAAAAGATTAGATTCCCCATCTAATCTTCCCCATCTAATGAAACTCCTAACTTTAGATTCTGTGGATTTTGTGCAAATTCAGGCCATGTAGAATCAATATGCTGAAAAGCAACACTATCATGAGGAATTCTGATTATTCCATCAGTACTTTTGTGATCATGTCCCCAAGTCAAAAGCTTTGATAATTCGGGGCTTTGAAACATATGTCTAATCCGTGGAGCCAATGGAAAATGTCTCAATACCTTTTTCGGGATTTTACCTTCTTCACCCTTATATCGAGGAGATTGACATTTGGGACATGTCAAAGAGTCTGCATATTCACCTCTACATAAAATACAATCGTTAGGACATGCATGTATACATTGATAATCTATACCAAGATTGTTGATTATCTTCTTCATTTCATCATGTGAGGTAGGAAGAATATTTTGACTTGGTAAAAACTTTTCAGATAATAACCTGTAAGTTTATCAAAAAAAGATATATTAAAAAAGGTAAATAAATATATATACATATATACATGCAGGTTTTTATTCTTACTTTAGATAAGGTAAGAACAAGAACTTGAATTGAATAGATACTTTTTGTCCGCGCATCTTTTACAACTATTAATGCATCTTTCAAAATATTTACGCAAAACAATCGTATCCTGTCAATTCACACATATGTTCATATAATGGTGACCTGGATGAATCGCATGCACAGAGGTTAGTCAAGATAGAGCAGGATTTCTCGGGTATGCAGTAAACCTCTTCCATGTCAATGATGAGCATCTGAACTTTAGGATACAAAGTGGACTACTCCATTATAATCAGATTGCTGTCTGTTGAGTAACCTCTGTGCATGCGACTCATCCAGGTCACCATTGCGAATATTTGGAAAGATGCATTAATAGTTTTAAAAGATGCGCAGACAAAAAGTTTCCATTCAATTCAAGTTCTTGTTCTTATAACCTTATCTAAAGTAAGAATAAAAACCTACATGTATTTATATATGTATATATATTTATGCATATATATATATATATATATATATATATATATATATATATATAAATAGATAGAAAACTGAAATTTATACCTTAATAGTGTCGAAACAGATACATTACTCCATCCAAAACGATTTTGAAGGTTGAGAATAAGTAAGCTCGCATTTAGTCGTGTCAAATGACTTCCTTCATATACATGCTTTAGACATTCCTCTCGAAGATATTTCTCATTTTTAGAAATATCCATGCTCTCACTGTCATTTTGATACCAATCCTCAATAAAATCTGCCATGCCATCATCTTCATCATTGTCACACAAATCTTGTACTTTATCATCTTTTGAATATAGATCTTTCAACTTTGCATATTGCACAGGCTTAGTTTTGCGTAGCCTCCTCATGGAAGCTTCTGATAATTGAGGTCTTATTGGTAATTGTGAATGTTGTGGACGAATATCATCAATATCATTAGTTGGAATCTACACATATAAATAAAACTCATTAGTATTCCATAAATGAATAAAAATTAAACTTCAAATATAAAATTAAGTATATAACTTATTAAATATGGATAGAAAATTTTTATTCCCTCTAGCTAAAAGGTGCTCTTGGAGGTCTACGCTATCCATAATTCACTAATAGTTCATCACCAGCATGTAATGTAGTAATAGCATTGACAACTATGTATCTTGATACATCTCTACTCATGTATGTTGATTCATGACTATTTTCACGCTCCTCAAATGTGCAATTAGTCCTTGAACTATTATGTAACCCTCGACTACTATTTATTAAACCTGCTATATTTCCATGTGTGTAAGGTCTTCCATCAATATATAATCTTTCATTTTCTGCATGTAAAATCCTTCTACTAGTAAGAGATGCTGCGTTCAAGCATATTCCATAAGTACTCATGCTTTGAACATAACGTGAAAGTCGATGCCAATCTCCCCATCCATATATAGGACCACAAAATGACATAAGAGTGACTTCAGAGTTCGGAGGCACATACAAATCCTCTACAATAAAGAGACCACGACCAGCATTAGTAATAGTGGATGGAGCAATCATATAGCGATTACCCCAAAAGTTGAAAACCTCTCCATCTAAAGGAAGTGTTCCTCTATTCCATCCTCCATATCTTCTTCTATCATATGTTTGTACTAAAGAACGATCACGAGCTGGCAATGGATAATCTCCAGCCGTTTCATTCTCTAAACCAGGAGGTAGAGGATTTCTAGAAACCTCTGCTTGTAATTGATGAACAGCAAGTCCATGACGTGTACGAGGTATAATAACATTATGAGAAAAATCATCATCATCATCATCATCGAGCAAGTATTCCTGTATATCAATAATAATTTGATTTTATACATGGTTTTTAAATAAAATAATGACATTAATATATATAGAAAATACATACCCAAGCATTATCACGTCGACTAGGTGATGGTGCATGCTCAAAAGTACCATACTCTGCCTCATGTTGAATACATTCCAATCGTGGTCTTCGATACGTGCCATAACAAGAGTTACACCAACATATAATATGCTCTTGATAGTAAAATTCATCATAATTCCTATCGGAGGACACATGTGAAGTCGTTGCATGGGTAGGAGGTGGTGGAGTACCCTCTGATTGATCAGAATCTACACATCATAAGAAACATAAAAAAAATATAAGTTATGTATCCATCAAATATAGTTAAAATTAAATATTTCATATACTTACAGTATAAAGTCGTTGCACGATGAGGAGACGGTGGTGGAGTTCCATCTGATTGATCAGAATCTACAAATAATGGTATTTGATATTAATAATTTGATTATCTACATAAATAAAAAATTCACATATACATATTTACACATACACACATATTCACATATACACATTTATACATACACACATATTCACATATACACAACTACATATTATTGTGGGATAAATGCATGTATTTTGTATGAATGAGTGTATATGCATGCATGTGTGTGTATGTATATATGTGGATATGTATATGTGTGTTTATGTTATATGTATGTATATGTGTATATATATACATATATGCATGCGTATATGTTTGCATGTATATGTGTATGTGGGTATGTGTATGTGTATGTGTATGTGTATGTGTATGTGTGTGTATATATGTGTATGTATTCTGAATTTTTTTTCTATTTGAGATTAAATTAACAGGAGACATTGTATGGTCGAAAAAAATAAGAGGCGAGCTAACATACCACCTGAGTCGTGGCAGTTTTTTCGTAGACAGCTACGTCTTCAGGAGTCATTTCCTCAGCAGAAGGTACACAAATTAATAGTTTATATTTATAATTTTTAGATATTTTAGTAATTTTTTTATTTAATTTATGTATTTTTTTCCTTGAATAAACAGGCTGCTGCAAAGAAGAGAGTGGAGTCGGGCCACACATCGCACTTAGGCCAAATGGGCCATAATGGTTTTGTAGCAACGTTTGTAAGTATATGTGTTATTGTGAGTATATTTTTTATTTTAGTTAAAATGCAAGCAACTAATGTTTTTTATTTGTTTCATTGCAGCGAAAGGATTATGGCCGATATCCTACGAAACACGAGATCGAGTATGCTACACATTTTGGATATCGATGTTTGAGCGAGTATATACAAGATCATCCTGATGCCTTTGTGAGTATTTTTAAATTTTATATAATTATTTTGTTGTTATGAATGTTTTAATTATTTTATTGATTTATGTTTGTTATATGTAATACAGGAGTATTATGGGGAGACAAATATGGATGAGGTGGAGAGACAAACACAGGAGGGACGATCTTGATCGTCATAGGGTGATCATGACGATGAGGATGAGGAAGATCAGGATGATCATGATATTGCTGATGATGATGATGATGATCATGATGATGATGATGATCATGATGATGATGATTACGATTTTAGTTGATTATGACATTGGATTATATGTATTTACATTGATATATATATTTTTTTTTATTATATATTTTTCATTTCAGTTATGTTTTGAATTGTGTGTATGGTATTAAGTAATGAAGAGTTTTGTTCTATTGATTGTTATTATTGTTTATATTAAGCATGCGTTTTAATACTTTAATTATATAATTCATTCATATGTATGTACCTAAGTGTATATGTATGTGTGTGTATATGTATGTATGTGCATGTGTATGTGTGTGTATATGTATGTATGTGCATGTGCATGTATAAGTGTATATGTGTGTATGAGTATGTGCATGTGCATGTGTATGTGTGTGTATATGTATATGCATGTATATGTATAACTCTATGTGTATGTGTGTGTATGTGCATGTATATGTGTATATGTATGTATGTGCATGTGTATGTGTGCGTATATGTATGTATATGCATGTGCATGTATAAGTGTATATGTATGTATCAATATGTGCATGTTCTTGTGTATGTGTGTGTATATGTATAACTCTATGTGTATGTGTGTGTATGTGCATGTATATGTGTATATGTAGGTATATGCATGTGTGTGTGCATCTTCATCATGTATAAGTGTATGAGTGCATATCAATAAGTGTGAGTATGGTATGTAATGAAAATAACACAATTCAAATGATCTACAAATAATAGAAATTGTACTTACAATTGTGATCCATAGTTTTTGCTTGGTTAGCTTCTTGAATAACCTGCAATAAAGAGAGAGAAAAGAGAGAGAGAGAGAGAGAGAGAGCGAGATCTAGAGAGAGAGAGAGATCTAGAGAGAGAGAGAGAATTCAAAGAGAGAAAGATGTAGAAAGAGAGAAACAAAGACAGAGGGAGACAATAACAGAGAGCTTAAGCAAAACAACAATTCTGCATATACTTGCTTCAGCTCGTAAGCGCAACGCAATTGTGAACGTTGGAGAGCTCTTCCATCGGAATCATGAAAATGCCGATTGCAGAGCCTCCAACGTTTTAATTTTTGTCCGTCAATAGATCGTCGTGTAAGCGATGCTATGCGTCGTCGTATAAGCGACATTTCCTTAGCGTCGCTTATACGACGGTGTGCATCGTCGCTTATGCGACGCTAAAAAGCGTCGCTTAAGCGACGCCTTTAACAAGCGTCGTTTAAGCGACGTTGTACGGGAGCGTCGCAATACAGGTCGCAAATACCGTCGTTTTTTGCGTCGTATAATCGACGGTCCACGCTCGACGGTAATTCCGACGCAAGTTGCAACTTCATTGCGACGAAATTCTGTCGCGTTAACCATCGCTACACGCCCGTATTCCTTGTAGTGCATGCATGTATGCATATGCGTGCATGCATATGCATGTATCCCTCTCTCTCTCTCTCTCTCGCTCTCTCTCTCTCTGAAACAAAAATAAAGAGAGAAGATATTAGAAAACAAAAATATAAAGAAAGATAAAAGAGTGATATATGTTTTACTTACATTTATGTAATTTTTGAATCAAAGTTGTCAAAATTTACTTGAAATTGTCCTTCGTTGAATTTCCAAAGATTTGATCTCAAAAATCTCTTGCAAAACTAAAGAGAGAAGATATTAGAAAAGCAAAAACATAAAGAAAGAAAACAGAGTGATACAATATGTGCGATCTACTTACCAAAGCGTCAGATCTATAAAAATAGAGGTGTGTTTAGAGAGAGAGAGAGAGAGGGAACGAGAGGGAAAGAGAGAGAGAGAGAGAGAGAGAGAGAGAGAGAATTGTTTGACACGATCGTCAAAATCCACTTGAAGTTCTTCTTCGTCGAATTTCCAAAGATTTGATCCCAAAATCTCTTAAAAAACCAAACAAAGAACATATTAGTAAAAAAAAACATAGAGAAAGAAAAAAGAGAGAGAGAGAGGGAGAGAGAAAGAGAGAGGGAGAGAGAAAGAGGGAGAGAGACGGAGAGAGAGTGAGAGAGAGAGAGGGAGAGAGAGAGAGAGATAGTGAAAGAGAGGGAGGGAGAGAGAGAGAGGGAGAGAGAGAGAGAGAGGGAAGGGAGGGAGAGAGGGAGGGAGAGAGAGAGAGAGGGAAGGGAGGGAGAGAGGAAGAGAGAGAGAGAGAGGATGACAAACAGAGTTCTGCTGTTGGCGCGCGCAAACCCGAAAGCAGAAGTTCTACATTCAAAACGAGCAGAATGACGAATTTCGGGTTCGGGCCCAGTTAAAAAGAGAGCGTCGGTATATGCGTCGATATTTCCAGCAAAGTACCGATGCATATATCGACGCATATACCGACGCCGTGATTCCGAGGCAACGTAGCTGTGATTCCGAGGCAATGCAGCTTTCCCAAATTTCCCGAGGGGTATACCGACGCCGACAGCTGCCCGTCGGTACACTGACCGTCGGTATTCCCTTGATATGTTGTAGTGTGTTAATCCTAACAACAAGAGAGAAATCCTATGAGCTTTGACCAAGCTCTTAGGCTTTCTCCTTGCACCAACAACACCCTCTCAAGCCTAAGATGTTTTTGTATTTAGTTCTTTAATATTTCATGTAATCCAATCCCTTCTTTGAATTTATTGAACTTAACGCCATCCAATGTCTTGGCCATCATGTTTTCACATTTTTGGTGAGTAGATACATCTTGCAACTGAATTTTTTTTTATCTACAATCTTCTCTCTTATTACACTGTGATAGTGCACTGCTATGTGCTTGGTCTTGGCATGGTAGATTGGGTTAGTTGTAAGATGTAATGATTTAATGTCTTCCCAAAAAATGTGAGGAGCAATAGACTTGAGACCTAAATCAGAATTGAAATTCTTGATCCACATTATTTCTTGAGTTGCATTCGCTAGTCTTCTACATTCAACTTCAATTGATGGTAGTGAAAAACTCGATTTCATCTTTGAAGACCATGAGACGATTTTTGCACTTGCCAAAGGTGACGTATCCTAATGTACTTCTCTTATCATCTTTAGAACCTACCCAATCTCCATGAGAGAAGAGTTTGATATCTGTATCAGATGTGTATGGGTAATACAAACCCTTCATTATAGGTTCCCTTCAATCATTTGAGTATTCTCTTAGCTTCCTCCATGTGAAGTATCCTAGGAGCATGTATAAAGTGAATTAGGGCACTTACACTATAGAAAATCTCTAGTCTAATTGCATAGTTCAAACTACACACTAAACTCCGATACCTAGTTACCCTCAATTTTCTCTTCTTCATGAGCACTTAACTTCATATTCATCTTCATGGGTGTACTTTTTATTGAGATATCAAGCTCAGCATTTGATAATCCAAGATGATACATATCACTTTTTCATTTCTCTAACATGTATAGTGATCATGGTCATGATGAAATCCATTGGGGATTATGTGTCAAGAAGTTTTTCTCAAAATTGTTTCTTTACTTTTTTGACAAAGAATTGATGTTTGATTGCCAAAAGATGAAAACAATCATGTTTTTTCAAGTATTTGATTGACTAAGTGATGAAATTATTTCACGTGTACATTAGATGTATATTTATTTGTATAAAGTTCATTAACCTGTTCAAAATCCCTGAAAAGTAACCTTTACCCCTTGGAAAACCTAACTCAATCCCTTAAAACCCCATGATTTTTGACCCCTTTCATATATATTATAAGTTGGAAGACCATATAACAAGTAAACCTCGGTAAGCAACTGCAAACTAACCCTTTTATCCCTTGAAACCAAAGCTTAACCCTTGAAAACTAACTTCTAAGCCATGGAAACTTGCTTTTAAGCCCTAAAAAACTAGGGATTTGACTCTCAATTTATATATCCTGAAAATATTGCCTAAAATGCCTTGATTTGGACCCGGTAAAGCCTTGTTGAATCAAAACCTTTGTATATAGTTTTGAAAGGGAAATAAAACTTTAATCAAAAACAAAAAAAGAAGTAGAACTAATAAAAATGAAAAAGAAAAATAAAAAATAAAAAGATAAAAATTAAAATTAAAATAAAAATAAAAAAATAAAAAAGAAACATTTGATTTTTTGAAAATAGAAAAGAACAAAAAAGAAGATTTCTAAAATTAGAATAGAACAAAAAGAATATTTTCTTAGAATAAAAAGGAGAAGGCTATAAGATTCTAAACTTCTAGAGAGAGAACCTTGGGAAAAGCTATAGATTCATGCTCAATGCTCATTTGGTTTTTCCCATGATCTTTTTAAGGCACTTTCCTCCTTGCTTCTCCTTGTTCATGCTTTATGAGTGTTTGATTTTCTCTCTATGACCCTAACTCTCAAGCTCTAGATCTCTGTCCGCCATGCCAAAAGAGAAAGGAGAGGAGAGAGAGATAGAGAGAAAGAGACGGAAAATGAGAAAGAGAGAATGAGAGAGAGAGACTTCTATCTCTCTTCCCTCACGTCTCTTGTTCTTTTCTCACAAGAAAATTGAAAGGCTGTTATTATTTGTCTTGTTACTTTATTGAGGATGAGTATATATGTGTGTGAGTGTGTGTGTATGAAAGAGAGAGAGAGTACATGATGTCTCATCTCTCCTCTCTATAACCTCTCTCCTCCAAATATTTGATGAGTTTTGTGAAAGCTCTGCATGTTTTTTGTACGAGAAAGAGAGAGAGTGAAAGAAAGAGGTGTTGAAGACCGATGCTGCACAGAGTATTAGTTGAGATAGAATATTTTAGATGAAAATGGTCTTAGAGATAGAAAGAGAGAAATGAAGCAGAGAGGTTCTCGTTTTCCACCATAGCTGAAAGCTTTCATCCTTCCTCTTCACAGACATTCATATAGCAAGATTCTGTATTCTTGAAAGCCTTCTCGTTTTCCTCTTTAACTCTCTGTTTACTGTCTCCCTATCCCCATCTATACCCTCCTTACCGGCACACCTCCCAGATCGTTCTGATATGTGAGCAATGGAGTTAGCTATGGAAGAACCGGGATGAAGTCGCTAGCTCCCATGGAGAGTCAAAATAATTGATTCGCGGTGAGTAGGAGCAATATTCATACTATTGTGTGTATGATTTATATAATTGAGCACGCAAAGAGTGAGAGAGAAGGGGCTACGCAGGTAAGCAATCATTGGGAATCGGGATCGGTGATTTCTATCTTGGAAAAGTAATCTCTATTTTATGTGATTATAGGGATTGCGTTTTAGGGCAATCATCAGTTTTCCATTGCATTTTTCTTGCAACCAATCTAGTTGACACTAGTACAACAATCAATGATGTCATTTTCGTAATTGACTGTGGCAAAGGTAAGGCAACTTCATATGATGTTTTGAATAATACGTTGTGTCTCACAAGCTTTCTCAGAGTACAAGGAACCAAAACTTCTTCAAATGCCTTTGCACTCTTTTTGTTTACAAATTAAGAGTCTAAAGCTGGGAAAGATTGGAGATTTCTTGGGAAAATCCATTCAACCTCCACATCCACTTTCTATTCTCTACTTGTTGTATTGAAGGATTTGCTAGTTGAGAGGGCAGATTTGAGGGTTGTACTTATGAGTGCTACTCTTAATGCAAAGTTATTCTCCTCATATTTTGATGGTAGATCCCTTGTAGTGATGTCCAAAGGAACGTAGTACACTCAACAAATATATAAAGTCAGTGAGATATTCCCATTCAAATGGATAAGAAGTGGAGAGAAGGCTTCTATGTCATGTCTATGGCAACAGCAGGGAGCCGTTGGGGTGTCGTTATGTCATGTAATGCTCTAATTACAGACAAGCTGATTGAGATAGACTTCTTGTACCTTAGTGAAGTGATACATAGAAGATGGGACAATGGGTACCGAATCACAGCCACTGCAACAACATGGGATCAAGCAGCTTTTATCTTAAGTGTTCCCAAGGAAAAGCCAATGGATGAGACTTAAGAAACTCTACGCACTTCAGCTTTTCCTAGTTTGCATGTTAAGGAGAAGTGGTCAAAGAATTTATATATAGCCTCCATATGCTATGGTGGAACTTCTTCTTAGCATTGTGGCTATGGTGTGATGGAGTTTGATCTGGAGCTTGGTGCTATTGAATATCAAGTAGTTCTTGAAGCCTGGCTTGCCTTCTGTTTATTTAGATTGTCAATGCTTTTATTGGCTCAAGAAAGTACCATAAGTTCCTCCAATGAGAATATGTTGGTGGTTAATACATATTAAAGCTAGAAAAATGTTTAAGTCTCCGTTAGGTAGAAAATGCAATGGGAGATCCATGTGTGGATTCTCTTCACGCACCATTGAGCCCAAATTAGAAGCCTTGTGGGAACTTCGGCAATGGGGAAGATCGAGTAGGGAAGAGTCCTTATGAGGAGGTCAGTCGAGGAGCACAAGAGCTATTTTTTGTTCTTTGATGGATTTGTTGGCATCATTTGTTGAGAATGATACATCTGAGAACCAAGAGCATGAGAAGATGTTGACCGAAGAGGAAGCATGATCTCCGTGTGGTGGCTACTATTCCGAGGCTAAGAAGCCATGCCATCTTCAAGCTAGGTTGCATCTTTGAGAGATGGGGAAATCAAGGCGGTCCAAGTTGGTAGAGACATGATCAGATCTAGAAGAAGAAGCGACGAGCTCGAACAGGAGAAGAACTTCAAAAAGATGTCAACCAGATGCTCGGGCTTCAGATTTGAAGCCTGTCATGCATGCTAAGGCTAAAGAAGCTGGTTATGGTCCATTTTCATGAAGCAACTAAAGCTGCATGTGAGGCTGCAAAAGATGCAAGGAAATTGATAGAGACCCAGGAACCTTGAACCCTCTCTCAAATTTTGCAGAGTCTGTGGAGTTCGATGAGGTATGCAATCATAAAGTAGCTCTGAAGTGAACCTCTATGCTTACAAACAAGAACAAGTATTGGAATGCATCTCGAATGGTGAAGATGCTATTTGTACATGAGAGAAAGATCGTTCAATGTCTGTGAAAGGAGACCTCTTCTCCTCTCTCAGTTCAATACAGAGGACATCTGTCGCACACTAATTTCCATTCTTTCTCTCTATGTGATCTAGAAATTAGCCACTACTCTCTCTCTCTCTCTCTCTCTCTCTCTCTCTCTCTCTCTCTCTCTCTCTCTCTCTCTCTCTCTCTCTCTCTCTCTCTCTCTCTCTCTCTCTCTCTCTCTCTCTCTCTCTCTCTCTCTCTCTCTCTCTCTCTCTCTCTCTCTCTCTCTCTCTCTCTCTCTCTCTCTCTCTCTCTCTCTCTCTCTCTCTCTCTCTCTCTCTCTCTCTCTCTCTCTCTCTCTCTCTCTCTCTCTCTCATTTTTGCCTCTTTCTTTCGATCTATGCAGATCTTCTTTCATTATTTGATTTGATGTCGGATGAATGCCATCTTCATTTGATGTTTCCTTCTTGGTTCTCAGCTTAGGTTTGAATCTAGACCACATCCATGGGGCTCTATGTCATGAAGGGAGGGAGGCAGCAGGACAAAGGAAAGAGGATGTATGTAGATCTACAAGAGAAAGGAAAGAAAGGGTCTCATGAAGGAAGGCATGTGGAGGGTGCTTGTTTTTTTGTGATGTGGTTCCTATTGGAAAGAAGGCGCTGTGTCTTGACAAAGAGAGAAAAAGGACATGCAAGAATGGGGGTTTCTATGGTCCTCTTAGTCTAACCTGGTTGCATGTGACTCACATGCGTGGCAAGGGAAGGTTTTACAACTTGGACGAGAAATCATCATGAGCTCATTTTCTGATCTGTAGTCCTCTCCACATTCACGACATCAATCAATCCAGATCTTGTGTTTCCCTTAGTTGGCTGGGTGGTTAAATGGTGGGGGAAAATGAGGAGCCAGGTGTCACAAGGAATCAGATTTATGCAAGAGATTTTGGGGTTTGAGCTGGAGAAGAGAGAAGCTTGAAGGAGGAAGCTCTTTGGCACATCATCAAACTTGCTCCAGAATGAAATATTTCTAGAGAATCCATGTTTCATTTTATCCGTAAGTCTTCCTAATGCATCAAGTCAATCTCAATGAGCTCATGCTTAGCGACATCTTCCATCTCCATGCTGAATTCCATCCACGAAGGATCTCTCTGTATCTGTGGGGTGGTGAACATATAAACACCAACGTCTAGATTCGAGTAGTGAAATATGTTTGGAAATAAAATATTGGCACATAAACCATGCTTTCTTTTGTTTGCAGAGGAAAGTGATTGAGTTCATGTGATATACATTCACAGAGAGCTTGATCAAACATACGTGTGAATAGGAGAGCATTGGAGATGTGATACAGAGATCGAAAACCAACTGATCATAAACACCATGTATTAGAGCAATAATATGCAATCCTGAGAGCAAGGAAATAAGGAGAAAGCTCTATCTCAACTACTTACAACAAGAACGTTAGTTGTTTCTCAATGCTATGTGTTTGACTATTAAAGAGAAGAAAAACTTTCCCTTCATAGAGGAGGTTCATCTAAGAGGAGAGAAGTGATGAGTTTAGTTGCATGCTTGATGTGCTAACCATTTGAGGCAAGAATATCATGTTAAATCGACTTCATTTTCATGTTTGCAAAGCTGGGAAAGCACATGTAGGTATCTCTCTTTTGTTTCCTCTTTAGTCCTTCATTTGATTCTTTGTTGCCTATCTCACAGCCTAAATGGAAGTAGCTTTGCAAAACTGTCATAAGTGTTCATATGAAAAGGTTGAAGCATGCGATGGAGAAAGGCTCCATATATATCATTTTCCTAGCATGTGCATTTCCAGTTTCTCTCAAAAAGATAGAGTAAAGTGAAGAAATGTTTTGGAAGTTGATCTTTGAAACACTACGTTTGTGGCCTATGTTTAGAGGTTTTTTTTTTTTTTAAGTAACATGTTGAACGAAAATCATTGTCAATCGTAATCATGGGATAAGTAAGAAACATTCACAGTCAACCGAGCTTAGCCCATTTTTGTTGTACACATAAGTGATTACATAAGGCCATTCAATGCTATAGAGATCTTGTGGGAAAATATTAATGTGATTAACACTGAGATGAAGTGAGTAAATCGGCACATTAGCAACTATAAATTTCATACAGACGTCTCGAACATGCAATATTTGAGCTTTAAGTGCAATTTTTAACTATTACCACCAACAATGACCTCACGGATTTATAATTGATATAGTACATAATGGAGTCCGGAAATGATACTTGCTGAGACATATGCGCACACAAAATGTATGACATAAACTGGTCTATTATCGCTCTTTGAGAAATATCCTATCAACTTGAATAATTATCTACAACACTTATGATGCAAGATTGCATCCGAAGCATCTATAAGCGATTGTTGCATCCATCTTCAAATCTTTGAACTTCCCATGTATCTGCAATCAACAATCTACAAGTTGTGCCCCAAACTCCACGAACGATGTCAATTCTTTGATGGTGTTCTTTGTTAATCAATGCTTTGTCGCTCTTCAATGTAACTTTGCAGAATATATTGGTTGAAGCGCTAATTGACTTGGGCTCATAACACAAAGGAAGATTGGATTTTGTGCCTGTTGCTGCCTCTTCACCACAAGCACAACATAACCCCTTCTGCCTTTCCTTCTAGTAGTTCTCTACACTTTCTTCACCCTTCCCTACACTCAACAATCAAATTCCCTCTCATAACTCCAAAGAGCTTCAATAGCAGCAAGCTTCAGACCACCAAAAACGCCCCTTTAAATCTGTTCTGTAAACTTGTGCTAAAGTTCATGATTGAGAAAAATTGAGAACAATGTATGGCTAGATGCAAGACTCTTGAATTGCCTCATTACATTCAGCCGATGAGTCTAAGCAGAGCACAAAGGTCACTGAGATTACGATATTCATCGAACATGTTGTTGTGCATCATGCACGTATTGCACACATCTCTGAGCACCGCAAGCACACTCCAAAATTGGGTGAAAATACTCAAGAAGTTCCTCCTCCTTCCCCAATGGATTGTATGCTTTCTTGAGGTTAGCTTCATGTTATGTTTAACACAATTGGCAATGTTCAATAACGTTGTACCAAACAATAGCATTTCTATATGTTCAGCTTATCATCATAGTCCTAACAATCTGCTTTTTGTTCATTTTCTACTAGGTAAAACCAACAGCTTATCATCATAGTCCTAACAATCTGCTTTCTGTTCATTTTCTACTAGGTAAAACCAACAACAGTTTTATGAAAAGTTTGCATCATTTATGTTGATTTTCTTCGATTTTTGCTGAAGTAAACATTTGATTTATCTCCTTCCTATTAAGAAATAAAATGTCTTCCCTATACGATGTACAGTTGCAACAAAAGTGGACTATGTTTAGAGTTTTTTTTAAGTAACATGTCGAATGAAAATCATTCTCAATTGTAATCATGAGATAAGTAGGAAACATTCACAATCAACCAAGCTTAGCGCAATTTTGATGTACACACAAGTGATTACATAAGACCATTCAATGTTGTAGAGATCTTCTAGGAAAATATTAACACGATTAACAATGAGATGAAGTGAGTAAATTGGTACATTAGCAACTACAATTTTCATACAGACATCTCGAACACGCAATACTTGAGCTTTAAGTGCAATTTTTAACTATTACTGCCAACATTGATGTTGGAAGAGATGGATGGATACCTCAAGGAAGTGAGGTGGTACTACCAAAACCTACTTTGTACCTGCCCTATTTCACTTCAGGGTTATGAAGTAGGCCCTCTTAGCTTGCAAATGACACCAAATAAGCACCTGTGTACTTTGGAGTTGGTTTCTCAAACAATTGAATCAATACAGACAACTTCACAAATAACTAGTCATCAAAAATTGCTATTTTGGTACACACACCTATTGGATAGTTTTCTCAGTGCTCAAAGTACAGTAGCAATTGATAAAAAGCCTTTTGAGGGTATCAAATTAGCTTGGATAGATAATTCTTACAAGTAAAATCACTTAAAATGATAAACCATACACTGAGCAATCAATTTAGCAGTTGGATGCTTACCCTCAACTTTTTAGGGATTGTACAGAGAATGAGCAGAGAGTACTTCGATGCAGATGTCTCCCAATTGGCTACAGTAAAAGCCTTGAAAATATGATAGCATGAAGTAGACTTTGAGCTGGTTCCAACAAGCTATAGATCATGTAAAATGGGTACGAAATCACTGAGATATAGTCATGCAAAGTTCACTGTTTTGGGTGGACATAGCATAGAATTGAACAGAATTGATCAATGAAAGATATCTATTATGGCACATGATTTTACACAATCATTGGCATTAAGATGATGCCCAATGATAGTGGGATGAGTTAGCAATAGTGTATGCTACTCAACCTCTACAAATGATCAATAAATGAGCTCCAAGAAGAGGCCTTAAAGCCCTCGAGATTTACAAGATCTTTTATAAGTGTTTTTCTTCCAATTTGAATTTGAATTTCAATTAGTCTCCGCCTAAAAATGATTCCTCTAAATGAGGAGATATTCTCTTATGAGAAATTCGTAACTCAACCTTCTCCTAACTCCACAAATTTATTGCCTTTACAAGATTCTTAATGATTTAACCATTTACATATGGTAAATGATCCAATGTTACAAGCAATGATTCATATGCTTCATAAAGTCATAGCACATTCTTCTTTCCATGCCTTGCCAAGTGTGATGGCTTGGACATTTGCACCAAAAGCGCCCCCTCAAGCCAAACATTTTGGCTTGTACTTCTTCATGATTCTTTTGGAATGTCCTGCAATCCAATCATAGCTTTAAACCTGCAAAGTGTAGTGCCATCAAGTCCTTTGGTTAACAAATCTACACATTGCATATTTGTGGACGTATATGCAAGTTGAATCTCCTTGCTCAATAACTTCTCTCTAACATAATGATAGTGTACTTCTATATGCTTGGTTCTTGCATGATAGATAGGATTGGCTGCAAGATGCAAAGAACTTGTATTGTCACCAAAGACCATGGGTGAGTGAGTGTGAAGTCCCAAATATGAATATAGCAATCTAATCCATATGGTTTCTTGTGTAGCATTTGATAATCCCCTGTATTGAACCTCTACTGAAGATAGAGCAACAGTAGGTTGCTTCTTGGAAGACCATGAAATGGGCTTATCACTTGCAAAAGGAAGATATCCAAAAGTACTCCTTCTGTCATCCTTACAACCTGCCCAATCGCATCTGAGTAAAGCTTAATGTCCAAATTTGATGTATATGGGAAATAAAGGACTTGATTTTGAGTACTCTTGAGATGCTTCAAAATCCTTTTGGCAGCTTCCAAGTGAGGTGCTCTAGGTTTATGCATGAATTGACTTAGAACACTTACTCCATAAGCTATGTCAATCCTTCTTAAGGTTGCATAGTTTAGACTTCCAATTATGCTTTGATATCCTGCAATGTCACCTTCATGAGAACTCAATTTATGATTTACCTCCATAGGGTTGCAAGCTACCTTTGCATTCTCCAAGTAGGACTTCTTCAACATGTCTTGCACATATTTCCTTTGAGTGATATGAATTCCAGAATTTGTGTAGACCAATTCAAGTCCAAGAAAATTCTTGAGAAACCCTAAGCCACTGCTTTTGAACTCCTACATCATTAGGTTCTTGATCTGTTTGATGCCATTGGCATCATTACCTATACGGATGATGTCATCAACATAGAAACATAAATATATCATCTTTGAATTACTTCTCTTGACAAACAGGGAAGAATCTACCTTCCTCATCATGAATCCTTGGTCTTGAAGGTAGGTAGTTAACCTATGATTCCATGTCCTCGGTGCCTGCTTCAAACCATAAAGATCTTTGTTCAATTTTCATACATAATTTACCGTGCTTGGAACTTCATAGCGAGGAGGTTGAGCCATGTAAACCTGCTCTAAAATCCAGCCATTGAGAAAAGCATGTTTCACAGCCAATTGATACATATTCCAATTCCTAGATGTAGTCACACTTACCAATACTCTGATGGTTAGCATTTTAGCCACAGGTGAAATTTCTCTTCATAATCAACTCCTTGGGTTTGTGCAAAACCTTTAGCCACAAGTCTAGATTTATACCTATTTATGGATCCATCTGAGTTCCTCTTGATTTTGTAAATCCATCTAGAAACAATTATCTTCATTGATGCCTTCTTGGGTACTAGTTCCCAAGTATCGTTCTCTTGGAGTGCTTCTATTTCTCATCCATAGCTTCCTTCCATTCTACCTTGGTACTTGCTTCTTCATATGAAGAAGGTTCTTCAAGTGATGAATCCTTAGCAAGATAAATGGAATGCTTAGTAACTAATGAAGTATCATACCCATATCTGATTGGCTTCTTACTTTCCCTTTGTGATCTCCTTAGAGCTTGGTTGGATGATTTAGGTATGTCTTTCAACCTCTTCAGCTTGGCCTTGCCTTTTGATTTCCATGCTTTGAATTCTTCTAAGTTGATGGTGTCATCATCATCTGATTTGATTTCTTTAATTTGGCTTGGCTCTTCCTTGGCGAGGCTTGGAAATTATTCTTCCAAGTTATATGGCAACTTCACCTTCTTGCATTCACTTTCAAACCAAGAATCATTCTCATCAAACACAACATCTCTACTGACCATAAAACCTTTGTTGGATGGATTATAAAACCTGTATCCTTTCTGATTTAAATCATACCCTATGAAGATGCACTTCTCTACCTTAGGGTCTAGCTTACCTCTGATTTGAGATGGAACATGCACATAAGCAACACATCCAAATATTCTATAATGATCAAGTGATGGCCTCCTACCATGCCATGCTTCATATGGGGTCATCCCATCAAGTGATTTGGATGGCAACCTGTTAATAAGATAAGTGGTAGTAGATACACTTTCTGCCCACAAATAATTAGGCAATTTCTTTTCATTAAGCATTGATCTAGCTACTTCCACAATTAACCCGTTTCTCCTCTCTGCTATCCCATTTTGCTCAAGGGTATACCTTGTAGTAATCTCCCTTTTGATACCTCTGTCATGCAAAAATGCATCAAATTCATTGGAG
This sequence comes from Ceratopteris richardii, assembly GCA_020310875.1. Taxonomy (NCBI): domain Eukaryota; kingdom Viridiplantae; phylum Streptophyta; class Polypodiopsida; order Polypodiales; family Pteridaceae; genus Ceratopteris; species Ceratopteris richardii. Next base: position 96,690,053 of record CM035419.1, read on the forward strand.
AATTACTCACCTCCTCCATCTGACCTTATCCTCTTTAGAATTCTTCCTGTTTCATTTTCCACAAGTGCAGGATATTTTTTGAAATTATTGAACACTTCATCTTTGTGCTTCATGAAGTACAAGATAGTCCACCTACTCAAATCATAAATGAATGACACATAATACCTTGAGGCTGAAATTGAAGGGTGATCCCCACACATTTGTGTGAACAAGCTCTAAATAATCTTTATGCATGTAGTCTTTCTTTGTAAAGGGTAACCTATGTGATTTACCAAACTGACAAGCACCACATTTACAGATCATGTGTTGCTTGGATACATTAGGTATCCCAAGCACACATTGATCTCTACATATTTGCTTCAAGGTTCTCTCATCAATATGCCCTAATCTTTTATGCCAAATCTCAAGCTCAGATAATGTTTGATCCTTGTAATTATAAAGTGCAATGTTTCTTGTGTCCGCAAGTTCAAATGTAAATAATCTACCTGTTTTCTCTCCCTTGGCAATTATCTTAAATCCATGTTGGGGGTCCTCCACAAAAGCTCCATAGTTTTTGAACTTGACCTGCAAGCCCTTTTCCACTATCTGTCCAACACTCATCAGACTCTTGGTGATAGTAGGTACATAAAGAACCCTACTCAACAGATTTCTATTCCCATTATAAGTTTTGACATTTCCTACCTTGACCACTGAATGCTTGGTGTCATCACCTGTCTACACTTGGTGCTTTCCCTTAGGCTCCTCAAGATAAAAAAGAAGAGCTACATTTCATGCTACATGGTTTGAACAACCTGAGTCAATATAGAAGAGGTGCTCATCATTCATACCTTGTTTTGAAGTCATATTCATAATGAGAATAGAATCTTCTTGATCCTCTGTAGAATTGTTGAAGTCCTTTCTTGATTTGTATCCTCCTTGATAGTTGTTATTGTAATTTTTGTTGTAGCCATGGTTGTAGCCTTGATTATGGTTGAATCCTCCTCTTGATTGTGAGTAGCCACCTCTTTGATATCCTCTTCCTCTTTGATTCTTGAAGTTCCTATAGCACTCATCTATAGTGTGATTATACAATCCACATATGTTGCATGGGGAAGATTTGAAAGGTCTCCCCCTACCTTTCTTACCTCCTCTGCTCCTTCCTCTTGTGTTTCTACCTCTCCCTGCATAGTTAGCTTGAGAGGTAGTACCTTCATCTTCTACTTTCTTGATCTTTCCTTTATCTTTAGACTTTCATGTATATGTGTATAGGGAAAAAGAGTTATTATCCCTTGATGGTCCTTCATTTTTGTTGAGCTTGGCTTCATGGGTAAAGTTTTGTCCCATGGGTGTGGTAAGATTTGGAATCTGCATGTCCATGTAAAGGTCCATAGCACTTAGTGAAGGCTTCCCACTTATCATGTGCCTTGATGCCATTGATTATTTGTCTCACTATTTGCTCCTCTTCAATCTCCTCTCCTATGTTTGCAAATTGATCAGCCACATCTTTAATCTTTGTCACATACTCTAAAACATTCTGCTTGGGTTTCTTTCTTTGAGTGGTAAACTCAATCCATAGTTAATTTTTCTTGCTCTTGTGTTGGAAGAAAAATATGAAGACAATGTATCCCAAGTCTCTTGGGAAGTTTTACAGTTCCTAATGTGAGAAAGAAGGAAGTCAGAGATAGAGTTAAGTAGATATGACCTTGCTAAAGCATCTTTGGCACACCATGAGTTGAGTCTTTCAAGCTCCTCTCTTGTAGGTTGTCCTTTGCTTCTGAAAATGGGCATCTCCTCATCTCTTGATATGTATCCATAGAGACTGCTTCCTTATAGATATGTCTTCATCATCAAGAACCATGATGGATAATTATTCCTATCCAATTTTTCAATAAAAGGAGGGAAACCATCTCCCATTTTACCTCAACTTGCTCTGATACCACTGTTGGAAGAGATGGATGGATACCTCAAGGAAGTGAGGTGGTACTACCAAAACTTGCTTTGTACCTGTCCTATTTCACTTCAGGGTTATGTAGTAAGCCCTCTTAGCTTGCAAATGACACCAAATAAGCACATATGTACTTTGTAGTTGGTTTCTCAAACAATTGAATAAAAATAGACAACTTCACAAATAGCTAGTGATCAAAACTTGCTATTTTGGTACACACACCTGCTAGATATTTTATTTAGTTCTCACAATATAGTAGCAATTGATAAAAATACTTTTGAAGGTATCAAAACAGCTTAGATAGCTAATGATTACAAGTAAAATCACTTAAAATGATAAACCATACACTGAGCAATCAATTTAGCAATTGGATAATTACCCCTGACTTTTTAGGGACTGTATAGAGAATGACTAGAGAGTACTTCGACATTGATTTCTTTGGATCGGCTAAAGCAAAAGCCTTGAAAATTTGATAACAGGAAATAGACTTTAAGCTGGTTCGAATAAGCTATAGATCATGTAATATGGATAAGAAATCACTGAGATATGGTCATGAAAAGTTCACTGTTCTGAGTGGACATAGTAGAGAATTGAACAGAAGTGATCAATGAAAGATATCTATTATGGCACATGATTTTACACGATCATGGGCATTATGATGATGACCAATGATAGTGGGATGTGTTAGGAATAGTGTATGCTACTCAACCTCTACAAATGATCAGTAAATGAGCTCCAAGAAGAGTCCTTAAAGCCGACGAGATTTACAAGCTCTTTTATAAGTGTTTTTCTTCAAATTTGAATTTGAATTATGATGATTTTACAAGATCATGGGCATTATGATGATGCCCAATGATAGTGGGATGTGTTAGCAATAGTGTATGCTACTCAACCTCTACAAATGATCAGTAAATGAGCTCCACGAAGAGGCCTTAAAGCTCGTGAGATTTACAAGCTCTTTTATAAGTGTTTTTCTCTCATGAGGAATTCATAACTCAACCTTCTCCTAACTCCACGAATTTATTGGCTTTACAAGATTCTTAATGATATAACCATTTACATGTGGTAAATGATCCAATGTTACAAGCAATGATTCATATGCTTCATCAAGTGATAGCACATTCTTCCTTCCATGCCTTGCCAAGTGTGATGGCTTGGAAATTTGCATCAACAATTGACCTCAGGGATTTATTATTGATACAGTACATAATGGAGTCTGCAGATGACACTCGCTGAGACATATGCACACATGAAATGTATAACATAAAATTGTTTATTATCACTCTTTGAGAACTAGCCTATCAACTTGAATAATTATCTACAATACTTACAATGCAAGATTTCGTCCAAAGCATCTATAAGCAATTGTGGTCTCCATCTTCATATCTTCGAACTTCCCGCATATCTACCATCAATGATTTGCAAATTGTACCCCAAACTCCAGGAACGATGTTAATTCTCTAATGGTGTTCTTTGTTAATCAATGCTCTTCTCCTCTCTCTTCAATGTAACTTTGTAGAATATATTGGTTGAACTGAGATGGTGAGAAGAGATGGTGAGAAGAGATGGTGGATACCTCCAAAGAATGATTTTGGTGTTACAAAAAGCTTCTCTACAGCTACCAAGATAACTTCAAAGATGCTAAGTAGACACCTTGAGCTTGCTACTGATCCATAAATACCTCCTTAGTACTTTGGAAGATCAATCTCAAATTGATTCATCAAAACGGATGACTTGACATAAAGTAGATGATAAAAAACTTGCTATTTTGGGATGACAAGCACTCTAGAATTTCACTTAGAGCTCACAGTCTACTGAGAATTGTTCAAATATATTTTTTACATCTCTAATAAGATATATAATGAACCTAAAGCACCAACTTTGATGAATTTTAATGGGCCATATTGAGAGAAATCAATTTAGGAACAATGGGGCGTCCTCCTGACTTTTCAGGAGTTGATTACAAAAATACATAGATGACTTCAAACGTATGTATCTCATAAAATAATGAACTAAATATAATGAAAATTGATATCAAGAAAATAGACTTATCACTTTACCTATACCAATTTAAATCGTACCAAAAGACTTAGTATACATAGAGAAATCAATGGTCAAAGTGAACTGAAAATGAGATATAGACCTGAATCAGTAGTTGAAGTGAACTCCAAGAAATGACTTGAAATATCAATTTGTACTAAACATATAGTACATGGAGATAATGAACATGAATCTTGAGGATAAGGAGCACAATAGGTGCTTCATCAATAGTATAAGTCTTGACTAAAACCTCCTCTAAATGTAGCAAAGAATCTACTCTAATCCGCGACTCAATCTGAGTGTATATATAGAGGTATTTGAATTCAAACTTTTGAGGGATGCTACGTAAACGTTCCTTTTGTGTTAGGATAATCTTAGCTAATGGATTCCTCCAAATTCCACTTCGTGATTGGTACCTAACAAGGTTGCGAGATTCCCTTTAATGTAATTACTTTTTAAGTAATCACTTTTACAATAGATTGTTTTTGTGGCTTCTCTTATTGAGAGTATACATAACAAAGTGAATGAATAAGCACTATTCTTGGATAAACTTTCATCATCAAACCAAAATTTATTGTCATCAAAGACTACACCCCTACTAGATAACAAGACTTTGTTAGTGGGATTATACAATCTGTATCCTTTTTTATTTTGGTCATATCCAATAAAGACACGCTTCTATGCTTTGGGATCCAATTTCCCTCTTACTTGAGAAGGAATATGAGCATAGACTATACATCCAAAGATTTTGCAATGCTCTAGGATTGGTCTTCTTCCATTCCATACCTCATAAGGAGTCATACCATCTAAAGACTTAGATGGAAGTTTATTTACAAGGTATGTGGCTATTGATACACCCTCTACCCAAAGATAGTTAGGTAGGCTCTTTTCATTCAACATAGATCGGACTACTTCTACTATGGGCCTATTCCTCCTTTCGTCTACTCCATTAAGTTCAGGTGTGTACCTAACTGTTACCTCTCTTTTGATGCCTCTTTCTTGAAGGACAACATCAAACTCATTTGAGAAGTATTCTTCACCAACATCTGATCTGAGTCTCTTGAATTGTCCACTTATTGCAATCATCAATAAAAGATACATAATATTTCTTATCCTAAAATGGAAGGGTCCTTTCTTGGACCCCACACATCTATGTGTACAAGATCCAATAACTCCTGATGGATGTAGCCTTTCCTGTTCAACGGTTGTCTATGAGCTTTGCCAAATTGACAAGCTCCGCACTTGTAGATCATATGTTGCTTTGTGATGTTGGACAAACCAAGTACACTTTGATCATTGCATAGTTGTTTCAAAGTTCTTTCCCCGATATGAGCAAGCCTTTTTTGGCATACCTCTAATTTAGAGAGTGTTTGATATCCACAACTAAACAATGATATGTTCTTGGTGTCTTCAACTTCAAAAGTGAAGGGTCTCCCTATGTTATCTCCTTTGGTTATCCTTCTAAGTCCTTGCTTGGGATCTTCCACATATGCTCCATTCCTTGTGAATCTAACTTTCAATCCTTTCTCCACAATTTTTCCAACACTTATCAAGTTTTTGGTTATTGTAGGTACATACAATACCTTGCTTAGAAGAATCATGTTGCCATCTGATGTCTTGACATTTCCTATCTTTTCCAGTGAATGCCTTGTATCATCACCTGTCTGCACTTAATGTTTGTTCCTAGGATGTTCTAAGTCAGAGCTACATTTCTTGATACATGATTTGAGCATCTTGAATCAATGTAGAAGACATGGTCATCAACCTTGCCCTATTTCAATGATAGGTTCATGAGAAGAAGTAAGTCCTCTTGACTTTCATCCTTAGTGTAATATTTGTAGTCCTTCCTTCCTCTATATCCATTTTGATAGTTGTTATTGTCGTTGTGATATTTGTTTTTGTATCCTTCATTATATCTGCCTCTATTTGATCCATAGTCGTCTCCATTAAATCCTCTTCCTCTAGTATTCCTTGGGTTCTTGTAACATTCTTCAATAATGTGATTAGAATAACCACATATACTACAAGGTTGAGATGTTTGGGGTCTCCCTCTACCTTGCTTTCCTTCTCTACCTCTTCCTCTAGCTCTTCTTCTACCTGTGAAGTTGGCTTGGAAAGAGCTACCTTCATCTTCATTCTTCTTGGACTTTGAATTGTCCTTAGCTTTAGCTTTATCACAGTATGAGGCAGAAGATTGATTACCTCTTGAGCATTCACCATTCTTATCTTTACTTCATGTGTGAAGAGTTGGCCCACCAAGGTATTGAGATCAGGTACTTGCATGTTCGTGTATAGATCCATGGCAGTTGTAAAGGATTCCCACTTGTCATCAGCCTTGATGCCATTGATAATTTGCCTTATGATTTGTTCCTTTTCAATTACTTCTCCAATGATCCCTAATTGATCAGAGATCTCCTTCATCTTCGTGACATAATCATTTAGACTTGGCTTGATACTTTTCTTCAAAGTAGTGAAATCCATCCATAGTTGGTTCTTTCTTCCTCTAGTGTTTGAAGAGAAGAAGGCAGCAAGTGCATTCCAGGTCTCTCTTGAGGTCTTGCATCCTTTTACATGAGGTAAGAGAAAATCAAAGATTGGGTTTATAATATAGGGCCTGGCTAGTACATCCTTTGAGCACCAAGTTGTAAGCCTCTCTTGTTGTTCATGTGATGGTTTCCCTTTGCTTCTCATTATTGGCATGACTTCATCTTTAGATATGTATCCAAATAGATTTCTTCCTTCAAGGTAGGCCTCCATCCTCAAATACCAAGCTGGATAGTTGTTTCTATCCAATTTGTCAAAAGTAGAAGGAAACCCATATCCATGTTGATTTAATTATGCTCTGATACCACTGTGAGAAGAGATGGTGGATACCTCCAAAGAATGAGTCTGGTGTTGCAAAAACCTCCTCTACACTAGCCAAGATAACTTTAGAGCTGCTAAGTAGACACCTTGAGCTTGCTAATGATACATAAATACCTCCTTAGTACTTTGGAAGATCAATCTCAAATTGAATCATCAAAATAGATGACTTGACATAAAATAGATGATAAAAAACTTGCTAATTTTGGGATGACAAGCACTCTCGAATTTCACTCAAAGCTCACAGCCTGTTGAGAATTGTCCAAAGAAATTTTCACATATCTAAGTACATATATAATGAACCTAAAGCAACAAATTTTATTGATTTTAATGGACCATATTGAGAGAAATCAATTTAGGAGCATTGGGGTGTCATCCCGACTTTTCAAGAGTTGATTGCAAAAAAACACAAATGACTTTAAACGTATGTATCCCATAAAATAATGAACCAAATATAATGAAAATTCATATAAGCAAGTAGACTTATCACTTTACCTATAACAATTGAAATCTCACAAAAAAAACTTAGTATACAAAGAGAAATCAATGATCAAAGTTTATTGAAAATGAGTTATAGACTTGAATTAGTAGTTGAAGTGAACTCCAAGAAATGACTTGAAAGATCAATCTCTATTGAACATATGGTACATGGAGATAATGAGCATGAAGCTTGAGGATAAGGAGCACAATGTGTGCTTCATCAATAGTATAAGTATTGAACAAAATCACCAAGTTTGAATGTAGCCAAAGAATCTGATCTAATCCATGACTCAATCTGAGTGTATATATAGAGGTATTTGAATTCAAACTTTTGGAGGGATGCTACCTAAAATTTCCTTTGTGTTAGGAGAATCTTAGCTAATGGATTCCTCCAACTTCAACTTTGCAAGGTCGTGAGATTCCCTTTAATGTAATTACCTTTACCGTAATTACTTTTCAAGTAATCACTTTTACAAGAGATTGTTTTTGTGGCTTCTTTTATTGAGAGTATACATAGCAAAGTGATGAATGACTAATCACTAGGCTTGGATAAAAATGCACCAACAACTTTTCTGCAGCAACTTCCACCATTTCATTCAGCTTATCTGTCAATCTATCAACATTAGGTGACTTCTCGCAAAAAAAAACTCATTTCCTCTTAATCCACAAAGCCAAGAAATCCATGATGTGTCATTCCCATCTGAGCCACTGACATCAGATTCCTCAGGGTCCGTTTCAGAATCTTCTCCATCATTCCAACTCGGAACAAGATCTTCCATTTTTTTGATTTGATGTCAGATGGATGCCATCTTCATTTGATGTATCCTTCTTGGTTCTAGGCTTGGGTTTGAATCTTGACCACAATGCATAAAAAAACATAGAACATTTGCACACGTACATGCACTACACATTCATGAGCACATAATCACACACTTACATAAGCACATATAAAACATAGAAACACA